>CP106732.1:20041327-20615040 GCA_025506655.1 Gossypium rotundifolium | reverse complement strand
AAATGTATATATATATATATATATTCTTTTATACATATATGTAATTCAAATTAAGTCATTTCTATATACATGTATACATATCCTTTTCATATATATAATCTATATTATTTTTATGTATATATATTCTTTTTATATAACTTATACTATTTTCTCGTATATATATACATTATTGTCTTTGTATTATTTCTCTGAATTTATTTGTATAAATTACTATACATATTAAAACTAATTTCTTATATCTATATATGCATATTTGTGGTATATACTTTAAATCTTTTATATACTCTTATGCATTCTTTTGTATATTATAAAGTTATTTTATTCTTTAAATCATTAATATTTTACTACATATAAATGATTTGTTTTATTTTCTATATAGATTCTAAACATTTTGCATGCATTATTATGTACATAAATTTTCATCTTGTTGTCGTAATTTATTTCAAATCGTTTTGTTTATTTAGAATGTACCTTACCCATGTTATATTAAGCTTGTGTGTTAATTAACTTTCCTCATTGTTGGCCTATTGTTTGATAATTATTGTTATCGTGTATGTTTCAACTCTTATTTTATATTTGTTTATTGCTCGAGATTCAATAGTATGATATTCTATTCGTGATATTTACTCCATATCGCTTTGTCAATATGCCATTGCATTTTCATTTAAACACCACTTGAGTTTTAAAATCGTTTTACTCAAAAATTAAAAATGAGGCTACGCTTGTGTTGTAGGTTTCGGGAAAATCGTGCTCTAACTTACTGAGTTCCGATTTTCCTAGTTTAAAACCTAGTGACCGAGTACCCTTTCTCTTTCAAATCAAAACGCATAATATTTCAAACAAAAAAGAAACTTATTCTAGGGATTTTTGAGATATTGCACCCTAACTTACTGAGTATGATATTTTATCATCTTGAGATAAAAATTTTAAAAGAACAAAGGCAATATTCCGTATTCAGGAATCTTGAGAAATAGTGCCCTAACTTACTGGTTTGCGATGTTTCATTTGACCCGAATAATTGAATATCCTTCTTATTTTTTAAATATACGAGTATTGAATGTCGAAGGATAAACCTAATTTCAAGAATATAAGATGTGGTGCCCTAACTTACTGAGTACGGCATTTTATTTCTTCGAAATAAGAAGCTTCGGAATCCAATGTGATTTTTTCCAAATATATCGTAATCTAGAATCTTTTCAAAATTTCGGCATTAAGACATTCATTAATCAATTTGGTACCAATTTTGCACGTTGCGAGGGTGCTAATCCTTCCTCGTGCATAACCGACTCCCGGGCCTGTTTTCTGGATTTCGTAGACCAAAATTATTATTTTAATAAATCAAAATGTTTTATTAAAATAATCTATCTTAAGGTGATCCGATCATACGTCGAATAAAAGATCAGTGGCGACTCCATTTCCATGTTTTTAAAGTCGATCCTCGTTCTCCAAAACATCGTTTTACAAATGGTTTCGACAGGTTAGTTTTGAACAAAATTCTGAAATTAGTTGGAACCGATTTTTTCTTTTCTTTTTATTTTTTTATAAATTTTTAATAATTTATTTAATTAAAACCAGATCAATTGATTGAACTAGTTAAACAAAAACTAATAGTGTATTCGGTTGGTTTAAAAACCTTGATGCTGCCTCCAAGAAATGCAATTTCTTTTCCCTTTTTGGCAATTTCTTGGGTCATTTACACATCCTGATGTAGGGGGAAAGTTAGAAAAAATTTTATTGGAACCGAAATTAAATTATAGTTTTCACAATAAAAATATAATTTTATTATTTTAATAATTTATATCTTTATAATATTAAATAATTAAATCAAATATGATTCAAAAATAATAATAATTAAATCAAATTTTATTATTTTTAATAAGGGTCAAAATATAATTTTATATTTACTAATTTAAAATTATAAAAATTCTAAAAAAAACAAATAAAATTTTTTTCATTTTAGGCAACCTCCTACCAACCTCCCTGGTTACGCCGTACCTGGTAAGAAATTAACTCTGAGGAAAGCTTACCTTATTTGATTCTTAACCTTTATCTTTCCTAAAAATTTTACGTCATGATTGGGCTATGAATCAATGCTCATTTAAAGATAAGATTTCCAGCTCTACCATTACTCCACAATCCCACACCATTAGTTACTTTAAAATACCTTATTTAAGCAAATGTCGATGCCAATCTGAAAATACTCAGTAATTCACAATTACAAAGGTAACGTCTCTTATGTTCTTCTGTAACAGCTTTGGAGTGCCTTGTTATCTTCTTCATCTTTTGAGTTCTGAATCCATTTTGTTTTTCTCTTCAGAAAGTTTATATCCTGAAGAACAACAATGAATGCATTAGTAGCAACCAACAGAAACTTTAAGCTAGCAGCCAGGCATCTTGGTTTGGACTCTAAGCTTGAAAAAAGTTTGCTCATCCCTTTCAGGGAAATCAAGGTGGTTAAATTTCTCCCTTTTTTTTTTTCTCCATTACTCTATTCTAATCTGCAGAAACACTTGATTTTTTTACATGTTTGCAGGTTGAATGCACCATACCGAAAGACGACGGCACCTTGGCGTCTTTTGTTGGGTTCAGGGTTCAACATGACAATGCAAGAGGTCCCATGAAAGGAGGAATAAGATATCACCCTGAGGTAATCTACATTCTTCTACTTGAAATCTTTTGGAAACATGTCATTCTGATAATCCTTTGAATGGTATGTACAGGTTGAACATGATGAAGTGAATGCTTTAGCACAACTAATGACATGGAAGACTGCAGTTGCTAATATCCCATATGGTGGTGCTAAAGGTGGGATAGGATGTGATCCAAGAGACTTAAGCATATCTGAGTTAGAACGGCTTACTCGAGTTTTCACCCAGAAGATACATGACCTGATTGGTATCCACGCTGATGTTCCAGCCCCTGATATGGGTACAGGTCCACAGGTACAATTTATATATGCTTCAAGTATCTCATTGTTAATCAATGATGACATTTTCTGTTTGGTTAAACAGACAATGGCATGGATGCTAGATGAATACTCCAAATTCCATGGCTATTCACCTGCTGTAGTGACTGGAAAACCGATTGTAAGTATATCTGGAAAAAGAGAGCGAAAGCATTCAACTTCTCATTGTATATATGCAAATTTTAAGCATAGAGAAAATAGACTACAAAACTACACATTGTATTATTAATTTTTTCCATTAGGATCTTGGAGGATCACTCGGCAGAGATGCAGCTACAGGAAGAGGAGTGCTCTTTGCCACAGAAGCCCTTCTTAATGAGCATGGAAAGGCCATCTCTGGGCAAAAATTTGTGATACAGGTGCACCTTTTATGCCGCACAAACTTAAATATTGACTTAGGTACACTTCATTGTATAAGTTGTTAAACTGATGAATGTAAATTTGGTTTCAGGGTTTTGGAAATGTCGGTTCCTGGGCTGCTAGACTCATCCATGAAAAGGGTGGGAAGATTGTTGCTGTAAGTGATATCACAGGAGCCATAAAGAACAGCAAAGGGATTGATATTCCCAGGCTACTCAACCATGTCAAAGAAAACAAGGGTGTCAAAGGATTTGAGGGCGCGGATTCGTTAGATCCGGAGTCAATTCTGGTCGAAGACTGTGACATACTCATCCCAGCAGCACTTGGTGGCATCATCAATAGGTTTCTTTTTTCTGCAATCAAGAAAATGGTTTGTTTCTTTTGATATTTGAAACTAAATGTTGCCCTTTGATCTTAATGAAGGGAAAATGCAAATGAGATTAAAGCTAAGTTCATCATTGAAGCTGCTAATCATCCAACCGATCCCGAGGCTGACGAGGTTAGTGCTTGTTTATCAAGTTCTAAACTACAATCAACTATAAAAATGTGCAAACAGTTTCATTTCATTATCTTCTTTACCTACAGATCTTGTCGAAGAAAGGGGTCATTATCCTTCCCGACATATACTCCAACTCCGGTGGAGTGACGGTTAGTTACTTCGAGTGGGTGCAGGTACCATATTCGAACCTCTTGTGCCTATGTTACAGGCCAATCCTCATTTCCATTACCATTCTTCACACAAGATGCACATAAATAGTCTAAGGTCATTATTTTTTGTTGCAGAACATTCAAGGCTTCTTGTGGGATGAGGAAAAGGTGAACAATGAGCTAAAGACATACATGACCAAAGCATTCAAAGATGTTAAAAAAATGTGCCAGGTGCACAACTGCGACCTCCGTATGGGAGCCTTCACTCTCGGGATTAACCGTGTTGCGCGAGCGACTGTTATGCGAGGTTGGGAAGCATAAGATGCCATATGCTGGGTTGAATAAAGATGGAAGCTACCATGAAGCCCCCAATTTTTGTCCACAGTATTGCTGTAAACCCTCATTCATGAGGAGTAACAAAATTAGGTTTGCCATTTTCGTTTGCTGCTTTATGACCAGCAGTTTTGTCCCCCAAAAGATGTTTCATTACTTAGTATGATTTTGATAAGGTTTATGGCTGAATCATATTCATAATTTATAGCAACAAAATCCATATATTGCATCTTCGATAAACAAAAATTATGAAATAAATATATCTCTGAAGAATAGAACTGAGTTACAATTGAAGTTTGTATCTAATTTTTCATAAGTTGTATCCTCATGGCTTCCTATATAATGGGAAAGCAGAAGAGGGCATTGGTAATATTACCATTTGTTATTACTCCAAAATTGGTAAATTATATAAATCAAAGCATATGGGTATTCACATGGCGAAGGGAGGAACAAAATTTAGGGGTTGAAATTAAATTGTTTATATTTTATAATTTTTAAAGATTAATTAAATTTTATTATTTTTAAAAGATAATTTATAATTTTACCTTTATTAATTTAATTTTTTAAATTAACAAAATTTTTATTTTAGGAGGAGGCAGGACCCTGCCAACTGAGTATTCAAGCAAAAATGATTTCTACTAAATAAAAATTAAGGCATCATTCTTTTTTATATTATCCATAATCTTTCTTTATCAATAATTATGCATATGATATGTTTATTTTTAATTGATAAAAATTAAAGAGGATTCGTAAAATAATTTTTCTTCCTTAAACAATTAATTGATGTCTGTGAAATCTAGTTTACCTCATTTATCAATCATATGCACCATTACTTTGTGTTTGGCTTGGTGCATTGAAATGAAAAAAATATTAGCTTAACATTTCTCTTAGGGTTAAATTATATTTTGTTTTTTAAAATTATACTATAATTTTTATATTAGGACTTGGACTTTTTTTTATTCAAGTTAAGTCTTAAACTTAACAATTATTTGTGGTAATAATTGTTAAGTTTAGAATTTAATGTGAAAATAATTGTAAAGTTCAAAGATTAACTTGAATAAAAAATGTTCAAACTTGATGTGAGAATAATTACATAGTTCAAACCTTAATATGTGAATAATTGCTAAGTTTGAGATCTAATTTAAACCAATATCAGTTCAAACTTCAATATGAGAATAATTAGTAAATTCAAATCTTAAATAGTAATTAAACCTTTACTTTTATTTATATTTTTCCTTTTTTATCTTTTAAAATTAAAATAATATTGAACCCGACCTTTTGTTTTCCTTTTGAGTCCTTAGATACGGAAATAACAACATAGACAACTTAATATAATAAATATTTTATTTATCATTATAAAAAATAATATTTGATACGTTAATAAAGATATGGATAAACTATAAAATATAATTAAATAATATTTATCACTTAATATAATAAATAATTTAAAATGATTATAAACAAGTAATTTAAAATATTATGATACATCGATGGATTTGAACTCCGCGATACTCAAGCGATTCTGATTTCAATAATTTCTTCAGGCAAATTATTAAACACCTGCACACCTATCTTCCTTTCAAAAGTCATTTTGGCTAAACAATCAACAATTTTGTTAATCTCTCTAGGGACATGCTTAAGAAGCCATTGTCCTCCTTGTATCAAAATTCGATGGATCTGCTTGAGTATCGCGGAGTTCAAATCCATCGATGTATCATAATATTTTAAATTACTTGTTTATAATCATTTTAAATTATTTATTATATTAAGTGATAAATATTATTTAATTATATTTTATAGTTTATCCATATCTTTATTAACGTATCAAATATTATTTTTTATAATTGGCGAAATAAAATTTGGCTCCTTTGAAAAAGTATATAAAATGCAATAGAATAAAAGCTGAAATTGTTGAAACCATAGGAGATGAAACATTTATAGTGAAAAATTGAAAACCCTAAGCTTTTAATTAATTTATTTTAGTCTAAATTAAAAACTAAAAAAAAAAATTTGGGGTCATTGCAATCTTGAGCGACTACACTCTTAAACAACCCCAAGATTGAGCCTATATCTATTGATAAAATTAGATGGCACTTTTGCCTAGTTTAAATTGTAATTGTTTGTTTTGTTTTTGCTCACCAAAAAAAATATTATAATACATATTAGTATTTATTAAATAAAATTATAATTTCACATAATTTTAATAATTTCATAATAGTAAAGTAAGTTAAAACTTCTATTATATATTATTTCCAACATAATATCTTTAATAGTTATTTTTTTATTTTCACATCACTCTTACAATTGAATTTAAATTCAAATACACATTATATCACTTATTTTAATCTCTTCACCACAATGATTAATCTCACTTGCTATCTTTGTTTTTAACATTATGGCAATTCGCTTAACGAAGTCTAAACTTGAAATTTTAAGAGTCTTGTTGGTCTTTCAAACTATTTTTATCTAAAAACGTTGAGAATTTTGTTGATTCAGTAGTAATTATAGTGAGAATTTTTAAAGAAAGAATCATGATAACTAAAATAATTTTCGCTAGATTTTATATTTTCTTTTCTTATTAAAACAAAACAAGCAACACTCAAGTTTTCCTTCTTTTTTTCTTTTAATGTGTAATTGAAGTCTTAGTGTGAAAAAATTAGATAATCTTTAGTTTCAAATTTAACTTTTTTAAGAAAAAGTTGAAATGGAAAGCAAGAAAAAAATTCAATTTTGTTAGAATGGAATGGTCCACCAATTTTTCAATCAAGAAAATATACTAATTGATTAATCTTAATAACCCTAATCTCTTGTTTTACATTCTACCCTTTTTCTAAAAAATTAAATTTGAAGGTAAATATTATCTTTCTTTTTCACCTTGATAATTTAATTATAGGATAAAAAGAAAAAAAAAAAATTGGGTATTATTGATCTTATTTTAACAAAATAAAATAAATACAAAATTTAAAGCTTGGATTCATTTATTTTTATTTAATGACTAAAATCATTTTAATTGTTTGTCTGACATTCTTCATCTTACACAAATGATGTTTTGTTTTAGATTTCTTTATCATAAACCTCTTGAAAGGTTTGCTTCTAATGAGAAAATTATATTTATTTTAAATATCTTTTTAGCCACAACATGTCACAAATCCAAAAGAATTATATTTTAATCTTTATAAAATTAATTTGTTTAGTCGTAAGTCTAAGATCAACAACCATTCAATGTACATAAAACTATAAATTTAATTTAATAAAAAATCATGATTATTCGACCATGTAAAATGAGTTTAAATATGTACAAATATGCATTAATAATTTTACCTTTAATTCGCCAAACTCCAATATTAAAAATAGAAATCACATTAATAATTAATTAATTTTTAAAATATTTTTAAATTTTTTAAATTTTAAAAATAATTAATTATTGATGTGATAATTCACCTATATGTCACATCAATAAAGTTAACGAATATTAATTTTTATTCGTTTGAGTGATTTGACAAACAATATAAATTTAAAAACTAAAAAGATGAAACAATAAATAAAAACTTTTTTTATAAAATTGAACGGCTAAACAAGTTATTATACTTAAAATATATATATTAAAAATATTTTACTTACCTTCCAAGCTTTCTTGGAAAATAAAAGATTAATAATATAACTCATAACCTAAGAATAACGAACACGACTCATCCCTCCTCGTACTAGTGTCATACGTGTGTTTGATACAAACACTCATCAAATACACTTGAATATGTACGAGACACATCAAAATAAATTAAAAAAATAAAAGGTCAACACGGTCTCGACACAATCACAACACGAATATCTAAAAATAAACACGTGGCAAACATAGGAAAAGTAGATGGTGACTGACGGGCAACTGACTGAAATTTTAGCTTTCAAAAAGTAATAGCTGAAGAGTCAGTGATGGAAAGAAGAAATGTAAAGTTTAGAGTTTCCTATAAACGAAACGTTGGATTTTCATCGGAACTGAGGGAAGAAGAGATGTTGCTAAGTTTTTTGGTGTGTGTTCTATTTACTTTGTTGCTATGAGTGTTTGTTTACTATTTTCGCCATTTTTATTTATGGTCTTTATTTTGTTTTTATTTATCTTTTGACTTTAGTGTTGGTTAAATGGGCTGTGGGGCCCGAGACTGGGGCTGTGGAAAAATAATGGTATCTTTTTTATTTTTGATGGAAATCTTAATCCGTTTCAAACAAAAATTTAATTTGTTTGAGAAGTTTTCAAGTTTGTACTTGCTTTATTGTTTTTGGTGTTTCCATTTTTCACATTTTAAAAAATATTTTACATATTCATCACTCTTATTTCTACTTTACTACTTTCAACCAACTTATATCAATATTTTCATTTAAATTAAGTATTTTAATATAAAATATATATATTAAAATACTTTTCATTATCATATCCTTATCCTATTTTTTAAAAATTACAATTATCGTAACTATATTGCTTGTCCGTGTCTATTATTCTTAGCTCATAACCTTCATCTAAGATTAATTAGGATTCTTAGTGTATCTTTGAGTCAATCACCTCAGGGAACTACGACGGTGCCCCCGACGGTGATACGCCGGTGCAGTGTTGAAATAACCTAAAACATACATCACTGCAGTTGAAGACAAGAACCCAACAGCGTACCCAACTCCTGTTGCTACCCATGAAAACATTGGTTCATGTTTCTTCTTCAATGGTGGCCCCGGTGGCACCAAATCTTCTTCACAAGGAACCTCAATTTGCACCCCCACATAGTCCACTGTTATTGGCATACATCTTTGGATCAACCAGGGTATCCATTTGAGGTCCTCCAGGAATCTTACCACCAAGCTTGTTGTTGCTCAAGTCTAAATAATTTAGTTCCAGGAGCTTAGAAAATGTCCCTGGTATTTCACCATCAAGGCTATTGTGTGACAAATCCAAGGTCTCGACATTCTCTAGATCACCAAAACTGATTGGGATTTTGCCTGAAAGTTCATTGAATGAAAGGTTAAGTAGCTTCAAGCTTTTGAGACCACCTAATGAATGTGGAATTGCTCCCGATAACCTGTTCTTTGACAAGTCCAGAAATGTATAGACATCCCGGTTTCGGATCGAAAGGCCCTGCTTTGCTTTCTTCCAATACCAATTTACTACCAAATCATGGATTTCAACTGGAAATTTGAAGATTTCAGAAAGTGTTAATGGGGCATCAGGTGTTTCAACCATCCCTGTAAGGTTTCCCAAGCTTTGAGGGATTTCACCCTTGAGGTAGTTGTTGGAGAGGTCTAGGATTCTGAGACTGCTAAGACTTGACAGATCATTGGAGATTGATCCTTTAATGGAATTGTTCCTAAGATTAAGAACTTGAAGAGAGGACATTTGAGAGAAGAAAGCTGGAAATTCACCACTGATATTGTTGTCATGAAGATCAAGGTGCTCAAGCATAATCAAATTGCTGAAATTTTCAGGCAATGGACCGTAAAAGCCGTTTTGACTTAACGAAAGCATCGCGGTAAAGAGTCCGAAATCTGAAGGAACTTTACCGGAGAAATTGTTGGAAGAAACATCAACAAAAGCAATTAAGCTATCTGGTCCAAATGCTGGAAATTCATTGCCAGAGAAGCTGTTCTTTGACAACTCCAGTAGCAACAACCTGTGGATATTGGAGATAGATTTTGGCAGTGACCCTAAAAAATTATTTTCTGAGAGCAAGAGGACCATAATTGAAGTAGTATTGATTTCTGGCAATTCCCCAGAAAAGTTGTTCCTTGACAATGCAAAGACCGATAGATTTCGAGATTGAAACAACTGAGATGGCAAAGAACCTGTGAGTTTGTTATATGATAGAATAATAGTTCCAAGATTTCTTTCAGCTAACCACTGTGGGAAGTCTCCTTCAAGATCATTCTCACTCAAATCCAAGTAAACAAGGTCAGTTTGATTAGAGATCCAGCTAGGAATCTGCCCCTTAACACTGCATGATCTCAATGATAAAGAAGATAACTTACATTTTGGTTCGATAACCAGATTGTTGTTCCATGCTAGTTTGTTTCCTCCAAGGTCCTTGAGATCAAATAACCATGTTGGGATCTCACCAGACAGCATATTGTTCTCTAGTTGAAGGGTCTCCAGCTTCCTCATCTTCCGTATCGATGATGGGATTTCGCCACTCAACCGGTTCTTGCTCAAGTCTAAAGTTGTTAGATTCACCAGGCTCCCAACATCAGCTGGAATCTTCAAAGAAAATGAGTTCTGCAAGTTTAGAACTTCAAGCTTTCTTAGCTGCTATATTGACAATGGAATCCTGCCAGAAATTTGATTACCAGGAACTGTAAACTTCTTTACTTCAATGAGGTTTCCAATCTCTTCAAGAAGCTCTTTTGGGACATTAGCAGCTATTCAACATGCACCATGCATATATTGTGCATGTGATTTTATGTGAAAGCAAAAGAACAAAAGGAGAAAACAGCAACTTGAACTCACAAAACTTGGAACACTCAAGTTAATGGTTAAAAGCTGTGAAACCATTTCATTGATATGCAAATATATACATAAGATACAAAGTTTGAATAGTCAAAAAGACTATGGCCTAGTGAACCAACTACTCCCACTAGACTATGACTAGTAAGCTTAAGTTGTACATAAAATAATAGTTAATACACCAGCCATTACATCAATTTAAATCAACATTATAACCTATAAGCTTAGCTATTACATTGCTCAAGAATTAAGCTTAGCTTCATAGGAGTAAATCAATCAAAATGAACAAAATATAGTCACTGACTAGGTTCACTTCACTTCTTCTTTGCTTCTTTGGTTTCTTTGTTGCATTGCAGGCCAAAAGTCTAACACTCCTCCTTGGACTGTATGCAATAGACACCAATTCGTTCCCTCAAAAGTTCAAACCATTGTGTACCAAGAGGCTTGGTTAAAATGTCCGCCAATTGGTCTTGTGAGCTACAATGAACAAGGCTGACTTCTCTAGACTGCTCACCTCCCCGACAAAGTGGAATTTGATCTTGAAGTGCTTTGTCTTGCCATGAAACACGGGGTTCTTGGCTATGGCAATCGCTGATTGGTTGTCGACTAGGATTTGATTGGCTTTGTCTCGCTCTTCATTCAAGTCATATAAGAGTTTTTGAGCCAAATGGCTCGATTAATATTGCAGATCTTTGCTATGTACTCGACTTTTTGTAGATTGAGCAACGATGCATTTGCTTCTTAGAGCTCAACAAAATACACTTGAGTCAAGTGTGAAGAGGTAACCAGAAGTACTCTTCATGTCATCTAACGAGCCTGCCCAGTCACTATCAGAATACCCTATCAGTTTGAGCTCATTTTTGCTTTCAAATTTAACTCCATGTCTCAAGGTTCCCTTGACATATCTGAGTATTCTTTTAGCAGCCTTGTAGTGAACAATATTACAGCAGTGCATAAACCTTGAAAGAAGACTTACACCATAAGTGATGTCTGGTCGAGTTGCTGTATTAAGTATAGCAAACAGCCCACCAAGCCTCGATATTCTTTTTCATCTACCCTTGCATGATCTCCACCACTGGTCAGCTTTTCTCCTTGTGCAACTGGTGTGCTGACTGTCTTACAGTTTTGCATACAAAATCTGTTGAGGATCTTTGATGCAAAGGCATGTTGGCTGATGAAGATACCATGATCAGATTGACTTACTTCCATTCCAAGGAAGAATGTCATGACCCTAATCATCATTTCAAAACCTCATTGCATTTGCACCTTAAATTCAGAGATTAATTCATCTTTGCTGCCTGTTACAAGCAAATCATCGACATAGAGGGATACAATCAGCATGGTTTCTCCTTCTGACCTTTTTACATAGAGTGTAGCTTCACTAACACTCTTCTCAAACCCGAGCTTAGACAAGTAAGTGTCTATCCTGTCATACCAGGCTCTTGGTGCCTGTTTCAGGCCATACAAGGCCTTCTTCAATTTGTAAACCTTGTCTTCATGTCCATCTACCTTGAAGCCATCTGGTTGCTCAATGAAAATTTCCTCTTTTAGGAAACCATTAAGGAATGCTGATTTGACATCAAGTTGATGAAGCTTCCATCGTTTTTGAGCAGCTATGGCACATAACAGTTTAATGGTGTCCAATCTGGCCATAGGAACAAACGTTTCTAAAAAATCTACCCCATATTGCTGACTATAACCCTTGACCACGAGCCTTGCTTTGTGCTTGTTCAAGGAGCCATCTGCATTGTACTTGGCCCTAAATACCCACTTTACACCAATCACCTTCTTATGACTTGGTCTGTCCACTAACTCCCATATATCATTCTTGTTGATCATCTCCAATTCAACTTCCATTGCCCTCTTCCACTACTTATCCTTGGCAGCTTCCTCAAAATCTGAAGGTTCAACTATTGCAACATCACATCTTTGATAGATGTCTGCAATAGTCCTTGTACCTTTTGTAGGACTATCATCAACATCTTCATTGTGAGGCTCAGCTTCAACCATTTCAAGGCTACTGTCTAGAAGATCTTCTTCAGATTGACTTGTAGTTGAATCACTCCAATTCCAAATCCTTTCTTCATTGAATTTGACATCTCTACTCACCAAGACTTTCTTTGTTGCTGGATCAAACACCCTGTAGCCTTTGTTTGTATTGATATAGCCAACAAATATCCTTGGAACAGCCCTTCTTTCTAGCTTAGTTCTCTTTTCTGCTGGAATAAGAACATAGCAAACACAACCAAACACTTTCAGGTGTGAAACATTAGGCTTAAGTTCATGCCATGCTTCAAAGGGTGTCATGTTCTTGACAGCTTGTGTTGGCAATTTGTTGAGAAGATAAACTGAGGTATTGACTGCCTCAGCCCAAAACTTGTTAGGTAGCTTGCTTTCAAATAGTAGACACCTGGCCATGTTCATCACTGTTCTGTTTCTTCTCTCACATACTCCATTTTGCTGAGGAGTATAAACTGTAGTGAGCTGGTGATGGATCCCATTTTGCTCACATATCTTCTAAATTTGTCAGATAGATACTCTGAGCCATTGTCTGTTCTCAAGGCTTTAATTTTGCAACCAGTTTGATTTTCAACTAAAGCCTTGAATTTGTTGAAGGCTTCAAAGACTTCAGATTTTTGCTTCAAGAAATAAACATAGCAGAATCTAGTCAGATCATCAATAAATAACACAAAATACCTGCTATCATTCAAGGAAGGAGTCCTCATTGGTCCACGATATCCGAGTGAACCAATTCAAGCTTCTCTGCTCTAAATGCTTTGTCAATCGGAAAGGGCGATCGACTTGTTTACCAAACCGATGACTTCACAAATGAACTCCTTGACTTCAACTTTACACAAATCATCAACCAAGTTCAATCTATTCATCAATTCTAATGACTTATAGCTAGCATGGCCTAGCATTTTATACCACAAAGTTAGTGCTATCAGCCAAACTTGTGTAGGCCTTCTTCTCAACCAGATTCAAATCGAGCATGAAGCTCCTATCTGTCATTGCTATCAGAATCGTTCTTGACCATGTAGATCTCTAACAATGCAGGATCCATTTTCAAAAGTAAGTGAGTGACCCTTTTCAACTAGTTGTCCAACACTCAACAGATTCTGATCTATTTTAGGTACAAAAAGTACATCAGAGATTACTTTGTTACCTGAAGCAGTCTTGATTACCACATTGCCTCTCCCCTTGGCTTCAATGGGATCTCCATTGCCTATTCTAATTTTAGAGGCAAAGCTTCTATCAAGATCTTTAAACAGTCCTTCATTGGCTACCATATGGTGCGTACAACCGCTGTCTACTAGCAACTCTACTTTGGCCCTGCTGGTTGTTGCAAGACTTGTTGCTGTGAAGAGATGCTCCTCCTGAGCTTGAATATCCTCAGCAGCTTGAGCCTTGGCTTGCTGCTGTGCAGGTGCCTTGCCCTTACTTTTGCAGACCTTTTCCACATGTCCAAACTGTTTGCAACTCCTGCATTGGATGTCTGGTCTATACCAGCAATATTTTTCTGAATGTGAGGTCTTTTGGCAGTGATTGCATGGTGGTAGCCTTTTCTGAACTGATTCTCTTCTTGACTTTACTTTCTTATCAAGCCATGGTTTCTTACTTCTCTGACTTGAGTCTTCCTTGGTCTTTGCTTGAAAGGCTCCCTCAGAATGGTCTTCTTGCCTGTTGGCTCTTCTCTGTTCAAGTGCATAGAGAGAGTTTACTAATTCAGACAGAGAAATTGTTGTAAGATCTCTCGAGTCCTCCAATGAAGAGATTTTTGACTCGAATCTCTCAGGAAGAGTGGTGATCACCTTCTCAACAACTCGCTCTCACTAAAATCTTCACCAAGCGACCTATACTATTGACGGTGGCCATTATTCGAATCGCTTGATAGTCTCAGCTTCCTTCATTTTCAAGTTCTCAAAGTCTCTCCTCAAATTGATCAGCTGCTGTTGCCTTGTTTTTTCAGACCCCATGAACTCCTCCTTTAACTTCTCCCATGCCTGCTTAGGAGAATCACAAGCCATGATTCTAGTAAATATCACATCTGATACTCCATTTTGAAGACAAGCCATGGCCTTGTACTTCTTGGCTCGTTCCTCGCTGTGTTGTCTCATCTGAGCAATGGTGGGATTAGCTCTCAACGGAGGTGGTTCAACATCATTTTCAATTGCACTCCATAAGTCTTGTGCTTGTAGATGTGTTTTCATTTTTACTGACCATATGTGATAGTTCTCGCCAGTGAATACAGGTGGTGGAGGTGCTGTGTAACTCATCTTGTTGCAACAGATTCAGCAGTCTCGATTTCTTCTTTCTTAAGCTTTCTTTCACAAGTCAATAACCAACAATGGAGGCCCTCAAAGATAATCGGCTCTGATTACCATTTGTTGGGACATTAGCAGCTATTCAACATGCACCATGCATATATTGTGCATGTGATTTTATGTGAAAGCAAAAGAACAAAAGGAGAAAACAACAACTTGAACTCACAAAACTTGGAACACTCAAGTTAATGGTTAAAAGCTGTGAAACCATTTCATTGATATGCAAATATATACATAAGATACAAAGTTTGAATAGTCAAAAAGACTATGGCCTAGTGAACCAACTACTCCCACTAGACTATGACTAGTAAACTTAAGTTGTACATAAAATAATAGTTAATACACCACCATTACATCAATTTAAATCAACATTATAACCTATAAGCTTAGCTATTACATTGCTCAAGAATTAAGCTTAGCTTTATAGGAGTAAATCAATCAAAATGAACAAAATATAGTCTTTGTACTAGGTTCACTTCACTCTCTTCTTCTTTTGCTAGTTTCTTTGTTGCATTGCAGGCCAAAAGTCTAACAGGTCTCCATGAATGAAGTTGGCATCCAAGCTCAATTGTTTCAAGCTTTTAAGACCAACAACATCATTAGGTAACACCCCTTCAATCATATTATCACTTAGATCAAGGAATTTCAGGTTAGCCAAATGAAACAACTGCAAAAGAATTGAACCATTGAAGCTATTCCCTCTCATGTCAAGATACACCAGCTCACTCAAGTTTCTCAATCCAATCCCTGGAATTTCACCTTGTATGGAATTTGTAGGAAATGTCAAGTGACATCAAGGTCTTTATCCTGAAAATAGGAGCCAAAACAGTTGAAGTCTTTCCTAGTGTAGGAAAAACACCGTAGAGATTTAGACCAGTCACCTGTTGTGAATTACATTCCACCAGAGCCCACTGACAACATTCTGAACTGGAATTCCAAGTCTCTAAGCCACCAAGAAACATGTCTATTGAGTTGTCTGTCATCAACTCTCCAAATAGTAATTTCTTGAATTCCAGTAAAGCTTCTCGTTGATCATCAAGGCATGGAAAGGAACCAATGAAGCTGAGACTTAGAACAAAAACTATGTAGTATGATTTAGAAAGTAGGCTTAAAGTGGCCATCTTTTTAGCTTTCTGATGTTCATTTTTTTCACTAAATCTGCTTCTGGTTATTGTTATATTTCAAGAAGGGAAGTAAACTACACTAATTCATACATGGCAGTCAAAGGGAAAGTGAATAGAAATTGCATTTTTCTTGTTTGAAAGGAATATTTTATACTTCTATAGTCATAGAGAGATGATGGTAAAGATGGAATTGGTCAGATCATTCATAATCTCTAGTCATTGTCAATCCATTGAATTATATCAAGATTTGGGTACAAAGAATTGGATAGTCAACTTTCATGTCTTTTTGTTTTTGAGTGCGGTGACATAATAGTGAAGATCAACCTAATCTAATATGCACTATTTAAACTAGGTTTCTGAAAATATGTTTCCATCAAGCAAGTTTTCCATCAGGAAATTTCCTGGAAAATCTTGGGATTTTGATTTTATATGACAAAAGCTGAACTTAGAAGTTAATGGAACATAGTTTCACCCTAAACATATACCAACTACTACATAAAATTTCTCATAGAACTTTCTACTACTTTTACATGTCAGCTAGGTATTGTCATTATCTTTTCTTTTGGTTTGAAGACCTCTCTAACCAAATTGGACTCCAAAAATTTGAAAATTGAATCTAAGCTTACCACATTATTTATGAATTTTAAAAGTGAGTTTTTTTTTTTAGTTTTAAAATAAAGAATTTACTTAAAATAATGAATCCATGTTCTTGTGACCTTATACATAATAATTTCATCCGTCAATAATGTTTTGTTAGTAGTTCCTTTTAATCAAGTGAAATTTAAGGAATTTTTTTTTTGTTTGTTTATAAAATAAAAAAGAAACCAGAATCAATTGACCCTCATTCCTACATCTTTCTTTGCTACAAATAACAGGAGGAACATCAAATTCACTATGATGTGATGGAACGTAGGGTCAATCTAGTTAGCCCATCAACCACTTTATTAAGTTCTTGTGGCACGTGATTAATCAGAACCAACCAAAATTGTGATAAGTCTTTGAATTCTTCTGGAAATTGGCAAAGTCCCCGCTTCACCTCTTTTGAAAATGTCGATTGTTTTCTTGGAATCTATTTCCAACACAATTTTCCTAGCACCCTTCTCCCATGCGATCGAAAATCCCTCATAAGCTCCCTATAATTCTGCCTCTAATATAGGGCATGAACCAATCCTTTTGCTAAACCCCAAATGCAGCAACTATCATGATCTTGTGCAACTCCTTCTACTGGCGCCGCAGAGTTAAAGCTTGATATAAATGCATCCGTATTACCTTTAAACCATCCAAAGTTCGGAGGACACCACACAAGATAATGAAACCCGTGATCATAGGCCCTCTTTTGGGTAAATATCCCATATATACCAAAAAATTAATTTATTTACGAAAATGGGCCAGTTTGAAGAATATTTACGGAAAAGGGTCATTTTCCCCTAAAATGTGTCCACGTCGGTAGCGTTTTGAAACAACAAAAGCGTGCCTCACGGGACGCGCTTTGTTTTCCTCGAAAAGTGCCCACGTAAGCGCGCTTTTGCTGAGGTGGCACAAAGCGTGTCCTCAGGGGCGTGCTTTTCTGCTGAATAACTAGGAAAACGCGTTGACGTGGACGCATTTTTGCCCTCATTTCCCCTATGAAAAATTAATTGAATTTTTGGGCTAGGAAAAAATAATAAAAAATTAATTGAATTTTTGTGACAGTAGTCTCCGCCAAAATAATTTTGAGGAGACGTTTCTGAATAAACAGTGGCCAAAAACACTTCCAAAGAGGTGCACCATCATCAGCAAATCAAAAGAGCTCCCACGTGGGCGCTTTTTGCTCTGAGTCTCTCGACAAAATAATTTTAAGGAGATGTTTACGAACAAACAAAGGCCAAAAACGCTTCCATCAGAGTGCACTTTCAGCAGGAGTACTGAAAAGAGCTCCCACGTGGACGCTCTTTTGCTACAGTAGTCTCCGGCAAAATAATTTTGAGCAGACGTTTCTGAACAAACAGTGGCCAAAAACGCTTCCAGCAGAGTGCACTGTCAGTAGGAGTACTGAAAAGAGCTCCCACATGGACGCTTTTTTGCTACAGTAGTCTCCGGTAAAATAATATTGAGGAGACGTTTCTGAACAAACAGTGGCCAAAAACGTTTCCAGAAGGGTGCACTGTCAGCAGGAGTACTGAAAAGAGCTTCCAGTGGACGCGCTTTTGCTACAGTAGTCTCCGGCAAAATTAGGCTATAAACCAGTCAAATTTCATTCTCAGGTTGCATAAGGGAAATTAAGGAAAAAAAAAAATTGAAAATGAGTGAACGTATTAATGCTGTTATTTACTACGATGGTGAAGTTCGTGACACCGAAAATGGTGTTGTTTTCTTATCGGAGAATATGGCGCGACTAAGTTTTAATCGAACGTCGATTTGGTAGAACTTCGCAAAAGAATTAGGCGTAAAATATTCGGAACAACGCCAATGAAAGTTCAGTCTATTAAGTATAGATTTTACGCTTCGGTTCATTCGGTGAGATATGACTCATTCGACATTAAAGGTCCTCGGAGCTTTGAGGCAATGGTGGAGACTCATCTTGCCAGTGGATCACCCTATATCGAGGTATATGTAAAATTTTCATCTCTAAGTGATTTTTCTGCGACCTCAACATCTACTGCCGTTCGAGGGGAATACACGACCCCAAGCCGACACTATGTAAGTGGGAGGCAAAACACAGAAGTGTCCGTGTGCAGTGTAGTATGGAAAACATAACCCCTACACGACACTCGGTTGGTGGATGGGACATGCATATCCGTCCTTCGACATCCGATGATAGAAATACGTATTAGGGACGTCATCAACTTCTAGTGGTTGGCAATCCACATATGATTGGGATCTTTACGAAAGATGTTTAAGGAGGAATGATGTACTCTCGACGACATCCACCGGTGAGGGCCCTCATTTTTTACAGGTTATGGAGGGTCGACGATGAATCCGATATGGATCCATCTCGGGAGCCAGGGCCTGATGGTGCAAAAGTTGGATTATTTTTTGAACCAAAGCCCGTTCCAATTGTACCTGAAGACGTTGAGGGTGATTCAGATGAAGAAGAAGAAGATCCACTATTCGTATGCGTACTTGCTCCAAATTTCACATGCATAATGTCGATCTATCTCAAGATGATGCATTGAAATTTCCTGAACTACCACATCGGACGCGTGACCGTACAAATTCTTCGTTGGATTCGAACCAATTAGAAGTTGGTAACCAGTTTTCCAACAAGAATACTTTTCTTGCTGCTTGAAACAATACAGCATCAGAAACGGGGTTAACTACAATGTGGTTAAATCTAAGCTCGATAAGTACGATACGAAGTGTGCAGTGCAAGACGGCACATGTTCATGGAAAATCATGGCGTCGTTGAGGAAAAGGACAAGGTTGTGAGAGATCAAAAAGTACAAAGGTCCACATACATGTCTTGCCGGTATAGTACCAATATGTGTTCAATGATTTCGAATAACACTGATATTATGTAATGTTGCATTATTTAACGTACTTCGTTGACAGGTGTAACACAAGATCATCCGAGAATGGATTCAGACATGTTGGCTAACTTAATAATCCCGATGGTGAAGGCCGATCCCAAGACTACGGTGCGGCCTTAATTGGCAATATTCATAGCCAATTGGGGTACACGCCCTCTTACAAAAAGGCTTGGATAGCCAAGCAGAAGGCGTTAGAAAAGTTGCACGGTCGGTGGGACGCTTCATATAATAAAGTGTGGCAGTGGTGTTAGGTGCTGGAGAGATATGTCCCAGGCAGCACAATAGACCTTGAAATGGAACCGGTATACTACAACTATCGTCTGCTCCGTGGATGCGCAGTGTTCAAGCGTCTGTTCTGGACATTTAAGCAATGCCTAGATGCCTTTATATACTGCAAGTCATTGGTACAAATTGATGGTACCTTTATGCATGGTAGATATACGATCGGTTATTGCTAGTCGTAGCACAAGACGGTACGTGGAGAATCCTTCGATTATGCTTACATAACAACGGGAGTCGGTGATGATCGGACTTCTTCCTATCTAGGTTAAGGAGGCATATCCGCCTCAACCCGACATATCGTTATATCGGATCGGGGCCTGGAATACTTGCGGCAATAGAACGTCGAGGAAGCATGTGGCATCGCGCACACCATCGATATTGCCTGAGGCATGTTTCATCCAACTACTATGGGCAACATCGATCTAAAAGACAGCGACGGTAAGTGACCGATATGGGTATGAAATATCTATTAATATAATTTCGTTTGTAATATTCAATTTATTCTCAATTGAAGAGTGGTATGTAATATTCGCTATCAACGTATATTGGCAGAGTACGAGATCAATAAAGACCGTTTTCATGAGATGTTGGCGGCTTGCGCTCGAGATAACGCCAAGCGCAAACTACATGCAATATTCCTTTCGAGCAGTGGACACAAGCATACGACGGCAATGCCTACGATATGGTCATATGACCACAAACCCGCCGAATGCATAAATTACATTCTAAAAGGAACTCATCATCTGCCGATTACATCGGTTGTGCGAGAGACATATTTTCATTTAGTGGCACTATTTCGAAGAGAACAGCGAGTTATAGAGGGCAGATGCAAGGAGGCCATGTATGGAGCCTGAAGGTCTTGCAAGAAATAAACAGTGCGAAGGCACGAGCCAACACCATGCAAACAGTGTGTCACGATCGCGACAGCCTATGGTTTTGTGTCACGGAGTTTGACAGACCGAACCAAGATATTGTTGGCGGGCATTATCGTGTACACTTGACAAATAGGACCTGCGACTGTGGGATATTTGATGCACTTCATTACCCATGCGCTCATGTACTTGCTGCTTGTCAAAATCTCCGTCTTGATCCCATGAGCTATGTGGACGAAGTGTATAAATTAGAAAACGTGTACAACATGTGGAGACATGTATTTTCACCAGTCCCAGATCAACGTAAGTGGCCATCGGTATCGCTTGCACCGTTTAAGTTGTTGCCAGATAGACAATTGAGGCGCAAACCAAAAGGTCGACCTTGCTCGACTAGAATACGCAACAATATGGATGTCCGAGAAACGAGCAACCAAAGTCCTGTGTGGATGGTGTAGGAACCTGGGACATACATCTCGCTCGTGTCCAAATCGGAATAGTTAACCGTGCTCTTAGCTTTTTTGTCTCCTGGTGGCTATGTAATTTCTATTTTTTTGAACGAAAACGGTGAATTTTTGTACAAGAACTTTTATTTTATTCAAGTTATTAAAATTAAATTACAAAATTAAAAAAAAGTAAACCATTTCTATTTTATCAAAGATATTAAAATTAAATTAAAAATTAAATTACAAAAAAATTAAACTCAAATTTTATTAAATATATTAAAACTTAATTACAAAAAAAATTAAACCATTTCTATTTTATCAAAGAGATTAAAATTAAATTACAAAAAAAAATTAAACTCAAATTTTATTAAATATATTAAAACTTAATTACAAAAAAATTAAACCATTTCTATTTTATCAAAGAGATTAAAATTAAATTTCAAAAGACGCTAAATTTAAACTCAAATTTTATTAAATATATTAAAACTTAATTACAAAAAAAATTAAACCATTTTTATTTTATCAAAGAGATTAAAATTAAATTACAAAAAAATTAAACTCAAATTTTATTAAATATATTAAAACTTAATTACAAAAAAAATTAAACCATTTCTATTTTATCAAAGAGATTAAAATTAAATTACAAAAAAATTTAAACTCAAATTTTATTAAATATATTAAAACTTAATTACAAAAAAAATTAAACCATTTCTATTTTATCAAAGAGATTAAAATTAAATTACAAAAAAAATTTAAACTCAAATTTTATTAAATATATTAAAACTTAATTATAGAAAAAATAAAACTATTTCTATTATATCAAAGAGATTAAAATTAAATTACAAAAAAATTAAACTCAAATTTTATTAAATATATTAAAACTTAATTACAGAAAAAAATAAAACCATTTCTATTTTATCAAAGAGATTAAAATTAAACTCAAATTTTATTAAATATATTAAAACTTAATTAAAAAAAAATTAAACCATTTCTATTTTATCAAAGAGATTAAAATTAAATTACAAAAAAAATTTCAACTCAAATTTTATTAAATATATTAAAACTTAATTACAAAAAACCATTTCTATTTTATCAAAGAGATTAAAATTAAATTACAAAAAAAATTAAACTCAAATTTTATTAAATATATTAAAACTTAATTACAAAAAAATTAAACCATTTCTATTTTATCAAAGAGATTAAAATTAAATTACAATAACAAATAAAATTAAATTACAATAACAAAATAAAATTAGGAGGTTTAGGTTTAGGGTCGATCTTGGTGGGAACCAAGTACCACACTGGCGGTCGGCGATTCTGTGGATTCCTCCTTCTTCTAGCTTCCGACGGGTCGTGGAACCTCAAGCGAGGAATTGGGTTCTTCCGCGGTGGAGTGCAGTTCAGGTGTTGCGATGATGACCCATCTTGATAAAATAATGACCCGGAGGTGTTTGCATAAACCACGGCGGGTGATCGCATCCGTCTGCCGAAGAAGCCCGGTAGAAAGAAGTGCTCCCACGCGGTGCCTCCTCCGATCCCACGTCGACGTCGGCCTCACGATCGGCTGGCCAAATGAGTAGTCGGGAATAGACTCGAACCCAGCCATGCATTCCAACGTGGGGTGGGACTGGGAAAAGGAAACATATATGGGTTAGGAGGATACATATAAGGGGTAGGGTACACACCTGGCATAAACGATAGACGCTGTGATATCGGTGTTGTCGGCTGAACTGATGGGCCCGTGATCGTAGGCGCTTCTTTGGGCCGGTGATCGTTTCGGCATTGTTGATGGCCCGCCTCATCACCCTTCTCCTTGAATTTAAAGGGCTCGACGTTTCTTCGCTCACGAAGTTGCCGCCGCCTCTCTTCATCCGACAACAGATCGACTTGACATGGATCCTAAACCATGGCATGTACTCGAACACGCACGCTAACTCGAGAACGATGATCGGTTCTAGAAAGGTAAAAGTCATCTTGGTTCTCCCATCGCCTCGATATGACTGACCAAAATCTTGGCCAATCCATGCGCAGTAGCTGTAAGTCCACATTGTGCTCATCATCGAGCACCTCAGGTGGCACGGGAATCGGTTGCTGAAATCTAAATTGCCGCAAAACCCGATCTGACTGGTGCATCTCCACGGTCGCGTAGGTGATCAATCGGACCTTAACGTGCCAACTGTTCGATTTTGAAAGAACTCCTCCAAAATTATTGCCCGAATTTTTGGATCCTCGTATGGTGTCCATTGAAACTATATTAAAATTACCAAAATATTAGTTATATACATAATACTAGACACTACATACGAAATACTAAATTATAATAACGAAATTCGAAACTTACTTGTGATTCCGACCGTTGGTCCAATAGGAGCCGTATATCCTCAAGCGAGTTAGGTATTCCAACATGACTCGCCGAATGGTTCCACCTTATTAAATAAACTTTTAGCATGCAATTATACTATAAATCTACGAAATAATTGTAAAATATAATATTAAATTTACCTCATTATCAGTGGAATGAATATGGCTGGTCGAGTCGAGGACGTAAAAATAGAAATTGAAACCATGCCCATGACTGCAGTAGTGATAGGCAACCTTCGATTTTTGCTTTACTCGGTCCGCGTCGCCCCGCACATCTCCCCGTACAACCTCGATAGCACGGCAGACCCCCAACTCAATTCACCGACTGATCTGAAATCAACAAGTTTTAGGAGCCATCTCAGGTGGACGAGGTTTCTAGAGAGGTCCGGCATCAGATAGCCTCCAATTATCTGAAGAATGTATGCCCGAGCATACCGTATTCTTTCTACTTTGGTCGAACCCTCGTTTGGCTCCGGGAATGTGTCATGTAACTAGGCCATATTGATCCGAGCTCCTTGAATTCTATCCGGAATGGCACCCAGAAGCTCATAGCATACGGCCATCTAATCGGTAGATGTTGCGGACCCTGACTCTCGACTCGCCCACCCAGGTAATCCCAATCTGCAATCGCACATCTTCTAGAGTGATGGTACACTCTCGCATGGCGAGATGGAAAGTGTGCGTCTCGGGTCTCCACCTCTATCAACGACCGATCAAATGCAGCTCCAACTTGAACCCCTACTATTGTGGCCACGTGCAAAAACCCGCTTCCCGCAGGTAATTCTCGATCAACGGCGATGGGGGACCATGCATGTTGCAAATGTAATATTCCAACACCCGATCCACAATGTTTAAAAAATTATA
The DNA here is from genome assembly GCA_025506655.1 of Gossypium rotundifolium. NCBI lineage: Eukaryota > Viridiplantae > Streptophyta > Magnoliopsida > Malvales > Malvaceae > Gossypium > Gossypium rotundifolium. The sequence continues at coordinate 20,590,476 of CP106732.1, read as the reverse complement.
AAATTAAAAATTAATTAAAATTGCATAATTGAAAAAAATTAAATAATATTGAAAAATTAAAATTAAAACTTACCATTTGCATTTGCTCAACAGAGATGTGCTTGTTGTCTAGGCGAAGTAATTCCCCGGCCATTGTAATCGATAAAAATTTTAAAATTTTCCAAAATAAAATATATTAAAAAATTATAAAGGGCTTTTTCAGTAAATAGTAAGGACTATTTTGAAATTTGAGAGTAAATTTCAAGGACTTTGAGAGAAAATTGAGAGAATATTGAGAAAGGATTGAAGTGTGAAAAAAATAAAGGGTTGGGGGTTTTTATAGATTTTTTTATCGTTGGGCCCCTCAACGGTCAAAAAAATGGCCGTTGGGATTTGACCGTTGGAGGGCTAAAGCGCTACCGAGGCGCTGCTTCATTGTTTCCCAAAGCACCGACGTGGGCGCTTTTGAGGAAACGGCCCTTTTTCGTAAATATTCTTCAAACTGGCCCATTTCCATAAATAACTTATTTTTTTGGTATATATGGGATAGTTACCCCCCTCTTTTGCTGTTGTAGCAAAATACAAAATACAAATTTAAGTATCAAAAATGATTTTTTTATATATTATTTAGACTAATCAATCAAATAAACCGGTCAACGTACCAATTTAAACTAAAAATATTAAACCAACCTTTAAGTGAACCACTTGAGATCGATAAAAAAACAAAAATTGAAAGGAAAGAAAATGATTGAATCGATTTATAAAGGTATAGTACCAATAAAGGCCCATTTTTGAAATTATTTATAGAAATGAATTGTTCCAAAAAATAATAACGGGTATGGACTGAAAACCCAAAAATGCACTGAGGTAGATGCGTTTTCAAGAGTTAACACAGAAAAGCGCATTGACAAGGACGTGGTTTTACTCGTGTCAGGTAAAAGCACACATGGACCGCTTTAGTAAAAAGCGCTGACAGGAACGCACTTTTGGCCATGTAGTCTCACGTGGGTTAATCGCAAATTAGGGCTTAAGTTTAGGGTTTTGGGTTTGATTAAGGTTTAAGAAAAATTAAATTAGAGTTTAAGATTTAGAGTTTGGGGTTTTAGGGTTTATTTTTGTAATTGCTAAGTATTGTTTTGGAAAAAATAAATTTGACGTGATGTGTTTTAAAAAAATTATTTTGATGAGGTGGATTTTATTTTATTTTATTTTTGAAAAAACGCTTTAAGTAGGATGTGTAGTAAGTAATAGTACATAAAAAGCTTCCAGCTAGAAACTTGTTTTGTACTGATGATTCTGAAAAAACATCCTGGGATTCCCGAGAAATCTGATAGTTGGGGTTGAAAATGCTCCATTCAGGATGCACTGTCAGCAAAAGCACCGAAAAAACTTCCAGTTGGACGCCCTTTTCAATAGTGTTGGTGACAGTGCATCTCCTTGGAGCGTTTTTCCCTACAAATTTCAACACCTACTATTCATGGAATTGTACAGAAATGAGTATCCCACTATCCCTTAGGCTATAAATGACTCAAATTTCATTCTCCCGTTGCATAAGTTACAGCAAGCGAAATTGAAGAAGTTTAGAAGAATAGAAATTGAAGAAGTTGAGAAGGTATAAGTTGATTTATCATGTTAATATTTATACGAATCGTTATATTTTTGCATAATGTTTTTTGTTTTGAATTTCTTTTGACAGATAAATTGGTTGAAAATGAGTGGACGTATTAGTGATGTTATTTACTACGACAGTGGGTCATGAACACCGAGAACGACGTTGTTTCAGCATAACTGGTTTTTAACCAAAACATAGAATTGACAGAACTTCGTAAAAAAATTAGACGCAAAATATTCAGAATGACGCCAATGAGAGTTTCGTCTATTAAGTATCGATTTTGTGCTTCGGCCAATCCCGTGACATATGACTCGTTTGATATCAAAGGTACTCGTGGCTTGGAGGCAATGGTGTAGACGCACCTCGCTAGTGGATCACCCTATCTTGGGTTATATGTTGAATTTTCAAGGCCATATAAAGAACTTGCTACTTTAACATCTACTACCATTCGAGAGGAATACACGACCCCTGCCCGATACTCTGCTAGTGGGAGGCAAAACACAGAATCGTCCGTGTCGAAACAATTTTTTTGAAAAGATGAGGTCGACTTTATATTTTAAAATTGAAAAGGAAAAACGGGAGTCGCCACCAATCTTTTTTTTAAGAGGTGTGATCGGGTCACCTTGTATTTTAATCATTTTAATAAAATTTAAATTTACTAAAACGACAATTTTTGGTCTACGAAATCCAGAAAACAGGTTTGGGAGTCGATTACGCACGAAGGATTAGCACCCTCGTGGCGCCCAAAATTGGTACCTAATTGATTATTTGATGTCTTTATGTCTAAAGTTAAAAACTCGGAAAGAATTTAAAATAAAATCTTTTTTTGTATTATGCACTTTTAATAAAATCTCTTGGATTAATGAAAACATGTAAAAAAACCTTTTTTTCTCGAAATAATTAACAAGTCGTACCCCGTAAGTTAGGATACAACACATTAAATCCTTAAAAATAAATTTTCTCTTTTACTTTATTATTTGATCGAATCTCATGTATTTGAAAATTTGAAGAATGTTCGATTATTTAGGAGCAACGAGAAAATCGAAGCCCCGTAAGTTAAGGTACAAAACTTCTTGAATCTCCAAATACGGAACATTGCCTATTTTCAAAAAACTTTTTTGAATAATATCAAACGTAATATTTAAAACGATGTATTTTTCTTATTCGGGATATAACATAAAATGGCTTATTATTGAAAGATACATTTAAACGTGATTTTTTGACGTGATTTTAATGAAATAAGATAAAATAATGATGTAGAAAACGAAACGATGACATAGATGAAATGTCGTGTTAATGACGTATACTAATAAAAACAATCTACGAGGATCACGTAATATACACTATTTTAATTATGAACAATCAAGATAAATGAAATAAATAATAACAATAGAAATAATACCAAAGCATGCACATAAAAGGACAATACCAACATAAAAACAAAGAAATAAATAAAATAAATACATAAATAATGTAAGAGAAAATAATTTATAAAAGTATTGAAAATAAAGAACCAAATTAAAATATAAATGAAATTTAAAGGTACAATTTGGAATAAAATATATAGAATGAAATGATGATGATGATGATGATGATGATGATGATGATGATGATAATAATAATAATAATAATATATGTAAAAGTAACACAAAAAAAAATCTAATTTTAAAGGTATAAAAGGGTAATAAACAAATAAATGAGTAGATAACAATGAAATAATAATAGATAACGAAATACCAATAATAATGAAAGCATAAATAAAATGAATAACTAATGAAAGAAAATAAAATGGAAGAATAAGTGGATATAAGGATAAAATAAATAAATGAATGAATAAATGTAATAAATAAATAAATAAAATAAGGCAAGAACAGTGTGTATATAAAAGAATGAAAGTTTGAAGTTAAGCAAATAAAGGATTAAATTGGGATTAAAATGAAATTTAGAGCGCAAATTATAAATAAATAAATGGATAAACACAAAAAGCACTAGATTGAAACTCAAATGGAATTTAAGGGGGCATAAATCGAAATAAAAATGAAATAAACGACCACATTAAAAGGCGCGAATAACATAGAGGGACCAAAAGGGAAAATATTCTTGCCCTCCAAAACGCAGCTCTTTACACGGGGCTAAAATGCAATAAAAGCAAAATTTTAGAGCAAAATCAAAAGAAAAAAGAACAAAAAAGGATCTGGTTGAAGTGGGTTGAAGAAACGGAAGGTCTGAACAAGTAAATATTCCTTTCGCTTAAAGAAACACGCAGATCTTTAACCTGGAGAGGGTCGGGTCAGCCCATTTCGCATCAAAACGACGCCGTTTAGAATCTGGGGCCATTAAATCAAAACGACGTTGTTTTGATAGGTTATTTAAACTAAATTTTTACCAAAAATTTTATTTAGCCTATTGCTTTTAAAAAAAAAACTTAAAAAAACTTTTCAAAATTCTCTCAAGCCTCCCCAGAATCTGGCCACCGTCCTATCATCGGACCACCGCGGTGGCCGTCAGTCGTCAACGACGGCGTCACCATATGCGGTGGTCAGAAAGCCCAAAAGTCATCCTTTCAAAGCCCGTTACGTGCAGGACACAGATCTAAGGCCTAAACCCCAAAAAAATCGACCTAGCTCAGCGGAGAAATAAGAAACCATTCGTTTCTCCTCCCTTCCGGCGCTGCCTTCGACGGCGAGGGAACCATCTGATTCCAGGTCAATTTTTTTCTTTTTTGTTTTTATATTTTATAAAATAAAAATATAAAAAATGCGCGAGAGATATGCTAAAAATTCACCTTTTGGCTTCGAAAATCCTTTTTTGATATTCGATTTCTCTTTTTTCTGTTTTTTTTTAAAATCCTCCGTGATACAAACTCGATTTTGGGGCTTTATAGTCGAAAAATATACATTGTTTATTGCCTGCTATTACTTTTGTTGTTTCTTGCTCTGTTTCCCCTTTTTTTTGCACTGATGTTGCGTGTTCTCTTTCATCTTGTAAGTAGTGCCGAAGTAGGTGGGCAGAGGTGTCAGACGGCCGTGGCAAAAGGGAGTGCGGCTAGGGTTTTCTTTTTCTACTGTTTTGGCTGAAAGTTAGTTTAATTTTGGACCATTTAGGCTTAGGTTTTTTATTATTGGGTTTGGGTATTGTTTAGTTTTAATGGACTGTTTTAAAAAAATTGGACTTATTTTGGTTTAAATGGGCTCGGGCAAAAATTGGGCCATACAGCTGCCCCTCTTTGCTCATTGTCGTGTAACGAGAATGAAACAAAGACTTTAAAAAGGCCAATTTTTTCTGGTCTTGCCGAGCCTTAACTTCTTTTGGTGCTCCTCTTCTTCAGGTAGCCTCCTTCCTTCCCACTGCATCTTCAGGGGTATAGGTGTTGGTGCTTCGATCGTTCCAATGTAATTTCAGGGAGAAGAGATTTGTAGTTTTAATCTACTCCGCTGGAACTTCGAGGAGATAAAAATTGGTAATTTCAACCTGCTCCTCTGCAACTTCAGGAAGATAAGGCTAGTGGCTTCAATCTGCTTCACTGCAACTTCGGAAGATAAGATCTGTCATATTTTGTAGCTTCAATCTGTTCCACTGTATCTTTAGGGAAATAAGATTCGTTGTCTTCAGTCTGCTCCACTGCATCTTCAGGGAGATAAGGCTGGTGGCTTCAATCTGCTCCACTGCAACTTCAGGAAGATAAGATCCATTAATTTGTAGCTTCAATCTGTTCCACTGCAATGCCAGGGAAATAAGATCTGTTGTCTTCAGTTTACTCCGCTGCAACTTCAGGGAGATAAGGTTGGTGGCTTCAATCTGATCCACTGCAACTTCAGGAAGATAAGATTCGCCAATTCGTAGCTTCAATCTATTTCACTACATCTTCAGGGAAATAAGATTTGCTATCTTCAGCCTGCTCCGCTTCAACTTCAGGGAGATAAGGCTGGTGGCTTCAATCTGCTCCACTGCGACTTCAAGAAGATAAGATTCGCCATAATTTGTAGCTTCAATTTGTTCCACTACATCTTCAGGAAAATAAGATTCGCTGCCTTCAGTCTGCTTCGCTACAACTTCAGGGAGATAAGACTGGTGGCTTTAATCTGCTCCATTGCAACTTCAGGAAGATAAGATTCGCCATCTTCAATCTACTCCACTGCAACTTCAAGGAGATAAGATCTACAACTTCAATATGCTCCGCTGCTACTTTAGGGAGATGAGATTTGTGGATTCACCGATCTTACTACACTATCCTCTGGGGGACATGATGTGTAGAATCAATTTCATGGGATTTTTTATGCCAAATGATTAGGATGTCATGATCAGAATGAATCAAATACTCCAAACTAGATGTGTATGAATGATATTTGCATGAATGCATGAGAATGATCATTTTTTTAATGTTTGGGTTGTCATTGCTCGTTGTTCATTAAGGTTGTATCACTGATTTGTCATCATGCCCTCTTTGCTCAACTGGTGTCTTTAACAGAAAATCCGAAGAAGTAGTCACAATTTAGACTCTTCTTTCTCAAATATTTCCAACCCTTATGTTTGGTGAGTTCTAAACAATATTTCTATTTCAGGTTCTTGTACCATTTAGAAGCTTCCAAAGTAATATGTAAAAATCCTTTTGTGAAAGTATTATTAGTCCATTAATCATCATTTCAATGCAAAATACTTGAAAAAGATCATAATGATGGACAAAATAGAAATTTATTAGGACCAAAATTTGAAAATAATGAATTAATCAAAGAAAGCAAACATTGATGGAATACAAAATAAATGAGAAGAAAATAGGTGCCCCAGATATTGCAGCATGAGCTTCTCTGCACGAACTTCTTGAGGACCATTTTGAGCTCAACATGTGTTTAGGAGATCAAGAGTGCTTTGTCGATACCCCAAGATGTAGCATACTTCTTCTTTGTTAACTCAGGCATCGTAAGACTACCGTATGCCCTCCTTTAATCAAAATTTGAATTGCCTTTTACGGTTTTCAATTCAAAACCCCTTTGGTCTTAAGGCGTAACATCTCTCCTTCTTGTTGAATCAGATAAAGCGAGACTACCGCATGCCCCATTTTTTATTAAAATTTGAATTTCCCTTTACGAGTTTTCAATTCAAAACCCCTTTGGTCTCAAGGCGTAACATCTCTCATTTGTCTTAAGGCGTCATTTGCGGGTTTTCGCCTTTGCCTCTCCTTCTTCTTTTCATTTTATTTTCTTTTCTTCCCTTTTTTTTATTTTTTAAAGAGAAGTATTTCTTGATTGAATTTGAATTCGCATGATTAGGCAAGCTCTTGCTATCCATTTCGATTAATATCGACACTCTTCCAAAGAAGACCTTTTTTACCACATAAGATCCTTTCCAATTTGACATTCACTTTCTTCTGAAGTCCTTTTGTATATGAAGGATCCTTTTCAAAAATAAGTCCTCCTCACGGAATTCTTTGGGACGAAACTTTTTGTTGCAAGCTCGTATCATTCATTTTTTGGCATATTTGACCATGACGGATAACTTTTAACCTCTTCTCTTTGATTAGATTTAGCTGATTATACCGAGATTGGATTAATTCCACTTCATCCAACTTCATCTCTGACAATACTCGAAGGGAAGGAACCTTAACTTTGATGAGAAAGGCGTTGCCCCGATGGAGGTTCTGATAGATGTTTGATGAGCATAGATGGTAATTTCTCATGCTAATCTTTATGAGTTTCAATCATTTTCCTCATGATTTTTTTGGCCTTTTTTTTTTTTATCTTTTGTTTTGGGGTGATACGGTGTTTAATCTTGAATAGACTTCAAATTTCTGATGTCGCTATTTGTTGAAGTTTAATGCATCGTCAGATATGATCCCTTTTTTTGGGATTCCATACTAACATAGAATTTGCTGACTGTCGACTTTGTGACATCGACATATGAAGCAGCCTCCACCAACTTAGTGAAGTAATGGACAACCATAAAGACGAATCGATACCCGCTAGAAGCCTTTGGTGAGATTGGCCCACTGACATTCATGCCCCACATAGAGAAAGTTTATGGAGATGTCATACATGAGGAGATGAATGAGGCATAGGAATCTTTTCTCCATAAATTTGGCACTTATGGCATTTCTTGGTATAACTAATGCAATCCCCTTTCATGGTGGACTGCAGTACCTGAACCTCATGATTTGTCTAGCCATTGTAAAGTCATTAGCATGTTTTCCTCTTAAATTTCCTTAGCCTTAACAGAATCCACACGTCTTAGTAGCCCAGGCATATCTTGATACGATCATGTGAAAACATCTTTGAATTCTTGGAATAACTCAATGACGTCTCGCTTTGTCTCTGTGGTGATACAGGCTTCGATCATCCCCTCTTTGTCTTCTCTTAGGCTCACAATGACTCTTTGTAAGATAGGATCTGTTTTTCATCTTGTTCTACCATCCTCAACAAACCAAGAGATAGGTTACAATCTATGTCGTCTTCAAATAGGTTACAATCTATGTCGTCTTCAAAGTCCTGAGATCCCTCTAGACACATATATTGCTCAAAAGTAGATTCTGAGTCAGTAGCAGCGTCGCTCATGTCGTTGATATCTAGGGACCTGTTGTAGGTATGAAGGAAAATTAAAAAACAAATGAATCTAAGAATAATTATTTATGTGGTATGAACATGAATGAAATAAAGGAATAAAAGAATATTTGCTCAAAGTGAGACACAAAAATGTATTTTTCATTAAAAATAAAGGTGTTGGACATGAGCCTATTTCACGAAAGGATTCTTATTGCTTCTAGGCTTAAAGCAACAAGCATGTTTTGAATATTACTCTAAATTTGCTCTAAAAAATACAGGGATTTCTTCCACAGTCCCATTGTTCAAAACATTCCCAAGTACGTATGGGCAGATGCTTGGAAAATTTTATTCCCTGGTTCTCTCTTCAGATACGACGTTAATGTTCAGATTCCCCAATATTCTTTTCGGGCTTTTGACCTCTTCAAGGAATTCCAACTCTTTATTATCCATCAAGCTCTGCACCAAAGCTTGAATTCAGCGCACTCTTGGATTTCATGACCTTCTTCTGCGTGGAATTCACAATGGCTCCTTATCCCTTTGGGTGCTTCTTCTGAAGTCTGAATGATTAATCCCATGTCTATCATTTGTTTCAAAACCCATTTCAATGGGGTTTTTACTTCTGTGATATTCTTCTTGATTTTTTTCCCCGTATTCTCGATTATTGCGTTTACCCCTTTGTCAGAATGGTTGGGTAACGAATTTTCTACATTAAATGGATCATCGAATTTAACAATACCCATTTTGATGAGTCTTTCGATTATCTTTTGAAAGCGGTGCAGTTCTCAATCAAGTGTCTTGTGATTCCCGCGTGGTATTCGCATTGGGCGTTAGCGTCGTACCATTTGGGAAACGGAGGCTGCATAGGTTTTAGATAGAAAGGGGATACTATATGTACATCAAACAAACTTTGGTACAACTCCCCATACGTGATTGGGATGGGCGTGAACTAAAGTTTTTCTAAATTCGGTCTTGGATTGGAATCTTGCCTTGGGGGACTTGATGGCTAGTAGTTGACGTCCTTAGCTGGCTTATGGTAATCGGCTTTGAACAGCCCTTATTATACATACTTACATTATTCACCTAATTTTCCCTCTTCCTTAGGGCCTTTAAAGTATTGATTTAGGAGCTCATTTCTTGTCTTTTCCGTTTGTAAAGATCTTCAAATTGTTTTGGGAGCTCCACTCTCGACTTTTTTCTTTCCTCTAGATCATCCAGATCAAGGACAACAGGATTGATTGGATCATCCCCTGGACTAAAACCTGAACCTGTCGAAAAGTTTATCGGTGTCGAGGTACCGGTCTGGTATCGTGGTCTAATGTTAACAGACACCCTTTGTGGATACGTGTCTGGTTGTACTTGGGTGTTTGTTGGGGTAAAGCCTGAATGATAAGCAGAGTTCTCGTTATCATCCCTGGAATTAACCATAGGGCTTTTTCCTTTTTATAACCCTCTAGCTAGCATTTAGGTTAACTGGCTCATCATGTTTCTTTGACATTCTAGCATCTGATTCCTCATATCTTGTTGAATCTTGGTTTATTGCTCTTGCATCTGTATTTGCATTTGCTCTAATCTCTTCAACCTTTAGTCCATTGCTTTAGTTTTTCCTCGTATACTATAACGATGTTTGATTGGTTGGCTCTTGTTGGTTTCCAAATTAACTGAAATAATTTTGTTTTAATTAGGGTTTCTTCATGAAATTTAATGCATATGATGCAATGTAATGCAAATGCATGAGATAAATGCAAAAAGAGGCGTTGACTCTGATTCAATTCTGTTAGAACATCTTTACTAGAAAATAAATTTCTTTACATAAAACAGGTTACATATACGGCCTTACCCTAATACTCAAAGCCATAACCTCCCTAAGAAGCCAGATTAACTCCTAACCCTAATCTAATTTTGATTCACTTCAACCCTAGCATGTCAGCTTGAACTGCTATAGTTTGCCAATGATTGGCCACCTCTTGTATTTGAGCAACTAATTCTTTCAATGGAGAGTAGCTCTCAGAGAATACTTGATAAGAAACCCCTTTTCACCCTCCAAAAGTGGCTATGAAACCAAGCCAACAAGAGCTGCGCACATCCAATGAATCTTCCTTCACCCACTCTTCGGCATGCATTCAAAGATCGGAATGTTTCAGTCAAAAAGAGGGGCATAACCCTCTTGTCAAGTCTATTGAACAAGTCTGAAACTGCCTTGTCCACGAGTCCCAGTGCTTTGGGAAAACATCCAGCCTATAAATACTCAAAGTGAAGACATTGACCCTTTTCTTCATATCTGGATGTTAAGATCAAATCTTGCGAATTTTCCAATGGATGCCTCTACTAGCTCCTTTCTGCTTGATCCGGGCTGAGTCATCCCCGTGATGCTTGTTTGCTTCTTTAAGGAAATCGGGACGTAAACAGCTCTTAAATAATCTTTGTTGGCTTGAATCCTTGGGTAACGAAGCAAAGTCGTGTACTCCTCCATCAGACTATCACCCATCTCTCGTTGTGTTTACTCGGACCATATTCAGAAGGTCGCATTATCCTCCACTTTATCAAGAAATCCATTTTCCATGACAAGCGTGAATCAACACCTCTTTTCTATGATGAAAATGCAATGCAATCTAAAACAAAACAAAACAGGTTAGTACAAAGAAAAATCAAGCAAGAAAGAAATAAATAGAGCACTTATTCGGGTAACCACTAGGGTTTGGTATAGTTCTTCCTAGGGTAGGCTCTCAAGGCTCATTATATGCGATTTGGGTTCTAAAGTAAAGGTACCTAAACTGGAAGATTCCTCGATCTTCACCCATTATAGGCTCATATAGATCGAGTTCAGTTCAGGGGAATACATTTCCCTATGGCTACATGGAGATGAAAATCTCACGAAGACATAGGTACGGATGTATCCCGAAAGCGGTCCACTATACTATGCAGAGATGAAAACCTCATAAAGGAATAGTTTCTTACTCCCACTTAAAAGGGTATAATTGAGCAGTCATGTAATGCAAATGTGTAGAAACATATCAAAAATTCAAACAAGAAATGTAACAAAAGGATCGTACATTTAAACAGAGTTTTTAATCTTCGACAAAAAGACAAAATGTAATCAACTCGTGGATTGACTCTCTTATTTGGGACCCCAGCGGAGTCGCTAAGCTATTGAAACCATTTTTTTGAAAAGACGGGGTCGACTTTATCTTTTGAAATTGAAAAGGAAAAACGGGAGTTGCCACCAATCCTTTTTTTAAGAGGTGTGATCGGGTCACCTCGTAATTCAATAACTTTAATAAAAATTTAAATTTACTAAAACGACGATTTTTGGCCTACGAAATCCAGAAAACGGGTTCGGGAGTCAGTTACGCACGATGAAGGATTAGCACCCTCGTGACGACCTAATTGACTATTTGATGTCTTTATGTCAAAAGTTGAAAACTCGGAAAGAATTTAAAATACGATCTTTTTTGTATTATGCATTTTAATAAAATCTCTTGGATTAATGAAAACATGTAAAAAGACCTTTTTTCTCGAAATAATTAACAGGTCGTACCCCGTGAGTTAGGATACAACACATTAAATCCTTGAAAATAAATTTTCTCTTTTACTTTATTATTTGATCGAATCTCATGTATTTGAAAATTTGAAGGATGTTCGATTATTTAGGATCAACGAGAAAATCGAAACCCCGTAAGATATGGTATAACTTCTCAAATCTCCAAATACGGAATATTGCCTATTTTGAAAAATCTTTTTTGAATAATATCAAACGTAATATTTAAAACGATGTATTTTTCTTATTTGGGATATAACATAAAACGGCTTATTATTGAAAGATACATTTAAACGTGATTTTTTGACGTGATTTTAACGAAATGAGATAAAATAATAATGTAGAAAACGAAACGATGACATAGATGAAATGTCCTCATTAATGACGATACTAATAAAAACAATCTATGAGTATCACGTAATATTCACTATTTTAATTACGAACAATCGAAGATAAATGGAATAAATAATAACAATAGAAATAATACCAAAGCATGCACATAAAAGGACAATACCAACTTAAAAACAAAGAAATAAATAAATAAATACATAAATAATGTAAGAGAAAATAATTTATAAAAGTATTGAAAATAAAGAACCAAATTAAAATATAAATGAAATTTAAAGGTACAATTTGGAATAAAATATATAGATGAATGAAATAATAATAATAATAATAATAATAATAATAATAATAATAATAATAATAATAATAATAATAATATATATGTACAAGTAACCCAAAAAATCTAATTTTAAAGGTATAAAAGGGTAATAAACAAATAGATGAATACATAACAATGAAATAATAATAGATAACGAAATACCAATAATAATGAAAGCATAAATAAAATGAATAACTAATGAAAGAAAATAAAATGGAAGAATAATAAGTGGATACAAGGATAAAAATAAATAAATGAATGAATAAATGTAATAAATAAATAAATAAAATAAGGCAAGAACAGTGTGTATATAAAAGAATGAAAGTTTGAAGTTAAGCAAATAAAGAATTAAATTGGGATTAAAATGAAATTTAGAACCCAAATTATAAATAAATAAATGGATAAACACAAAAAGCACTAGATTGAAACTCAAATGGAATTTAAGGGGGCATAAATTGAAATAAAAATGAAATAAAGGACCACATTAAAAGGCGCGAATAACATAGAGGGACCAAAAGGGAAAATATTCTCGCCTTGCAAAATGCAGCTCTTTACACGGGGCTAAAATGCAATAAAAGCAAAATTTTAGGGCAAAATCAAAAGAAAAAAGAACAAAAAAGGATCTGATTGAAGTGGGCTGAAGAAGCGGAAGGACTGAACAAGTAAATATCCCTTTCGCTTAAAGAAACACGCGGATCTTTAACCTGGAGCGGGTCGGGTCAGCCCATTTCTCATCAAAACGACGTCGTTTTGATAGGTTATTTAAACCAAATTTTTACCAAAAATTTCATTTAGCCCATTGCTTTTAAAAAAAAAATTCAAAATTCTCTCAAGCCTCCCAAGAATCTGGCCACTGTCTTATCACCGAACCACCACAAGGCCGTCGATCGTCGGCCGACAGCCGCCGCTTATCTGCAGATGTTTGGGAAGCCCAAAGGACACCCTTTCAAAGCATGTTCCATGCAGGACACAGATCTAAGGCCTAAACCCCCAAAAAAACCAACTGAGCTCGGCGGAGAAATAAGAAACCACTCATTTCTCCTCCCTTCCAGCGCGGCCTTCGACGGCGAGGGAACCATCCGATTCCGGGTCAATTTTTTTCTTTTTTGTTTTTATATTTTATAAAATAAAAATATAAAAAATGCGCAAGAGATATGCTAAAAATTCACCTTTTGGCTTCGAAAATCCTTTTTTGATATTCGATTGCTCTTTTTTCTATTTTTTATTTCAAAAATCCCTCCATGATACAAACCCAATTTTGGGGCTTTATAGTCGAAAAATATACATTATTTATTACCTGCTATTGCTTTTGCTGTTTCTTGCTTTGTTTCCCCTTTTTTGCGCTGATGTTGCATGTTCTCTTTCATCTTGCAAGTAGCGTCGGAGCAGGTGGGCAGAGGTGTCAGACGGCCATGGCAGAAGGGAGTGCGACTAGGGTTTTCTTTTTCTGCTGTTTTGGCTTAAAGTTACTTTAATTTTGGGCCATTTTGGCTTAGGTTTTTTATTATTGGGTTTGGATATTATTTAGTTTTAATGGACTGTTTTAAAAAATAATTGGATTTATTTTGGTTTAAATGGGCTCGGGCAAAAATTGGGCCATACAATCCGTCTTTTGTGGCAGGACAGAATACACGACCCTTGCCCAACACTCCATTAGTGGATGGGACATGCACATCGATGGGTCTGTAACACCCCTAACCCAAAACCATCGTCGAAATAGGGTTAAGAGGCATTATTGAATAATCTAAACAATTCATATCCATTTTCATGACACCAAGTCAATTATCATTCAATCATATTCAAACATAATCATATAGTCCCTTTGTGAGGTCATCGAGACCTTAAACATGATTTAGAGTAGGGCTGGGACTAAACCGAACACTTACGAAAATTTTTGAAATTCAAACATTTTTCTATGTTACAGAGGGGCACATGGCCTCGGACATGCCCATGTGTCCAAGCCATGGCAAAACAGGGCAGATCTACTGACTTGCACCACACGGCCAGTCACATGCCCGTGTGTCCAGCCCGTGGTCGAGCCTGACTTGTTTCACTTAGCAAACTTAAACAACAGTCGAGCCACACCTTGAATTACCTACAAGCATTAATTCAAAACTAATTCATGTCTCAAAATGCAACCAAACATGCTAATTCAAGCACCAATCCATCATTAACCATATCATCTATAGTTATGCTTAAACTCATCTCAAATAAGTCCAACCAAACACCATATTCACAACTCAATTCATATAACTATACCACAAATTCACACTTAAAATGCCATTCTCATCAACCAATTCAAGCATGAAATACATCATATTTATCATACACTTATCCCACACATATATTACTACATCATTCAACCTTTAAACCATGCCTCATGGAAATATTTACATAACTCAAAACATGCCACATTCAATAGCCTATACATGCCATATACCACATATACTCATATTTCAAAAGTACCAAAATTGATTGCCGATAGTGTGATTGAGTCGCCTGACAATCCCCGGATCCGAGCTAGCTTTACTAACACTGTAAAACAGAGAAACACATCACACAATAAGCTTGAGACCTTAGTAAGTCCGTAATATAATACATACTACTCCATAATACCACATCAATACATAATTAAGCCATCACATAGATAATTGCTTAAATAGGCACATCATCAATTTAAACCATACGCTTAAGTATCTATTCATTCAACTTTTAAAACTATCATCAACCACATAGATTCAAACGTACCTTGATCAACACATAGTTACTCACCATTCATGCTACTCAATTGCTCGATATTACACCTCGTCCAACTTTTACTATTCTTTTGATTATTTCCCACACTTAGTGCCAGTTTCATAATCGAAACATAATCGTCATCGCACACTTAGTGCCAATATGTTAAACCGAACTATATCGGTATCGCACACACAGTGCCAAATCAATAAGCGAAAGCTTCTATCTTTTCACACACACAGTGCTAATCATCTCTGTCTCGCTTCTAATTTTGCACACTTAGTGCCATCAAATTCAATTCCACACATAGCATTTCTAATCTCATAATTATATATATTCAATTCACATCACATAGATATAATTTAACAACTAGTATTATATCCGAACTTACCTCGGACGTCGCAGTAACAAGACGGTCGATTAATCGAGCACTTTGTCTTTGCCTCGATCTCGATCCGAATCTCTCCTTTCTTGGTCTATACATTTACAAATTTAACTCATTAAATCACCAATTCATTCAATTTAGTCTAAATACACATTTAGGATATTTTACAAAATAGCCCTCACATTTTTACATTTCGACACTTTAGTCCCTAATTCACAAAATCACAAAATACACAAAATTTCACTTCACCCATGCCTAGCTGAATTCTCTCTATGTTCATAAAATTCCACACATTTCATTTATTTCACATTTTAGTCCCTCAAAATATTATTTTCACAATTTAGTCCAAATTACTCAATTTCACTAAAAATTCAAAGACAAAATATGTTAATCTTCCACCTATCTTTCATAGTTCATCATCAACTATCAAAAATCTCATGAATTCATCCATGACACAATTCAAATTCATCATCAATTCAAAAAATTTAAGCATGGGTTTTGTAGAGCACTAAGCAACGATCACAAAAACGTAAAAATCGCTAAAAATCGAGCTCAAAACACTTACCAATTAATCTTACAAGTGCCGAACCCTAAAATCTCATCAATGGTTTTCTTCTTCCTCTACATTCGGCCAAAATAAATATGATAACATGGCCATTTAATTCATTTTTGTTTTATTATACTAACATTACTAATAAATTTCCAATTCTACCCTTAATGAATTAACCATTAAAATACATAATAGTTGTCCATATTGGTCCACTATCAATTATAATGGTATAATTTCCATTTAAGGCCATTACATTCAAAAGCCAACCCATTTAATTACTTTAACAATCAGCACACAGCTTTTTCATTTAATGCGATTAAGTCTTTTTTGCTAATTAAGCACACAATCGATAAAATTTTCACACAGAACTTTCACACATGCTCAATTCACATATTATAAACATCAAAAATAATATTAAATATTTTTTTGACCTCGAATTTGTGGTCTCAAAACTACTGTTCCGACTATGGTCTAAATCGGGCTGTTACAGGGTCGATGTTCAATGTTGGAAAAACTTACTGGGAATGGCATCAACTTCTAGTGGTTGGCAATTCACATCTAATTGGAGACGTTATGAAATGTACACGATGAGGGATGATGTACTCCTTGCAAAGTCCACCGGCGAGGGGACCTCCTACATTGCAGATGTTGGTGGGTCAGACGATGAGTCCAATGTGGATCCATCCCGGGAGCCGACTGCCGATGGTGCAGAAGTTGCATTATTTTTTGAATCGAAGTCTGTTCTAACCGAACCTGAAGATGGTGAAGGGGGTTTAGATAAAGAAGAAGAAGATTTGTGATTCATGGGATACTCACCTCTAGCCTACATGCATAATTTTGATCTATCGGCAAATGATGCGTTAAAGTTTCCAAATCTACCACACAAGAGGTGTGACCACACAAGTTCGTCGTTGGATTCGGGTGAAGAAGTCGGTAAGGATTTTTCCAATAAGAATGGTATTCTCAGTGCATTGAAGCAATATAGCATCAAGAATGGGGTTAACTACCACGTGGTTAAATTCAAATCCGAGAAGTTTGAGGATGTAATAGCCCGATTTTAGCTAAATCAGAACAGTGGTTTTGGAACCACAAATCTGACGTCAAAAAATTATTTTAATATTACTTTTTATATTCATAGAATTATGTGTGAAAATTTGGTGATTTAATTTTATTGTTTAATTGCTCAATTTAAGAAAAATGACTAAATCGCATAAAGAGTAAAATGTGAGTGCTAATAGCTAAAGGTATTAAATAGCTATGGAATATTAAATTAAAAGTCCTTATGATGATATTAGATCATTGGTTGTCTTAATGGACATTAATGGATATGCAATATAAATTTCTATGTTTATTCATTAAGGGTAAATAGGTAAATTGATAAATTAAGTTAATAAAATTATAACAAAACATGAAATTGTGTTCATCTTCTTCTTGGTGACTGAATATCAAAAGAAAAAGAAATAATTGAAGCTTTTTAGGTTTTGGCTATTGCATGGTTTAATTGGTGAGTAATTTTTGCTCTTTTTAATGATTTCTATGTTTTTGAGATCGTTGCTCCGTATTCTAGCTAGCCCATACCTTAAATTTCGAAACTGTTAAAGATTTTGAGAGTTGCCATTGTTGAATCTATGTGTTCTTTGATGTTTAATGTTGAAATATGAAAGCTTGAAAATAGTTTTACATGTTTTATTAAGTGATTTTTTAGGAAAATGCATAATAGGGATTAAATTGTGAAAAGTGCAAATTGAGTGGTTGAAATATGAAATAAATGGAAAATATGGGCTGCTAGGGGTATATTGGTAATTCATAAAGCATGGGTTTTATTGAAATTATGTGAATTTTATGTTTTGTGAAATAAGGACTAAATTGTAAAACTTATGAAATACTTGGGGAAAAGTGAAAAGTGCTTTAAACTGTGATATGGACTAAATTGAAAGAATATGTGATTGAATAAGTTAATTTTGAATTCATATAGATCAAGAAAGAAATAATTCAAATTTAGATTGGGGGAAAAGCAAGGTTATTGAGTAGTCGGTCTGTTTTGTCAAATCCATACACGAGGTAAGTTCGTATAATTGAAATTAATTGTGCAATCATTTAATTGATGGATAGAATTGAGATTTTATGTATTCTATTAGTTAAATTTGGAGATATTGAATCTAAATATACGATTTAAGCATACGAGTTGAGAAATAAGACCATAGCTGGGCTATGGCAAATCAAAAAATAAGACCATAACCGGGTTATGGCATATGAATGTAACACCATGGCAGGGCCTTGGTAATGTATGTATAAGACCATAATTGGACTCTGGCATCGAGAAATCGATGAATTTGTATCATAAGTATTTATAAGCCAAAGTGGTTTGATAAGAGAATTGTCGAGAGTTAGATAAGTATCTGTATAGGTATGTACGGAAAACTGCTCAAGTAACGTGTTAGAAGATGTTGAGGACTTATGAGTTACAATATGGTTTAACTATATGTTAACTCGTTGATTAATGCTCTAAATGCTAATTATGTTATCCGTTTTGAAAATTTTAATAAATGTTGAGATTATTTCATGTTTACATACGAACTTATTAAGCTTTATAGCTTACTTTGTTTAATTTCTTCTATGTTTTATAGTATATCGAAGCTAGCTCAGAACTGGGGATCGACAGGAACTTCATCACACTATCGGACATCTATTTTGGTACTTTTTAGTTGTGTATATATAGTATATGGCATGTATAGGCTTGAGTCATTTAGATATGCTTGATGAACTTGTATTTTGGGCCATTTAAGTTGACTTGTGATGATGATTTGGTTAATGTATAAAGATGTGTGAATGGCTTTGTTTTGAATTAGGTATATTAACCTATAATGAATGAAGAAGGTTGAATTGATAATGCACATTTGGAATGGTTTTATTGAATGAATCATATATGTGAATTATGGTAAATGAACCATATTGTTGATGTTGTTTTGGGTTATATTTGAGTAAGTGAAATGGTTGAAATTGTATAGCATGAAATATGCATGAATTGGGATTGATTTTGCTGCATATTTGTGTTTTGAAATGGTACCATCTGTACTTATGTAGGTCTGTGCAAAATGGGGTGGGAAACTGGCCTTGCAAATGGCCTATTTTTGTCCACATGGGAGTGTGTCTCAGCCATGTGTGACACACGGTCATGTTACACAGCCGTGTGTCCCCTAGTGTTGAAATTAAATTGAAGTCAGTATGCTCCACACGGTCTCACACACAGGCATGTGACTGGCCGTGTAGTACAAGTCAGTATACCCCCTAATTGGCACACGGCCTAGCACATGGGTGGGTGACTTGGCCGTGTTGCATAAGTCAGTATACCCTATAGTTTTGGCACGGCCTAACACACGGCCTAGCACACGGGCGTGTGTGGCCACTTCGGAGGGTACACGGGCTAGACACACGGGCGTGTGGTCGGCCGTGTGACCCAAGTCAATATGTGTAACACCCCTAACCCTAAACCGTCGTCGGAATAGGATTAGGAGGCATTACCAAACAATCAAAACATTTTACATCCATTTCACGACACAAAGTCAATCATCAAGCAAACATACTCAAATACGAGTATATAGTCCCTTATCTAGGTCTACAAGACCATAACCATGAGTTAGAAAAAGGTCGGGACTAAACCGAACACTTACGAAGGTTCTCAGAAATTCAAACATTCTTCAACACTATTGAAGTCACACGCCCGTGCAGTCAGGCCGTGTGCCTCACACGGCTACCAGACATACCCATGTGTACAGGTTGTGTCAAAATAGAGCATACATACTGACTTATTCCCACAGCCACTAGACACGCCCGTGTGCTATGGTCGTGTGAAATTAGGCTAGCTACTGACTTGATCACACGGCCACCAGGCACGCCCGTGTACTACAGCCATGTAACTTGCCCAGGCACACTTCGAAATGGCCCTTGAGCCACACGGCAGAGACACACGCCCGTGTCCCTTGGCCATGTATGCAAAATAGGCCATTTGGAAGGCCAAGTTGCCACCCACACAAGGGTCAACCCTACAAGCACATTTAGGCATATTTTCATCCACAATTTGGTAACCAAATTCATGTTATAAGATTATCATATCATTCCATCCATTATCATTCTCTAATCATGTCAATTCATAAACCTAATTATACAACTAGAATACATACATTACTAAACATGATTCATCCTCAATATCACTAAATCATAATAGCCTCAATCTATCACTAAGCTTACCATTCTTAAGACATTTTCATTGTCATCAACCATACCAAAACATACTTCCTATACCATAATCATTCATGCATATTACCAACATTTTGTCTAGCCATATCACATGGCCAAACACACATCTCAGACATGTCTTAATTAACTAGCCTATACATGCCATATTCAAATATACACATCTTCAAAAGTACCACAATAGATTTGCCGATAGTGTGATAGAGATGCTGACGATTCCCTGATCCAAGCTAACTTTACTGACACTAAAAAACAGAGAAACAATCACACAGTAAGCTTTCAAAAGCTTAGTAAGTTCGTAACATAATACATTAAACCAAAACAAACTATCACATAGATTATTTCACATATATATATATATATATATATATATCATACCATCCAACGCTAATATGCTCAATTAACCTTCCATAATTTCATTCATAGATTCATCAACAACATAGGTTCTGGACGTACCTTAGCCAACACTTAGTTGTCAATTTTATGTGCTATTCAATACTCACTATTTCATTTCGACCAACTTTCATCCCTTCTTCTATTTAATCGCACACTTAGTGCTCAATTAGTTAGCTGAAGCTCAATTAACATCGCACACTTAGTGTATCCATATCAAACCAATCTTAAATCGGTATCGCACACACAGTGCCAACCACAAAGTCAAAGCTTCTATTATTTCGCACACACAATGCTATTCATCTTGGTCACATTTACGAATATGCACACTTAGTGCCACAAAACTCGATCCCTCACTTAGGATTCACAATTCAACAATATCATACCATTCATCTCATAACAATAAACATAGCTAAATACACATATAATGTTCGAACTTACCTCGGACATCGAAATACCGAACGGTCGATTAATCGAGCACTTTATCTTTGCCTCAATCTCGATTCGAACCTCTCCTTTCTTGGTCCATATACATTCAAATTCAATCCATTCAATCACAATTTATTCAATTTAGTCTACACACACTTATTTAGGGCATTTTACAGAATAGCCCTCACATTTTCACATTTCTACACTTTAGTCCCTAATTCACAAAATCATCAAATTCAGATAATTTTCTATCACATAAGCTTATCCGAATTTCCTTTGTGTTCATACAAGCCCATACATTTTATTTATTTTACATTTTAATCCCTCAATTTACATTTTTCTCAATTTAGCCCAAAAACACAAATTCATCAAAACTCCAAAGACAAACTATCTTAATCAAACACATATCTTTCATTTTCCTCCATCAAACATTTAAGAAATCACATGTTCATCAATGGCATATTTCAAAAACATCATCAACTCACAAAATTTAGACATGGGTTAGCTAGAGCACGAAGCAATGATTACGAAAACGTAGAAATTATCAAAAATCGAGTCAAAATCATACCTTAATCTATGCTTCAAGCTAGCCGAATGCTTCAAAGTTTTAAACCTATTCTTTCTTCTAATTTCAGTGAAACAAGGAAGAAGATGATGGTCATTTCATGTTTTTAGTATATTAATTAAACACAATTATCAAAGTACAAAATTAACCTTTAATACTAAATACATAAAACATATCATATAAGGTCATTTTTGACCATATCCATCCACTTAGTCCTAAATGGCTTAATTGCCACTTAAGGCCTCCTTATTATAAAGACAACAACAATTAAGCACTTAGCAATCAGCACACAACATTTTACACTTGATGCAATTAAATCTTTTTTCATAATTCGACATACAGTCGACAAAATTACCACATAGAATTTTCACACAGGCTATATTACATATAATAAACACCAAGAATAATATTAAAATATTATTTTGACCTCAAATTTGTGGTCTCAAAACCACTGTTTCGACTAGGGTCTAAATCGGGCTGTTACAGTATGTATGCCCTATTTTCACACGGCCTAAGACACGGGCGTGTCTACTAGCCGTATGAGGCACATGGCCTGTTCACACGGGCATGTGACCTAGTTTACATGAAAAATTTCTAAGTTTCCAGAATTTTCGTATGATATCAGTTTAGTCCCGAACCTTTTCTAAAGCATGTTAAAAGCCTCGTAGGTCATTATAAGGGACAATGTGATTGTGATTAAATGATATTGAGTATGAATGCATAAATGTATGAGATATGTATGTTAAATGATATGTATTGATCATTATATACCTCGTAACCCTACTCCAGTGACGGATACGGGTTAGGGGTGTTACAGAGGCCAAGTGTGTAATGTAAGACGGTACATGTTCATGGAAAATCATGGCTTCGGTTAAGAAGAGGACAGGGTTGTGAGAGATAAAGAAGTTCACCGATTTGCATACGTGTGTTGCCTCTGGTACAATATCACTAGGTGTTTAGGGTTTTTGAATATTACGATTATTATTTAATGTTGCATTATTTAATGTACTAATGGGTAGGCAGGTGTTTCACAAGATCATCCCAAGCTAGACTCAGATATGATAGTAAGCTTAATACTACCGATGGTGAAAGTAGATCCCAGCACTGCTATGTCGGTCTTAATTGCCAATATTTGTAACCAATTCAAATATACACCTTCTTACCGCAAAGCTTAGATAGCTAAGTATAAGGCGTTAGAGAAGATGCACAATGGGTGAGACGCTTCTTATAATGAGGTGTGGTAGTGGTGTCAATTGCTGGAGAGGTACGTCCTAGGTTACGTAACAGACTTTGAAAAGGTTC
The DNA here is from genome assembly GCA_025506655.1 of Gossypium rotundifolium. Lineage (NCBI taxonomy): Eukaryota > Viridiplantae > Streptophyta > Magnoliopsida > Malvales > Malvaceae > Gossypium > Gossypium rotundifolium. The sequence goes on along the minus strand of CP106732.1, from coordinate 20,567,539 downwards.
CTGCATACTACAACAGTCGCTTGCTCCGTGGATGCCAAGCATTCAATCGTCTATTTTAGAGCTTTAAGCAATGTCGGGATGCATTTCAGTACTGCAAGTCATTGGTACAAATTGATGGTATATTTATGTATGGTAGATATACCCATCGACTATTGCTAGTTGTGGCACAGGATGGTAATAGGAGGATCCTTCAAATTGCATTTGCAATAACATTGGGGGAGTCAGGTGACGACTGAGATTTCTTTCTATCTAGGTTGAGGAGGCATGTCTGCCCCCAACCTGATATCTACGTCATATCGGATTGGGGCCCTGGAATACTAGCCAAAATTGAATAATAAGGAAGCCTTTGGATCTCTCACACTATTGATATTGTCTAAGGCACGTTGCGTCCAACTACTACGGGCAATATCGATCTACTACTGAACGATGACAAGTGACCAACAAGGATATTTAATTGCCACCAATATTATTTGGTTTGTAATATTCAATTTGTTCTGAATGGAAAAGTGGTATGTAATTATCGCTATCCACTTATATTGTCAGGGTACGAGATTAAAAAGGATTATCTTCATGAGATGTTGGCGATTTTACAGTCAATTAACATCCTCTGTAACATACCTTTTAATCAATGGACACAATCATACGACGGCGGCCTACGATATGGTTAGATGACCTCAAACCTGGCTGAATGCATCAATTCTGTTTTAAAAGGAACACTGATAAACCGTAATATGTTTATATTTTAATCCTACATTTAGCATACTTTTGGATAATTTATCCCATAAATTGTGGAAATTGGTGCTTCTAATCATTTAATTTCATGTTTTATGCTTAGGAGAGCACCGGAGGATGAAAAGAACGATAAACGGGACAAAAACAGAGAAAATAGGCCAAAGCATGAAATCCACACGACCTGGGCCCTAGCCACACGGCCGTGCCTCTTTAGCAGACCCGAACACGGCCTGGCCTCGATTTACACGATCGTGCCACACGGGCATGTCCCTGCCGCAGCAAAGAAGAGTTTCATTCGGATTAGGGTACTTAGAGGCAAAGAAAGACATTCCAAAAGCCTATATAAACACCATAGAGGCCAACCTTCAAGGGGGCGTTCAGCTAGGCCAACGAGCCAAGCCAGAGAGGCCGAATTGTGGGATTTACTCGAAGAAAGCCAGTTGATTCATCTCAAGAAGTCTGAGTCATACTCAAGAAGGAAGATCTTTCATTTAATTTCCTTTAGGGGGTTTTAGGGTTTTTCTTATGTTTTGTTTTATATTTTCTTCTGAGACGTATTCTTTTATAATTATGAACTAATCCCCTCAAATACCTGAGAGGGATGAAACTTAAGACGGATCTTGTTATTGTTTTCTGAACTAGATGATAAATACTTGATTTGTTCTTAATTATGTGTTCTTAATTCTTGTTTTAATATTTTAGGGTATTGATTCAAGTTTTGATGTGCTCAAGCAGAGGAGGAATATTCCCTGTTTAAGAGTAGATCTAGCATAGTTAAGCGGAGTTGATCACAACCCTAGAGATAGGATGACGAAAATCTACCGGATTAGGGTCAAAACTAATATGGGAGTCCATAGATCGAGTTAATGCAATTCTAGGGGTTTTAATTAGAATGATATTTCAATTAATCAACCTAGGGTTAGATGTTAGTATCCTCGAGAGAGGTATTAATATAAATTAGGGAATCCTACGGATCAAGTCAAGTGAATAAATCATCTGGTTCAGAGTTAAATAACAAGTGAAGTCTAGGTAGATTCTTCCTCGGGTATTGTCTTAATCAATTGGTTTTCCCACAAGTATTTTCTCCAATTCATTCTCTTTGTCTTAGCATCTTTAGCTTAGTAGTTAGTTAATTTTAGATTAAACAACAATTCCCTTAATTCTTAGACTAAATAATAAGAAGAAAGTTAGTATTAGTACTTTTGGTTCCCTTAGGTTCGACAATCCGATCTTGCCACTAAACTATACTACTGTTCAATAGGTGCGTTTGCCTAAATTGTGGTGATAGATAGTTTCTAAGCTCCACCATTCATTATATAATTTTAAGACTTTTTCCACCACCATCAAGTTTTTGGCGCCATTGTCGGGAACTGAAATATTAAGAACGCTCAATTTTTATTACTTTAGCCATATTTTATTTTATTTTTTGCAATTAAATTTTATTTTTACTTTTCTAATTTTCTTTTTCTTTTTTATATGTTCCTAGCAGATACCTCTAGTTTATGACTAGAAGGAACCCGACAGGACCCTTAATTTACGACAGTGATATTGAAGGTACTATTCGTAGAAATCGTAGAGAAATAAGGCGAAGCTTAAATTACATAGAGGAAGAGCAAGAAGACGAAACCAATACTACCGAAGAGATGGCTGAGAATAATCCGCTACCTCAGGAGGTGGCCGAAAATCATGCTCCTCAAACTATGTATGATTATGCTAAACCTAATTTAAAAGGAACTAAGTCAAGTATTATTAGGCCTGCTATTGCTACAAATAATTTTGAACTGAAACCTAACACAATTCAGATGATACAGCAATTTGTGCAGTTTGATGGTTTGCAGGATGAAGATCCAAATAATCATTTGGCGAATTTCCTAGAATTTTGCGATAGTTTCAAAATAAATGGCATTTCTGATGATGCCATCCGTCTTCGGTTATTTCCCTTTTCTTCGAAGAATAAAGCTAAAGAGTGGCTGAATTCTCTTCCACGAGGATCAATCACTACATGGGAACAAATGACCAAAAAAATTTTATTAAAATATTTTTCACCGGCCAAAACAGTCAAATTAAGGAATGATATCTCTTCTTTTGTGCAGATGGATCTAGAAACACTCTACGATGCATGGGAGAGATACAAAGATCTATTGAGAAGGTGCCCACACCATGGATTACCCTTGTGGCTACAGGTCTAAACTTTTTACAACGGTGTGAACCCCTCAACCAGGAAGTTGATTGATTCAGCCGCCGGCAGAACCCTGAATAACAAAACACTTGAGGTGACCTATGAATTCATTGAAGAGATGTCACTGATTAACTATTAGTGGCAAGTCACGAGGACAAGGCCAACAAAAGCCGCCAATGTTTTCAACCTCGATGCAGTAACCATGCTATCAAACCAGGTAGAACTTTTAAATAAAAAGATTGATAGTTTGTGTGGTTCTTCGCAGGTACATCCAGCTATATAGTACGATATGAATGGAGGAGGGATGAGTAATACAGAATATCCACATTACAACCTGAGCACTAAAAATGAGCAAGTTCACTATATGGGTAACAATTTTAAACCTCAAAATAACCCTTATAGTAATACTTATAATCCAGGTTGGAGGAACCACCCCAATTTCTCATGGGGTAGTCAAAGAGATCAGAGACAACAACCCCCTCTAAACTTTCAACAACAGCCCTACCCACAAGAAAAGAAGCCGAACCTTGAGGAGATGCTGACAAAATTCATAGTGGTGTCAGAAACACGTTTCCAAAACACCGAAACAACACTTAAAAATCAACAAGCATCAATTCAAGGGATCGAGAACCAGTTAGGGCAACTTGCTAAGCTGATCTCCGAATGACCACAAGGTAGCTTGCCAAGTAACACTAAGACTAACCCAAAGGAGTAACTTCAAGCCATAACAGCTCATGACAGTGAAGGGTTAGTGGAATCTAAATCTGAGCCAAGGCAAGAACCTGTGGTAAGTGAAGGTAAGGTTACGGTAAGCCAAGAAAAACCAAAACTGGTAATTAAAGAATACCTACCCCAAATACCATACCCCAATGCGATGAAGAAAGACAATACAGATGAACAGTTTGGTAAGTTTCTTAAACTTTTAAAGAAATTACATATTAACTTATAGTTTCTTGAAGCTCTTTTGCAGATGCCAGATTCCAGGAAATTTTTAAAAGAGCTTTTGACAAACAAGCGAAAATTAGACGAGGAACCATATGTGAAACTAAACGCAGTGTGCTCAGAAATGTTACAAAACAAACTACCACGAAAATTAAAAGACCCAGGGAGTTTTACAGTTTCATGTTTAATTGTTAATAACGCTTTAGCTGATTTAGGGGCAAGCATCAATGTTATGCCTTAAAAATGTTTAAACAACTAGGTCTAGGGAAACCCAAACAAACTAGGATGAGCATTCAATTAGCTGATAAAACTATTAGAATTCCTAGGGGTATAATTGAGGACGTGCTAATAAAAATATAGACTTTGTTGTTTTAGACATGGATGAGGATAATAGTATTCCCTTAATTTTAGGAAGGCCCTTTTTAGCAACTGCCAGATCTAAAATTGATGTTGGTACAGGTGAACTCACATTTCGTGTAGGTAACAAAACAATCACTCTTCAAGCTCTTGACTCGGCTAGGACATCGAGCGATAAAGGTGAGAACGTAAATTCAATTGATAATCATTTAATTCAACCTTCCTTACAGGAAACACCACGAAACTACATATTTGAGCCAGATCATAGACCTCAGGCCAATAAAGAAGAAATTTATGAGGAACGAAGGCTTCAGATTGATGAATTAGACGAGTGGAAGGCACATTTCAAGAAAAAATCAAAATCATACGAAGCAAAACCGAGGGAACCCCCAAACGAGCTTATAGGAACCTCAAATCACTTCAAAATAAGAGATCAGGTACTATTAGATAAAACAGACCCTCAAATCACCATATCAGACCTAAATACAAACGAAGAAATCCCTTTTAAGGTAACCAATGTCTTCCCATATGGAACGGTCAAGGTGACTCACTCTGAATTCGGCACTTTTAAGGTAAATGCCACTCGACTCAAACTATATAATGATAGCATGAGAAAGAATTTTCAACTCTTCAAACCACTATGATCAAGCAGATGAGAGGTCAGTCTAGCTTAAGACTTTAAATGAGTGCTTCTTGGAAGGCAACCCGAGCACTAACCCTATTAATTTTTACATTTTTATTTTTACTTTTATATTTCCTTTCTAGCACCTCACTATAAACTAACCAAAATATAGATTTCCATACCACACATTCTTACACACGGCCGTGACTGTGGCTGTGTGGATGCTACGTATTTTTGTACTGGCATGGTAGAGATAGTACGAAATAGGACGAAAAATATCTTCAAGCCACGAGCTCCGAATAAACACCATGGCCGTGCGACACAGCCATGGCCGACACTGTTTTATAAACATGGGCGTGGTGACCTGCACACAGGCATGGGAGAAACGAATGAACCACCACACGTCCGTGTGACTCGACACGCCCATGACACACAGGCGTGGGGATGTACCAGAGCTGAGATTTTTATTTAAAACACCCATCTCCCCTTCTCACCTACTCCCCATTCCCCTTCTTACATACCCTTTACACTCCCCTCCCTTTTCATCTTCACCCTTCTTCATTCTCTAAAACTCTTGGTCTACACCTTATCCATGTCGAAGAAATGGAAAGATCCTAGCACAGTCTCCCTCTACAAGACCAATCTACATAAGTTCATGCCAGCCGCTTCATTAACTTGACAGGACAAGGACCTTTGAGTCCATTTCATTTTTCTTTTCTTTTCTCTTCCCATTTATTTTCATTCTCTTTATCTCTCTTGTGCTAAATCTATATTATTATATTTTGATTTTGTTTATTTAGGTTCTTTACGCTGCTTGGGAATCACACACTACAGCCATAGAAATCACACCCACCTCGCAAACCATCTAATAATAAGGACTTTTCAGTCCATTAATCTTTTCTTTTAGTCTTATTTCACTTTTTACACTCTTTCTTTTTGTTTTTCTTTTCTTTAAATATATAATTAGTATATTTTCAACTATTCTTATTATTTCCTGGCTAATTTTTCACGAGTTATCCAATTTCTTCATCTAGCACAGAGATTGTCGGCGGCCACCACACCACGACCACTGCCAACTCAAGGATTTCATCCATAATTCAGGAAGTTTCACCTCTCTCCCTTTATTATGACTTTCTTACTAATCATTATCTATCTTTATACATTGAGAGCAATGTACATCTCAAGTGTGGGGGTAAATTTCATTTCGAAAAGTTCTTAACTTTTTGCATTATTCTCAAATCCCTGAATGATATATGTTCTTAAGTAATTTTCTCATATTACTAATCAGAATGAAACTCCTATTGATTCATGATTTTTATTGATATGTTTTAGAATAAGTCATTGATAATTATGCAGTGATGATTTAAACTTTAAGAGACTAGAGAATCAAGCATGATGAGTCTATTTTCAAAAATTAAAATTTTGTCAGGTTGTCTACCTGAATCTAATTATTACCTTGAAGTTTGAAATTTACAAAGTTGATATCAAAAACCCATAATTTTTGTGAGATTTTGAGCCTTTTAGAGCATATATTCTTTTCTTACTCATTTTATTGATTATGAGTGTGTCAACATTGATTTGTTATTCTAGAACTTGTTTTGATTATACAGGTCGAGACCACATTATTGATTTGATATAGAGAGATGATAAAGGTACTTAGGATTTAACCCACTTACTCCACTAAAAGTCTACCCTCACAATTAACCCCTAGTGAACCCATTTGATCCTAACAACCCTTTTATTTATTCATCCACTAATATTAACCTAAAACCCATCTTGAATTTGGTACCACCATTTCTCTTGACTACCCTCCTATTGAGACTTGATTTGATCAGTTGCCTAATTATTTTATTTCAGTAGTTGAATTCATCTTATATTATGCACTTATTTTGATTTTTTTCTTAAAAAAATAAAAGTATATTCATTATTAGTTTCGTGATTAAGTGAGCTTATACGTTTAAGTTCAACATCTTGAAGAAGAAGCTCGTATTATTAGTATTACAAGTTTTCAATTGAAGTAATTATTCAGGATTAGTTCATTTTTCTATTTAGGTAAATTGTCAATTCAATCTCGATTCTAACCTTTTAATTTAGCCTTTATCCACACCTTTAACCATAGCCCCATTACAACTCTTAAAAGACCTTTTAATCTGTGTATCATTTCATTTTATAGTGGTGGAGATTTTATTTTCATGCAAACCTATAGGATTAACTTTTCACGTTGACTATTGAGTGCTTGATTTTGAACCTTAAACACTTTGAGTGATTTGAGTGAATCTTTAGTGAGGATGTCAATCCTTGTCAGTTTTGAATCAAAGGTAATAATTTAGATAAGGGGAAACACCAATATTTTATGCTATAAAAACTATGACTTTGATTGTTTAAATTTTTAGGACCCTTTGAGTTAAATTATCCATGTATAAATTACCTATGAATTATGATGAGGCATTGTTGATGAATATTATGAATTAAGGAAGTTCGTTTTAATTGTCAGTTGAGAATTTTTCTTGAGGACAAGCAAAAGCTTAAGTGCGGGGGTATTTGATAAACCGTAATATGTTCATATTTTAATCCCACATTTAGCATACTTTTGGATGATTTATCCCCTGAATTGTGGAAATTGGTGCTCATAATCCTTTAATTTCATGTTTTATACTTAGAAGAGCATCGGAGGATGAAAAGAACGAGAAACGAGCCAAAAACAGAGAAAATGGGCCAAAGCATGAAATCCACACAGCCTGGGCCCTAGCCACACGGACGTGTCACTTTAGCAGACCCGAACACAGCCTGGCCTCGATTCACACGGCCGTGCCACACTCGGCGTGTCCCTGCCATAGCAAAGAAGAGTTTCATTCGGATTAGGGTACGTAGAGGCAAAGAAAGACTTTCAAAAACCTATATAAACACCTTAGAGGCCAACCTTCAAGGGGACGTTCAGCTAGGCCAAGGAGCTGAGCCAGAAAGGCCGAATTGTGGGATTTACTCGAAGAAAGCTAGTTGATTCATCTCAAGAAGCTGGAGTCATACTCAAGACGGAAGATCTTCCCTTCAATTTCCTTCAGGGGGTTTTGGGGTTTTTCTTATGTTTTGTTTTATATTTTCTTCTGAGATGTATTCTTTTATGATTATGAACTAATCCCCTCAAATACCTGAGGGGGATGAAACCTAAGATGGATCTTATTATTATTTTTTGAACTATATGATAAATACTTGATTTGTTCTTAATTATGTGTTCTTAATTCTTATTTTAATATTTTAGGGTATGGATTCAAGTTTTGATGTGCTTAGGCAGAGGAGGAATATTCCCTGTTTAAAAGTAGATCTAGCATAGTTAAGCGGAGTTGATTGCAACCCTAGAGATAGAATGACAAAAATCTGCCGGATTAGGGTCAAACCTAATATGGGAGTCCATAGATCGAGCTAATGTAATTCTAGGGGTTTTAATTAGAAAGATATTTCAATTAATCAACCTAGGGTTAGACGTTGTAGCCTCGAGAGAGGTATTAATATAAATTAGGGAATCCTACGGATCAAGTCAAGTGAATAAATCGTCTAGTTCAGAGTTAATAACAAGTGAAGTCTAGGTGGATTCTTCCTCGGGTATTGTCTTAATCAATTGGTTTTCTCACAATTATTTTCCCCAATTCATTCTCTTTGTCTTAGCATCTTTAGCTTAGTAGTTAGTTACTTTTAGATTAAACAACAATTCCCTTAATTCTTAGACTAAATAATAAGAAGAAAGTTAGTATTAGTACTTTTGGTTCCCTTGGGTTCGACAATTCATCCGGTCTTGCCACTAAACTATACTACTGCTCGATAGGTGCGCTTGCCTCAATCGTGGTGATAGTTAGTTTCTAGGCTCGATCATTCATTATATAATTTTAAGACTTTTTCCACCACCATCAAACGTGTCATTTGCCGATAATCTCGATTGTGCGGGAGACATACTTCTATTTGGCGGCATTGTTCCTAAAGCGAGTAGCGAGTTATAAAGGCCAAATGTAAGGAGACCATGCATGGTGCTGAAAGGTAGTGCAAGAAATTAGTAAGGCCAATGCATGATCCAACTTCATACGTGTAGTGTGTCACGATCGCGACAACCTATGGTTTCGTGTGACAGAGTTCAATAAATCGAACCAAAGTATTCCCAGCGGACAATGTCGTGTACACCTCAAAAATAGGACTTGTAACTGTGGGAGGTTTGACGCACTTCATTATCCATGCACTCATGTAATTGCAGCTTGTCAGAATCTCCGTTTGGATCCCATAAGCTATGTCGATGAAGTGTACAAATTAGAATACATGTACAACACGTATTACTACCAATCCCAGATGAATACAAGTGACAATCTATATCTCTTACTCCGTTTAAGTTGTTACCGGATAGAGAATTGCGTCGCAAACCAAAAGATAGACCGTTCTCGACTAGAATATGTGATAATATGGATATCTGGGAAAAAACTAACCAACCGAAGTTATTCGGATGGTGTAGGAACCCGGGTCATACAATGCCAACATGTCCACATCGAAATAACTTCTATAAAGGCCCAATTTCATCTGGCCCAACGAAAAAAAAACAAATAATTAAAAATAATTAAAAGTCCATTTACAAATACAAAAACCCTAAAAGCCCAAAAAAATCTAAAGTCCAATGGCCCACTGTCTTAAACTAACAGTAAAACCCTAAACCCTCCAGCACCGCTCCTCACACCATGTCAGTAGGCACGCCCCTTGCCACTATCGCCGTGTTACTTGTAAAAAGAACAGAGACAAAAAAGGACAGAAACATGGATAAAGAAAAAAAAAAGAAAATATATTGTAATATTCGGCTATAAAGCCAAAGCCACCATGTAACACAAAGGGGAGAGAATGAGATAAAAAAAAAAAGTTTGAAAAAAAATAGTTCTTTTATTTATTTTCGAAGCAAAAAAAAAACGAAAGATTTAATTTTTTTTTTACTTGTTAAAGTGTCGTCGTGGAACCCCCTTTTCCCTGACTTGAGAAGCCTCGAAACCCCTAGGGTTCTGTCGAGAGTCTCATCGGAAAAGGGAAAAACCAAAAGGTTTCTTAGTCCATAACCGTACTTTGGCTGAGTTTTTGGGGATTTTAACCACGGATCTGTATTCCACGTGAAAAGAGGGTAAAAAGGGATTTTTTTTTAGGAATTTTCGACCACCGGAGGCGACAGTCGTCGACGTTAATGACTAGTGGCTGCGGCAGCCTTGTGGCCGGAGGCGAAGAGGGGATTTGAGAGAAAAAAGAAGAAACAAAATAGTTTTTTTTTAAACTGATAAAAATGATTTTTTTTTAACATTTTAACTTATAGAACCCTCAAACGACGTCGTTTTGGGCTTGGCTTTAGACGCCCAAAACGACGTTGTTTCAAGCCTGACCTGAATATCTGACCTGATCCTCTTAGGATCCGCATGTTTTTATAAGGGATGGGTCTAATTGCCACTTTGGTCCTACCGCTTTTTTTCCTTTTTTATTTTGTCCTATTTCTTTTTTTATTTGTTTTAATTTCACCCTTTTAATTTTAATTTCTTTACAAGTCAAACCCTTACCTAGTGTTGGCCTAAGGGAATGAAACGGGTTTGGGATAATTTCCTTTTGAGTCCCTTTACTTTTCTATTTTATTTTAATTTGAGCCTTTATGTTCTATTTTTTATACTTTATACTTTAAAATTTATTGCATTTTCAATTTAGTCCCCTGTTCATTTAATTAAATCCTTGTACTTGCTTTTTTAAATTTTCACCCTTTAAGTTGCATAATTTACATTTTTTCCTCGAATTTCCTAATTATTTTATTTGAGTCCTTTATTTTAATTATTGATGCTATTAATACTATTAAGTGATTATCGTTGCTAATTAATATTATTTGTTAAAATTGCTCAAATATCAATATTTTATGTAATTATATTATTATCATACATTTTGTATTATTTCATTATTATTATCATTATTATTATATAGTATTATTAATTGAATATTTTTTATTGTTATTATTATTTCTTATTATTGTATTCACTATAGTATTGTCATTTTATTTCATTATTTATGTTGTTATTTTGTTAATATCATAATTTTGTCATCATTGTACATTGTAAATATTGCTACATACATTCATTCGTTTTTCGGCGCAAGCGCATAAAGAGAAAAAATAATTAAAATCGAAGCAATTTTCGTTATTTTTGGGATTTGAGGAGTCATGCTTCTAACTTACAGAGTATGACCTCTTCCTAAAACCAAAATAATCAAATATCCTTTTAAAATTCAGTACACATAGGACTTAGGTAATAACTAAATGGCTATTGTTCTTGTTTTCGAGGATTCGAGACCTCGTGCCCTAACTTACAGGGCATGATCTTTTCTTCTCGATTAACTCAAAATAAGAAGGCATTTTTCATAAAGTTTAATTTAGTTAGCGATATTTTTATCAAATAATACCTTGCAAAAAAAGGGATCGTACTTTAATTTTTTTTGAATTCTCAATTCTTGACACGAAGACATCAAGTAATCAGCTAGGTAAAAATTTTGGGCGTTATGAGTTTGCTAATGCTTCCTCATGCGTAACTGACTCACGAACTCATTTCCTGGATTTTGTAGAACGAAAATCATCGTTTTAGTAAATCTGGCCTTTTATTAAAATGATCAAATTATGAAGTGATCCGACCATACCAAATAAAAAAGATTGGTGGCGACTCCATCTTCGTTTTTAAAATTTAAAGTCTATTTCCAAAAAAGGGTTTCGACAACTTCTAATTTATTAAATGAAATAATATAAAAATAATTTATACAAAAATATTCAAAAAAAACTTCTATTTTATTAAATGAAACTATATAAAAATAATGTGTACAAAAATATTCAAAAGAACTTCTATTTTATTAAATGAAACAATATAAAAATAATTTATACAAAAATATTCAAAAATAAATCAATGCATGTGCCGGTCGGAATCAGTGCCACATAGGAGTGGTTAATTTGATTCTGCTAGATTCTTTCTTGGTTCAGCTTCCAGTCGAGGTTGTGGTTGTTTGGGATCAGCTTCTGGTTGTGGGTGTTGGGAAGATGACCTACTTTGATAAAACAAAGATAGCGGAGGTGTTTGCATCACCCACGGCGAATGAACGAACCGCTTGAATCTTGTAAGGCGATGGGGATTAGAAATGAGTTGGGCTCTCCAACGATTGCCTCGTCTCGTCCCTCCTAAGACGATGGCCTATATATCGCTCGGTTGACTCGAGTCATCAAGAAATGAGATGCACAGGTCATACATTCCAACCTTGCATAAGAGTGGAAAATGATACATATAAGGATTAGGATACACATAAGGGTTAGGATACGTACCTTGCATAATCTAAAGGGCAATGGTGTGGGTATCGTCACTTGCTTCGTTGGGGCGATGATTGCGTGGGCGTTGTTGATGTCCCGCCTTGCTATCCCTTGTCCTTGGATTTAAAGGGCCCCGTTGTTCTCTTTCGACACGAATTTGCCGATGCCACTCCTCTTCTGAGAGCAAATATGGCTTGCCATGAATCATAAACCATGGCAAGTAATCCGGATTGCACGCTAACTCGGAATGATAATCGGTTTGTGAGTAGGTATATTATCGCATCGATTTCACAATTTCGATATATTCCGTGGAAAAGCGGCCAATGCATATCTGGTCACCATAAGTCAATTTTGTGCTCATCATCGAGCACTTCAGTGCCACGAGAATCGGTTTGAATCCGAATTGCCACAACAATCTATCCGTCTGGTGCATCTCAATGGTAGCATAGTCGACCAATGGAACCCTAACGTGCTAGATGTTCGATTTTGTAGGAATTCATCCAAATTACTACATGAATTGTCGGATCCTCGTATGATATCCATTGAAACTATATGAACGTGATAAAATATTAGTTATATACATAAATACTAAATACGAAATCGAATATGTTATGTATATATAGTTCAAAATGAAATAAATACTTACATGCGCTTTCGACCGTTGGTCTAATAGAAGTTGTATATCTTCAAGAGCGGTAGGTATTCTCTTGTAACTTGGCGAATGGTTCCACCTATTTAAATAAAATTTTAGCATAATATTTTATTTTAAATCTATTTAATAATTATAAAATCTAATATAAATTTTACTTTGTTAAGAGTGGAAATGTATACAGATGGTCCACTTGAGGACGTAAAAATAGAAAGTGAAACCAAGCCTATGATTATAGCAGTGAGAGGCAACCTCCAATTTTGATTTTATTTGGTTGCGTCGCTCGACACATCTCCCGATACAATGTTGCCAACACGGTAGACCCCCAACTAAGTTCATCAACTGCTCTAAAATCGATGAGTTTCAACACCACCTTAGATGTACGAGGTTTCGTGACTTGTCCGGCATCAAATAACCTCGATTATTTCATTATTATTATCATTATTATTATATAGTATTATTAATTGAATATTTTTTATTGTTATTATTATTTCTTATTATTGTATTCACTATAGTATTGTCATTTTATTTCATTATTTATGTTGTTATTTTGTTAATATCATAATTTTGTCATCATTGTACATTGTAAATATTGCTACATACATTCATTCGTTTTTCAGGCATAAGCGCATAAAGAGAAAAATAATTAAAATCGAAGCAATTTTCGTTATTTTTGGGATTTGAGGAGTCATGCTTCTAACTTACGAGTATGACCTCTTCCTAAAACCAAAATAATCAAATATCCTTTTAAAATTCAATACACATAGGACTTAGGTAATAACTAAATGGCTATTATTCTTGTTTTGAGGATTCGAGACCTCGTGCCTAACTTACGTGGCATGATCTTTTCTTCTCGATTAACTCAAAATAAGAAGGCATTTTCATAAAGTTTAATTTAGTTAGCGATATTTTTATCAAATAATACCTTGCAAAAAAGGGATCGTACTTTAATTTTTTTGAATTCTCAATTCTTGACACGAAGACATCAAGTAATCACTAGGTAAAATTTTGGGCGTTATGAGTTTGCTAATGCTTCCTCATGCGAATCGACTCACGAACTCATTTCACGGATTTTGTAGAACGAAAATCATCGTTTTAGTAAATCGGCCTTTTATTAAAATGATCAAATTATGAAGTGATCCGACCATACCAAATAAAAAAGATTGGTGGCGACTCCATCTTCGTTTTAAAATTTAAAGTCTATTTCCAAAAAGGGTTTCGACAACTTCTAATTTATTAAATGAAATAATATAAAAATAATTTATACAAAAATATTCAAAAAACTTCTATTTTATTAAATGAAACTATATAAAATAATGTGTACAAAAATATTCAAAAGAACTTCTATTTTATTAAATGAAACAATATAAAATAATTTATACAAAATATTCAAAAATAAATCAATGCATGTGCTTGTTTGAATCGATGCCACATAGGAGTGGTCGATTGATTCTGCTAGATTCTTTCTTGGTTCAGCTTCTAGTCGAGGTTGTGGTTGTTTGGGATCAGCTTCTGGTTGTGGGTGTTGGGAAGATGACCTACTTTGATAAAACAAAGATAGCGGAGGTGTTTGCATCACCCACGGCGAATGAACGTAACCGGCTTGAATCTTGTAAGGCGATGGGGATTAGAAATGAGTTGGGCTCTCCAACAGTGCCTCGTACTGTCCCTCCTAAGACGATGGCCTATATATCGTCGGTTGACCCGGAGTCATCAAGAAATGAGATGCACAGGGTCATACATTCCAACCTTACATAAGAGTGGAAAAATGATACATATAAGGATTAGGATACACATAAGGGTTAGGATACGTACCTTGCATAATCTAAAGGGGCAATGGTGTGGGTATCGTCACTTGCTTCGTTGGGGCCAGTGATTGCGTGGGCGTTGTTGATGTCCCGCCTTGCTATCCCTTGTCCTTGGATTTAAAGGGCCCCGTTGTTCTCTTTCGACACGAATTTGCCGATGCCACTCCTTTTCTGAGAGCAAATATGGCTTGCCATGAATCATAAACCATGGCAAGTAATCCGGATTGCACGCTAACTCTGGAATGATAATCGGTTTGTGAGTAGGTATATTATCGTACCGATTTCACAATTTCGATATATTCCGGGTGGAAAAGCGGCCAATGCATATCTGGTCACCATAAGTCAATTTTGTGCTCATCATCGAGCACTTCAGGTGCCACGAGAATCGGTTTTCGGAATCCGAATTGCCACAACAATCTATCCGTCTGGTGCATCTCAATGGTAGCATAGCTGACCAATGGAACCCTAACGTGCTAGATGTTCAGATTTTGTAGGAATTCATCCAAATTACTACATGAATTGTCGGATCCTCGTATGATATCCATTGAAACTATATGAACGTGATAAAAATATTAGTTATATACATAAATACTAAATACGAAATCGAATATGTTATGTATATATAGTTCAAAATGAAATAAATACTTACATGCGCTTTCGACCGTTGGTCTAATAGAAGTTGTATATCTTCAAGAGCGGTAGGTATTCTCTTGTAACTCGGCGAATGGTTCCACCTATTTAAATAAAATTTTAGCATAATATTTTATTTTAAATCTATTTAATAATTATAAAATCTAATATAAATTTTACTTTGTTAAGAGTGGAAATGTATACAGATGGTCCACTTGAGGACGTAAAATAGAAAGTGAAACCAAGCCTATGATTATAGCGGTGAGAGGCAACCTCCAATTTTGATTTTATTTGGTTGCGTGCCGACACATCTCCCGATACAATGTTGCCAACACGGTAGACCCCCAACTAAGTTCATCAACTGCTCTAAAATCGATGAGTTTCAACAGCCACCTTAGATGTACGAGGTTTCGTGACTTGTCTGGCATCAAATAACCTCTGATGATCTAAAGGATGTACACCCGAGTATATCGTACTCTTTGTACTTCAGTTGAATCATCCCATGGCATCGGGAATGTCTCTCATAACCAGCCCATATCGATCCGGCCTCCATAAATAATATCTGGAATCGCACCTAAAAGATCGTAACATATGGCTCCCCAATCAATAGATTGAGTGGGCTTGGTGAGTATAGACCCATCCACCAATAACCCCAACTGTAATTGCACATCCTCCAAAGTGATGGTACACTCCTCACATGGAAAATGGAATGTACGTGTCTCGGGTCTCCACCTCTCCACAAACGCGTTAATGAGTTTCAGGTCTAACTTCCACCATCGGCCTATATTGGCCACGTGCCAAAACCCGCTTCCCTCAATTAATTTTCAATCAACAATGATGGAGGACCAGGTAAATTACAAATAAAATATTGTAACACTCGATCTACCGACTAATATAAAAAAATTATAAAAAATATTAATTGAATTATAAAAATAAAATAAAAATATTAAATAATATTAAAAAATGAAATTAACCCTTACCATTTTCATTTGGTCGACGAAATATGTTTATCATCTAGACGAATTAATTATCGGGTCATTGCTAACATGATCAAATTTCTTAGAAATTATAAAAAAAATATTAATTCGGACAAAAATTAAAACTTTAGAGAGCTTTAAGAGCTTTTTTGAGAAATTTAGAGAAAAGTTTGAAAAAATTATAAAATTGGAGTGAAAAATGGGTGGGGGTTTTATAATTTTTTTTAAACGGCCGTTAGAGGTGACCGTTGGGGGATTACACGGGAAAAGCGCGTCTTGCCAGGGCTTTTTACTAAAGCGTGTCCACGTCCGAGCGCTTTTGCCTGACACGAGAAAAATACATCCTCGTCAACGCGCTTTTCTGCGTTATCCCCGAAAACGCATCTACGTCAGCGCATTTTTAAATTTTCGATCCATACCCGTTATTATTTTTTGGAACGGCCCATTTCCGTAAATAATTTAAAAACTAAACCTTTATTGGTACTATACCCGATTTATAAATCTTTTATTTAATTATTATTAAATCGATAATCAATCTGAAAACCAATGGTCTAAACTACAAAAAAAAAAAAAATAAACTTTGATTTATAAACCGTATTCTGAAATGTCAAAATGCATTTCTTGGGCAGATTTGTTTCGAGGGGAAACCAAAGGAAGTAATAAAGGATGGAGAAGTGGTCAGACTTCCCATTATTTTTATGATTAATCACAATGATTTTCGTAATTAATAAATACGATCAGCAATGTGAATGAAGAGGATGATGAGCGGAGTGAAGCTGAATGATTTCCAACTCAAGGAAAAAAACAATTGCAATTTAGTAGCTAGCAGCCATTTATAATGAATTCAAAGCATTGTATGATTCAACAAACAGCTGCCATTACTTTCTGAGGTTCTCAAATTGTATTTGTTCTCTTTTCTTTCAACCTTTTTACATATGAGAGGTTTCTATAGCTGAATTAACCCCCACCACCCATTGTCTCAACACCAAATGTACCTCAACAGCTTCAGATTTTTAACATTTTTGGGCTCTCGTAATTTACAGTCCAGAGTTAGCAGACAGTCCGCCCGTAACAAATCGATGCAATGTAGAGATTTTTTCCCCATTTTTCCTGCAATAACACCACCAGAAACAGTGAATAATCGTCACATATTCAAAAACTAAACTCCAAAGAGGTGGAGCTTTTAATGCTTGAACAAGTTAAAAACTGCATTGCCAGAGGTTTTAAAAAGATAAGGGGATGAATATTGGCTTATGCCCACCTTTACATGGGTGCTTGGAAAGGCAGATGTGCGAAGAGTTTCCTGAGTTTCATCCATCGTTTTTCGTTTTGGAATGCTCAGTATGAAGGCAGCTTGATCTACGGTCGCAGCCATAGATGTTATCCGGTAACCACTTTCCCATCGCCGATGTATTCCTTCGCTTGGATACAAAAAATCAAGCTCCACAACCTTGAATCATTAAATTAAATACACAATGAAGTTATAACCAGCTATTTTGGAAATGGAGGGCAGTAGAGAAATAGATGTACATAAAGAGCAAAAGAAAGGAATACCTGGTCAGAGAATCCAGCGTTCCTCGACATCACTACACCCCAGCGACTCCCAGCAGTTGTCATTGATGTTACATGAAACCCCTCTTTCCACTTCTTGTTTATCCATTTGAAGGGAAAAGATTCACTTACTTTGTAGGACTGCTGAGTGTAAGGAGTTCCTACAAATCACAGAATTTCGAAAGCAGCTTAGTAACAATCCGAGGCATGCTCAAAACTCATTACTTTAGCCAATCTCAGCTTGCAGCCGACAAAGCTAGACGTTAAGCGCACTTTCTTGCTTAAGGTTTAATTACATCAAACAAGCCTCAATGATACAATGTCTAGGCTGATTTGAAAATCTATTCATATTCATCTGTTAATAATCATCAAGCTATCAATGGCTGCAGCATCTTCGCAGCAGGTCCAGGAATACGCACATAAATGGGAAGTGTATCATCCAGGCTAAATTGTAAATATGAAGTTAGTGCAAGACTATGGTCTTAGAAAATTCAGTGGCATAAATATATTTGGTAGGAAATTACAAACCTTTCGACATAACAACCAAGGAACTCCCGTTATTTGCTCCAGCTATTGAACTAATATAGTAGTTCCTTTCCCACTGCTCCATAATCCAATCCTAAAGAAATCAAATTGGGATATTAAAGTAAGTCAAAATGTATGTAATCTGAAAAGAAAAATTGACAGGAACTAGAGCTTTAGAATAATAACCTTGTGCAGAAAGACTGCTGACAATTCATGAACCTGGGAAGAGAAACCTGTTCCCGCATCCATGATCAGGGCCCAGAGATTTGCTGCTGAAGCCACACAACTAATAAACAATCCATCTTCATTACCCTTCTCTACATGCTGATGCAACCTTGAATCTGCTACGTTGTAGTGATATCTACAAGATTGATAAAAAGTTACGGAAACGTGGAACACCATTTGAGAACTACCCGACAAAGAACAAACTCTATGCAGAACAATTTGTAAACCTCATGGCTCAATATCTCATATTTTAACAAAGAAGCATGCACCATAAAAACAACATCAAAGAGTGGCAATCTGATTTGAGTGGACCATTTTCAACTTTGAACACCATATATGTTTCGTCATCACATATGAGACATCAATAATGGAAGTGTTCTCCAAATATGCTACAATATTACTGTGAAGATGAAAACATGCAGAAACAACGAGATTAACGCAATGCCTGAATAGCTTCTGGCAAATGTTGATATTCATACCACTCAATTAAACCCATAAAGACGGAGTGGAGATATAATGATACAGTGGTACATGATAAAAGCAGAAGTACAAATGAATATTATATTTAACAAGAAAATGCAAATTTACCGCTGCTTCATGGGACGTCGTGCATTGTAAACAGAAACCCACTGAGTAGCAGGACTACCCAGTCGTACTTTTTTCTTAGGTTGCTCATCTTCTTCCAAATTAATGACTAATCTTCCACGCTTTTGCCCAACCTATTTATACAAAAGCAAACAGAGAAAGGTTGTTCATTCGAATACCCTATGCAATCCAGTTTAATTGAGGGGGGAAAAACAACAACCTTAAGAGCTCCATCAATTCTAATTGGTCTCAATGGTATGCATGGATCAATTAGGCTTTCAAAGAAGGATATGAGCTTGGCATAATTGGGCTCCTCATCAAACTTCATATTTATAACAGCTTCAAGAAACTGCTTAAACGGGGCAGGACAAAAGCAGCACATCAACTCTGGACATGTACCCATCTTTTTCTTGCAAACCAGAAAACTTTTGTCATCCCCCTGTGCAGTTCCAAAAAGTAAACAAGAATAACTCAGGCAGGAAATAAAATCAGATTATGTAAATCATCAATCAAAACAACAATAGAAACCTGATAACCCTGCCATGGTAGCCGTCCTTTTATGAGAAATATCAATGTGTATGCCAATGACTCAAGATCATCCCTACGACTTCCAGTCCGACCTAAATGAGCATGTACACTAGCATACCTAATTGTTCCCCTGACAGAAGAAATATCCAAAGATATTAATACCAAGCTTAAGCAATAGTTAATGACATTTAAAAAAAAAAAAAACAGGTATACGCACCTGAATACATCAGGCCTCTGATCATAATCAATGTGTTTATCAGAATGTGCATCTTTCCATCTAGAGGCTGATCCAAGAACATGGGAGCAGGCAGTAATAAGTACCAAATCTTGAATAGCATTTATTACATTTTAATAAGAAATGACTGAAAATAAAATAGAAATCTTCCATTGAAGAGAATATAAACTAGTAGTTAACCATAATGTGATCATGGTTGACAGTTCAGGAAGAAAATACAATTAGCAGGGAAGAGAGGACTGAGGCAAATATACCTAAACCAAGATCAATAAGATATAGCTTCTTCTCATCGACTGATCCTGGCTGACCTAATAGAAAATTCTCAGGTTTCACATCGCCATGCACAAACCTTTCTTCAAGCAGACAATAAACAATAACAATAAGTTGCTACTATGCAAAACAGGAAGGTGAATTTAATAAAATGCAGAAGGGTAATGTATGACCAACCCCTTTAAATGAAGCTTTTCAAGAATAGATATTGCCTCCACTGCAATGCAGGCAACCATATTTGGTGACATCCTGTCACAGTACAACATGTTACAAAGCTGAAAGAGTATAGCAGACATATGTACTCATGTAGACATGTATGGGTAGGTACAGCAAAGAGAAAAGAAGAAGATTCTATTTCTTACGATTGTCCTAGAGAATTCCAAACATCCCAGAGACTAGGACCAAGCATATCCATTACCTGAAATATTCATTGTAGTTTTGTAAGATACATTAAGTAATTAGAGAGTTAAGGCACTACAGAGCTAAAACAAAAAAAAAAAAAAAAAAAGAAAAATCACCAGAATGTAGAAGTCTCCCTGGCGACCCTTGTAGTGCACCCCAGGAATCCCATAGCATCCATTTAGGGTACTTCTCATTTCACGATTAGATTAAAAGGAAAACAGTTAGAATTTCCTCACTGCCTCAAAATAGATAGTAATGTTTAATAATTTTTATGATAAAAATGTCATACTTGTAGACTTGCCACTCATAAGGTGGACCATAATTGCAACCTTTACTGTTTCGGTGCTCTAACTTCAAGGCTACCTGTGATGAAAACATCTCATAACATTAAATCCCAAGTGGATTAACCTGGAAAAGCCTTAAACAAGGCATGAGTTTCCAAGCCATACCTCAATTGCATCTGGTCCAATTCTATCACTACCGCCACTTACCCTTCGGCCAACATAAACTTGGCCAAAACCACCCTTACCCAATTTCCTTTCTACCTTATATGCAGGAGAATTGCCCACTTGTACCTGCAATGAGTAACAAAGTGATATTCGGTCAAGAGCTTCCTTAAGAAGAAGGACTAACTAACGAGGAATGTTTTTGTTGGTAAGAAACTAATGATAAACTCAAAACAGAAATGATTATCCAAATAGTTTTCAGCAAATTTAAAATGCTGAAATAAAGAAACCACTATATCTGAAATTGTATTAGCAACATAGTCAGCTCTTAACCGAAAAAAAGCATACAGGAAAAAAAATTGTACTCAGCTGCTTTTCTCATCAAGAGTGAGGCAACTTAATATGGAAGACTTAAGCTAAAAATTAATATATCCACCAAAAAGGAAACATTAAGTTAGTAATATGAAGCACCATTTCAGGAACCGGGGTTGTGCTAGCTTCTTCTTCAACTCCCACTATTTTGTCACCACTTCCACCCTCCATCGCAATATCTTTATCTGCCACTACCTCTGCTTGGTTGAAAACAGGTTCAGCCGCAGCCAAAGGTGCAGCCTCAGGAAGAACTTGACAAAGCTCAGGGTCAAAATCTGTCAATCTAATGCCCCGGCCTCTACCAGCAGCTCTTGGCCTTGTGGGTACCGCTGGTGAGGGTCCTTTGGCTACACCTACAGCATTACCCCTTCCTCTTCCACCAACTCTCCTCCTGGATCTGTTTTGAGCAGGCAGTACCCAATTCTCTGCTTGAACAACAGGCTGAGAAGGAGGCTCAAGATCACCAAGGCGTTTCGATCTCCGGGCTCCACTTCGCAATTCTGGCATCCTCACTCCATGCAATTCACATTGCCCGACTTCCCTCAGCACCACTCCAGATCTCCTGTAACCAAAAAAGTAACCAACTTTACCAACATAGAAACTAATAAACACATATAGCAAAGCACCACAGATTTGCAAAGATCAAATGATCAATGACTAAGTAATGAAATTTTTTAAGGCACCCTTATGAAAAAAAACCAAGATTTACATAAGCTTTTGCTGTCATGGCATTGCCAGATACCAAATTATAAACAATAAAAACACAATCATTGAGTAATTTACAAAAATGTGGAAACATGCAATTCTTGCTATAAATCATCCATTTCTCTCAAAGCGGATACCAAATAGACTTTTTAGCAAATACCCTTCAAAAGAGATTTTATTTTTACCAATTACAAAGAAAATGTAGCTGCAACCATACAAAAATCAATGCAAGTACATCACATATTTGATAATAAAAAAATCAAACTTCATAGATCGTGGGAATCAGTTATTCAGTATCAAACAAAATAAACATAAAAAATTTACAATATAAGAAATAATATTTCAGCTCATTAAATCTATCAAACAAAACAACAAAGCTCAATCAGCAATATTCAAATTTCATCACCCCCAAAATATGATATAAGAAACAGAAAAATTGAAATTTTCACATAAAAACTTTACATTTCACAATCAGTTAAGATCAGATTCTCAGTAACCAAACAATTCTCAAACAGATCATTCAAATTTTCATCAAATATAAATAATCAAGGGTAAAACTAATCATCAAACAAGCTTAGGAAAAAAAACATGTACCAACAAAAACAAAAAAAAAAAAAAAAAAAAAAGAACTCACAGATCAAATATCCTCAAAACAACTTGTTGAGTCAAGCTCAGATCCTTACGAAATGTTGAGAAAAATAATTTTTGGGGCTCAACTTAAATAAAGGGGAAAAACCCCAGAAATAAAAATCAATACTTGGGGGGAAAAAGGCAGCCTTGCTCCTTGGATTTTGGGGACATAAAACGAAGATACAAAACTCAGGGCGATTACAGACAGAAAAAAGGGGAAATTTTGAGAGATTGATTGAAATGGGATGTAAAAGATGATACAAAGAAGCTTATTTGGTGGAGAAATGGGTGAGTCTTTAATAGGTCAAACAAAAAGGAAAAAAGAAAAACAAAATTTTTGTGTGAAAATGAAAATGGTGGTGACAGTGGTGTTCTTTGATGTTGTTAGCTAGTTTATCAACATAAATATGGATGTCTCTTAAAATTATCAATATCTTTTCTTTTTTTTTTTTTCTCTTATTTTCAATAATTATTAGGGCAAACTATTAGTAATTTAATTATTTAAAATTGTTATTTTAGGCAAGTATTTTATAATTTTTATAATTTAGACAAGTATGTTATATAATTCAATTATTTTGATCACTTTTTAAAATTACTCACATTAAAAACACAACTCTTCTATTTTTAAATTCACTTGGGATAATGCCTTAAAAATATGCCAAAAATTCTTAAATGACTAAAATGATCGAATTATGTAACTTAGGTACTTAAATTGTATATCTTTTAATTCCTAAAATAATTTTTATAATTAAGTGACTATTTATATAATTTACCTAAATATTAATACAATTATTTATATATTACCGCTTGCATATATAAAATTAAAATTAAAATGTAATATAAAAGCACATTGTAGTATTGAAGAAAGACTTGATTCAAACTTTTAAAACAATATTATTAAGAGAAATAGTAATCAAACTCAAAATAATTATTTTTTATCGAATGTGAAGATAATCTAATTAAAAATTAGTGTAAGCATGAAAAGAGGAAAATAAGGAAAAAAATATATTTAAAGAAAATGTTTAACATGTTATAATAAACATGGTATAATAAATAAATCATAATAAAATATACTGAAGATCTTTAACATTGTAACACCCCAAACTCGGTCAAAACCCTACGACCGAATCTGATGTGCCACGGGAAAGAAAACGTTTTGAAAACTAATTTGTCGACTTGGTTAAAGAGAGTTCATTATAACATTTTGAAGAAAACGTCGTTGGATCTTGTGATGTCTAAAACATATTGAAACTTGTTCTAAAAAACTTGGTTGCCTTATTGTTACTTCAGATTTAATGCTTAGTCAAGTGTACACTTTAGAAAACAAGTATTTGTTTTGAGTTTTGAAAACACCCAATTTCGTAGTTTTACTTAAGCATACTTATGGAAACTTTAAGAAACAACTAAATAAAATGTCCCAAAATAATACTTAAACTACTTTATTACGTAACTAAAACCCAAATTAAAGAAAATAACTAAGTCCATATAGAAAACATTAAAATAAATCGAATCTTTGAGCATGGCCACCTCGAGTCCACCCCGGCTCCAAATCCACGATCTAAGGTTTATCTGTAAAATATAAAAGAAGGGGTGAGTCACCTATACTCAGTGTGTAAACCCCCATCCCAAAAGACGTTATGCTCTTACACAATTTCATATACAAATATGTATGTCATGCAACCCATCAACCTAGATATCCATCCATATCTCCCAAATCTACCTCTTGTGGTACCAAACCACTAGTGGTGCCAAACCACTGGTGACCGAAGTCACAAAAAAAACATATGTGGTACCAAACCACTGGTGGTGCCAAACCACTGAGACATAGTCACAATATTATAATATGTGGGGCCAACCCACCGTGTGATACCAAATCACTGGTGACAGTCTGATAGATCATACTCCCCCTCCTCTCATCACCCATAACATATATTCATGCGAACAATATCAGTATGATCATGCTAACATACATAATTATGTATACAGAATATTATGCTCTCATAGATCACAATCAACACAAGAAACATAACAACTTACCCGGCATCCTCGCCTGTTCCCACAAGGGTATTTTGGCAACCATTGCCATCATTCTGGCTTTCAACAATACATAACATTTAGCATATTAAGTAAAGAAAGTGTGTAAGAGTTACACACCTGGCTCTCGTACTAGCGCTTTTACTACTTCTACGCTACTGTCACTCGAGACTACGACTATCGGCCTACGATTTACTTCCGATGTTGGCCAACACCCGGATGGCCAATCTCGTACTCCCGGTACTGATCGTTTCTTGTATTTTGACGTTGGGTTTACAGATCCAACCCCTCCTATCGCTTGACTGCTATTAGTGTCCATAATAACTCCTTGGTCACTAAACCATTTAAACGATGAGATCCAATTAACTAAATAATTATAACACTTAAAACGAACCCTTACCTAATTTGCCGAATCCCGAAAGTCTTTAAGAAAGCTTCACCACCCTACCTATATTCGGCCAACACCCATATATTAAACCAACCCCTTAATCGCAACCCATTAAACACCTTATGATATTCGGCCAAAAGAATAAAGAACAAGAAAGGCCATTCGGCCGAACCTACACCAACCCACATTCGGCTTTTCTACAACTCGGCACTTCAGACTACTGCAAGAAGAGATTCGACTTCTAACTAGAAAGTAAATCATCAATCAACACATTAGGGGGTGATTCGGTTTAGGAATAATATGAGAGAGATATCGTAGTAACAACTACAAGAAACTTACCAACCAGAGAGGAGTATTCGGCTTATGGTGCACCTTCGGAAAACCCACCTTGCAGATTCGGCTAAGAGAAAAAAAAGTATGAATAGGGGGATTCGACTTTTAGAAGGTTTTTGGGGAGAAGAAGAATGAAGGAAAGAAGAAAATATTAGAGAGTTGCGGCAAAGAACACTTCAAAAGAGAATGGGAATTTCGACTTGAGAGAAAAGATGAGAAAGAAAATAACTAATGAAAGAAAGAAAAAAATGATAATTTTGGATAATAATTTTGGCACACACTCACACACTCACAGAGTTGGAGTTTCAGCCATCTCTCCCCCTCCTGATAGTTTTTATCCATCCTGATAACTTAACCATTATCTTACCTTTAAAAGAGGCCACCTCAAAACCAACTCTTCTCTCTTAATTATCAGCATTTTATCACCAAAATAAAAGAATTAAAACTCCTAATTTTTTTCTGCTCATGTGCCGTCCTCCCCCTTCCCCTAGGAGTGCCGAATTTTGACCCACCAATTTGGCCCCAAGCGGCCACACTAGGCCCAAACTCCTCCCCCTTGTGACGCCACCTACATGCCCACTTATAGCACCTCCAAACGTTGGGCCACAAGCCCAACTTGCTACTAAACATACTTAACTTAATTTATAAACTAACACTATTTATAATCAATTTAACCCAGGTTTAAGTCCAATCCTGAGCCCAATACACACCTCAAGGCCTTAACCTACTAATTTAGCCATGCAACATACCAAATGCACAGACCCCCAAAATCAAGATATTACAAACATCATCATCGTCACTCCCGTATGGATTATATAAATTTAATTTCTTTGGATAATTATTACCCATAGTGCGCAAGCCTCAATTGAAGATTGAATTGTAACAGCCCGTTTTTAGTGAAATCGAAAAGTAGTTTTGGGACCACAAATCCGAGTCCGGAAGAAAAATAATTTTAATATTTTTTCCTGGTCTGCATTATGATTGAAATATCGTATGAAAATTTTGTAGAGAAATTTTATCGGTTATAAGTCTAATTTGATGAAAAGGACCAAATTGCATAAAGTGCAAAAGTTGAATTCTAATAGCTAAAGGGATCAAATAGCTATAGAATTCAAAATTGGAGGTCCTTATATGGCAAATTGACCATTACGAGGAGTTAGTAGATAAGTATAATGATTCATCCATTAAAAATTAAATAAAGAAAATGATGAAATTGGAAAGAAAAAGATGAAAAGATGATAAATAATAAAATAACATAAAATATCATCATATTATCATCTTTCCTAAAAATTGAGATATGGAAAGCCTAGTTTGAAGCTTGAAGAAAGACAATCTTACTTGGCTTAATTAGGTATGTTTTCTTGTCCGTTTTAAGCAATTTTTATATTTCCAAGATCGTAATAACTTAATCTAGCTATCTCGAGGGTTAATTTGTAAAGTTATCAAAGTATTAGCATTTTTCTATGGATTAGTATGCATGAATTATGAAGTTTTATGGTAGAAAATGAACTGTTGTTGATAGATAAACAACTTTTGTAAACTGAATTTTGATGAAATTGTGATTTTGGGACTAAATTGAAAAGATGTAAAATTCATGGAAAAATTCTAAATTTTATGAAATATATGTGCTGCTAATGTTATATGTAAAAATCGACTAGGCTTGGAATAAGGATTAAATTGCATGAATTTCAATTTTTAAGCCTAAGGACGAAATCAAAATTAATTAAAAGTATGGGGTAAAATGGTAATTTTTTCTAAGATGTGAATTGAATTGAATTGAGTATGAATTGTATTATATTAATGATAAATTCATTCATATAGATCCAGATAGACCAAATACGGAGTTAGATCGAGAAAAAGAAAAAGTATCGGATTAGTAGATTTTGTGGACACGAACACTTGTCGAGGTAAGTTAGTATAACTAAATTGTATATTTATATCTTTGAATTGAATATTGTGTATGTGAACTAAATTATGTAATTGACATGTATGAAAATTGAACACATATCCAAATATATCCAACAAGTATTAAGTTCTATTTGAATAAATGAAATTCGATGGATACAAGGTTCTCAAATTGGTTGAGGTCCTGCATGTGTTGCGGACACACCATAGCTCGAAAGAGCGTCCCGCTATTAGCTCTCATGAGCTTCCTATTATATGGTTCAGTGAGCTTCCCATTAATAGCTCTTCGAAGTATTCTGATCGGTTATGATCCTGCATATGTTGTGGACATACCACAGCTCTTATGAACGTCCAGATATATGGCTCTCCATGAGCTTCCTGATTAAAAGTTCTTTGTGAGCTTCCCGTTAATGGCTCTCTGGAGCTTCCCGATATTGGTTCGTTTGAACCTTCCTGACATTGGCTCGTATGAGCTTCCTGTTAATGGCTCTCTAGAGCTTCCTGTACATGGCTCACATGAGCTTCCCGTTATATGGCTCGAAAGAGCTTCCTATTTATGTGCTCGTACGAGCATTCCTGAATATGAATTGATGGATTACAGATTTGTAAACTTCTTGTGTACTACCCGAGTATCTATTGATATTTTAAATGGTTCAACGGGCAAAGTTCTGATATAAGATAACATGAATTCAAGATAAAATATTATGAGTAAATGCTTGAAATACATGGATATGGTTTATACATGATATATGGATACATGATGTGGAAAATATATGTATATGGAAATTTGATTATTATTGAGCTCATACATGTTTCTTACTGTTTATATGTAATACATGTCTAACAAGATTGATGAGGATATGTGTTAGGGCTTTTGTCCAATTTGGTTTGAATATGCCTTGAATGCTTACCTTAATTGTGATGAATTGGTAAGTTAAATTCCATGTTATATGAAC
This sequence comes from Gossypium rotundifolium, assembly GCA_025506655.1. Taxonomy (NCBI): domain Eukaryota; kingdom Viridiplantae; phylum Streptophyta; class Magnoliopsida; order Malvales; family Malvaceae; genus Gossypium; species Gossypium rotundifolium. Next base: position 20,539,220 of record CP106732.1, on the reverse strand, counting down.
TTACTAAGCATTAAATGCTTACTATATTTTATTTTTCCCTGTTTTATAGTAATTCGAAAGCTCGTTGGGTTGGAAGCTTTGCAGAGATATTTCACACTATCCATTGGTCCATTTTGCTACAAATATAAAACTAATTTTGGTTATAATGGCATGTATAAGTTAATTGGCCAATGTTGGCAAGTAAATGTTTTGTTGAGATTAGCCATTTGAATGGCTAGTGTTTGGTACATTTTGATGTGTATATATATATGTATGTGGTATCATAAATTGGGTGTGTGTGTAGATAAATGAATGAAAGCGAAATGGTGATTGAATATGCATATGAGTAATAGGTAAACATGAAAATAAATTGTCACTTGAGGTGCTTAAAGGCACATTGGTTGAATGTGGTAATATGTCATGTTTAAGACATGTTTTTGGCATGTTTTGAGTGCTTTGATATGGTTTGTAAATGTGAAATTTGTTGTGATAGGCTGATGCCAAAATTGGGTGAGAAATTTGGCTTAGAAATGGTCTTATTTCATCTACACGGGCAGAGACACGGGCGTGTGTCTCAGTCGTGTGTGACACACGACCTAGCACATGGGCGTGTGTTTTGGCCGCGTGTTCCATGCATCTAAAAATTTTTAAATAGAATGCTCAAAATTGATCACACGGCGTGGCACACGAGCGTGTGGCTTGGCCGTGTGACCCTTGCACCTATTTAATACAAGTTATTATGTTCACACGGCCTAGCACACGGACGTGTGACTTGGTCGTGTGACCTAAGTCAGAGAGTTAGACGGGTACGGACATGAGCTGGGACACGCCATGTGCCCTATTCCTAATGCCCACACGGGAGTGTCTCTTGACCGTGTGAGACACACAGCCTAGCCACACGGGCATGTGTTCCCTGCACCTAGGAAAAATTTTGACGTCTTGCAAAAAATTCTCTAAATACCCGGTTTAGTCCCGACTTAGTTCTATTGCGTATTTTGGGCCTTGAGGGCTCATATAAAGGACAATATAATTGATTATGATGGATTTCTGAAATGAAAGAGAAATAATATGAAATGTTTGTATTTGATCTGTAAACTTTGGTAATGCTCTGTAACCTTATTCCGGCGACGGATATGGGTTAGGGGTGTTACAGAAATTGTAATAGCTCTAGAAGGCAATCGACAACAACTTGAGCAACAGATTTGGAGTGACCATATTTATAAAATAAAAAAGAATAGTGTTGGTAACATGTTATAAAATAAAAAAGATTGAAAATAAAGAACAAATAAAATTGTTGGGGATTGACCCTATTAAGCAACAATAAGTAAAAATAGAGAAAGAAATTGATAAATTGAACACACAAAGTTAATGTGGAAAAACCCTCCAAAGAGGAAAAAAACTACGAGTAAAAATAATTTATTATAATAGCAAAAAAAATGAAGAGTACAAAAGATGGAGATAAAAAAAACCAAACATGTAAACACAAAATTCTCCTCCAAAAGTGCTATGAGTTCTAATATTTTAACAAGTGTGTTTTCTAAAGTTGGAAAAGAGCCTATTTATACTAATAAATGTTAAATCTTCTAAAAAGAAAATATATTATGTTTAATTTGACTTGCAAGCAATCTCTTATTTTATTTAACAGAAATTTGGGTCACACAACTCTAACAAAAATAGGAAAGTAAAAGAGATAGCATATTTTTATTGATCAATAGGAATCTTTATAATGCTTCTCCCAAGTCTATATTTATAGATATAAAAGTATAAATGAAATAGAACTCTACTTCTAATGACTATTACAATTTAAAGTATATCAAAACATATTTAGATCTTGATGACATACACTTAATAAAATATTCATAACATAAAATAATATTTTTCCTCAAACTTTTGAATTTCGTAATTACATAGATTCTCAAGTAAATATAGTGTAACAGCCTGTTTTTCAATGGTGTCGAAAATAGTAGTTTCGGGACCACAAATTTGACGAGTAAGTTCGTAAATATTATTATTTAATATTTACGAGTCAAATATGATTTTAAAAAGGTTTTTGATTTGGTAATTTATGTTATATGAATGATCAATTAAGTTCAAATGGTAAGACCCTAAAGTCAAGTGATTTTAAAAAATGAGGTATCGGGACCTCATTTCTATAAACTGAGCCGTAAATATTTTTATAAATATTTACAGAGTGTTATTGAGGTTGTATTAAAGTTTCGTTAAGAAATTTTAACGTTTCGATAGTTAATTAAGCAAAAAGGACTAAATCGTAATAGTTGAAAAAAATCAATCGCTATTAGATTAAAGGTGTTAATTTATTAAAGAATTATAATTGGATGGCCTTAATGGGTAAATTACTCATTCTTAAGATGGTGGACGATTTAAGTTTTAATTTCCTTTAATTTTATATGTTTTATATATTATTTTTAATATTAAAATAATATAATAATGTTAAAATAAGAAAACATAAGGTTTTCTTCTTCATTTTTGGTTTTGTTCACCACCGAATTCACCATGAACATGCTTCAAGGTTTGGCTATGGCTATACCTCTGCATGATCAAGATCGAGTGGAAAATCAAGGAGAATTAAAAATTATCAAATAGTCCTTATACTTTGACATTTTTGTGATTTGGCCAAGTAAGTTCGTATGGTTAGAATTTAACATCAATATGAATTGTTGAGTAGATTAACATGGTACAACTTGTATATTTATTTTTAATTGTTGATAATTAATGGTAATATGAGATATAATATTGAATTTGATACTCAATTTGGATTGAAAGCGGTATAGAGTATAATCGTGATTTGGTGTGTGACGGGGGCTTAGAATGGAAATGTTATTGGAGAGAGATATCTGTATATTACCCTAGTAAATCAAGGTTCAACATTTATTGCAAACTCTCGTGTTATACTCTATGCCTGGTGTGTTTCGGTTGGACCAACTCTTATGAGCTTTTGTCTGGTGTGTTCAGTTGAAATGACGATGTACTCTTATCCGTAAGTCATTCTTCGAATGGAAAATCTCTGTAAGGTAATATGTTTAATGAATTCAAAAGATTTTTTATTTATTGAATATTGATCTGAACATAGATGAATTCATCGGTTGAAATTGTGAATGACAGGGAATTCTCATGGTTGATTATTGTTGCCTGAACTGTTGTATTTACTTCGGTAAGATTTATTGTTTTATTTTGTCGAGCTTACTAAACATTCATTGCTTACGTATTCATCTTTCTTTTACTTTACAGATTATCGGAAGCTCAGTCGGGTTGGAAGCTTGTCGAAGATTTATCACACTATCCAGTGATTATATCAGTAGATTTGATATCTTGATCAAGGTTATAATGGCATGTAAAGGTAGATTTGTGTTTGATGAACTAGTTGTTATGTTTGGCTTGTAAATATGGTAATATGGTTGGTGTGCTTTTGGCATTTGATGTCTTGATGATTGGTGTTTTTATTAACAAATTGATGCATGAGTTAAATGGCTAATGTGATATGTGTTGGCATGGTTGAAATGTGGTCAATTAGGTTATGTGTTGGTATGGAATTTAGTTCAGGTTGTTTGGATAAAACATGACCCTTTTGATGCAAATGTAAGTATGAATGCTTGGTTGTGATTGAGGTGCCTAAATGGCATATTGGTTGAATGGGCTTATGATATATTGAACTGGTCTTATTATGCATATTTTGGCATGTTTTGGAGCCTTGATCATAGGTTTATTTGGCGTATTGGTACTTGTTGAAATTGAGTGAAAGAAAAGGCTTGATTTTGGCCTATTTCTTGTCCACGCGGCCTAAGACACAGACGTGTGTCTCAGTCGTGTGTAACACACGATCAGGCGACACGGCCATGTGTCCCCTGTAGGTTGTTAATGGTTGCTTTTCAAAAGTTGCACGACCTAGCACACGGCCTGGCACACGGGCGTGTAGGCCATTTCGAATGTTACACAGCCTGAGACATGGACGTGTGTCTCAGCCGTGTGAGCCACACGACTTGGTTACACGGCCATGTGACCCCTGCAATTTAAATTTTCTAACTTTTTCCTAAACTTTCTGATTGTTTTCGATTTAGTCTCTAATCATTTCTAATGTGTTTCTAAGGCCTTGATGGCTCAAATAAGGGACGATATGCATGTATTTGATTGAATTATGATATGATTTATCTAATGTTTGGAAATGAATGTCTTTTATATTATAGATTTTCGGTAATGCTCCGTAACCCTATTTCAATGAAGGATACGGGTTAGGGTGTTACATATAAATTCTCCAGTAAATTCAAAATTGAGTTAGATAGAATTTTTAAATGAGGTAAAGCTTTATTAAAGCTGCTTTATTTGTTTGCAACACTCAAATAGAAAATTTTACTTAAAAAATATTAAATTTCTCACAACTTGATTCAAATTATTTCAAGATAAAAACTATTCGATACTAAATATTTAAATATATGAATATAAGAAAAATTATTTAGAGTATTATTAGTGAAGTTTTTAGACTCGACAAATAGAATGAAAAAGTTGACAAGCGATATATAAGTGTACAATTTAATATGAAAAAAATAGAGACAAATGCTAAGTTTTTAAGACTGCTTGTAAAATAATAAAAGAAGTACACGCTATTTATCGAATACTCAACCATAAAGAAATTGTTTTTGAAATTTATGAGAGATTTTCACATGATTACAAAATTAAATGAGACCGATCAATTCAACCGAATAAAAGACTTATTAAAAATCATTTGAAATTTAAACTAATTTAAATCTTTAAGTTTATTATTATAATTTACAAAATGGATGTTTTTGTGTATATTATTATTTATTAAGTTTATTATTGTTTCCTTTGACTTATATGAATTTTTAGAATTTTTAGGAAATTTTATATTATTATATTTAAAAGATAAATCAATCTAATCTATTCGATTATTGATCTAAACAATTCTATTATTGATCCAATTTTCACGAACATTAAATTTTTCCTAAACATTTTATAATTACGTTGACTAGTTTTTCATAGAAAATCAATTTCGAGTAAATGTATTTTTAAAAAAGCTTTTTAGGGTAATTTATATTAGTAGTCATCAAATTATTAGTAAATTTTTATTAGTCATTCAACTATAAAAAGTTACAAAATAGTTACTCAATTAAAGTAAAATTTTTTGATCATTCAACTATGAAAATGTTACAAAATGATCACCCACCAACAATTTTATCTTTTTCAATCACCAGTTGGCTAACTCAAAAAATGAAAACACCCAAATATCTTAGAGTGACCAAAAATAAATTTAAATAGTTAAATAACTATTTTATAATTTTTATAGTTGATAACTATAAAAGAAATTCACTAATATTTTAGTGCTGCGAATATAAATTACCCTTCTTTTACGAGGAGAAAACATTTTTAAATACTATTTCCTTTATTGTTTTTCTACATTAATGGAATAATCTTAAAATAGAAAACAATTTGCATGTCCATTTATTTTTATTTTGGTAATCAATGTCCTCTTATTTTATGTGATAATAAATGCCGATGAGGCATACAAATGTGGCTGTACAGTAGCCTAAAGGAAATTATTATTTTTTAGTAAAGAAATTTAATATTTTAGGCTTACTAATTACGTGACTTTACAATATTAAACGTTATATAATGGAATAACCTTTTTTTTTCCCTAATAGAGGCTTATTTTAAGGTTAATATGAGATATAATAAATTTTGAATTCAATTCACATATTTTTATTAAAATTTAATTTTTCTACTTTTTAAAATTTTAATTTTAGGTCCAATTGTTAATGATGAGGGTGAGCGTTTAATCGAATCAAATGAAAAAATTTGAGTTAATCGAGTTGGCGAGTTTTATTTTATTATCTTAACTTGATTTGAATTTTTTTGGAATCGAGTCAAGTCGAATAGAGTGAAATTATTCAAGTTAAATTAAATAATTAAACATGTCAAATTAAAATCTTATTACAAGATAATTAATTCTATGTTAGTAGTATAATAAACTTGAATCATTAGTTAACTTATTTAGGTCTCAAAAATATTATTCTAGAAAATTTTAATTTTTAACTTTCTTTATATATTTTTAGAATTTTTTATATTTTAAAAATATTTTGAATTCTAAAAATTATTTTGAATTTTTTTTGTAACTTTTGTTGAGAAAGAGACCAATTTGCTTATTTTTAAACTTGACAGGGATCACAAGGGTATTTACACCAATATGTTATTCGAATTGTAAAATTCAACTCGATTCAAACTTGAAACTCGAATTACTTATTCGAGTTGGCTCGAATAATTCGAATAACTCGATCCGGTTAACTCAAAATTTGATTTTTTTATTTTTCAAATCGAATCGAATTTTACTTATCCCTAGTTAACAATATTATTTTTATAATATTTGTTGATGTATTTTGAAATTAAAAAATACCTACTTGGTAGCGGTAACTTAAAAAAAAAAACCGAATTTAACAAAATAATTTTAACGGTGTTTTACGATTAGACTTAATTTTTAAATCAAAACTAGAGAGATTAAATTATTATAAATAAAAATATAGGGGCTAAATCTTAAATTTACAAATAATAGAGGAATTTATGGCATATTTTAACATTATTCCAATTATAACTTAATTCTCACGAAGTTTGGTATCTATGACAAATATTTAAATTTTAGGATCTTAAGCACTTAAGTTCAAATTCTATCACATGAAAATTACTAGTGAGATAGTTATTTTCTTGGAATAGTTAGCAGTTTTATAGGATAAATATAAAAAAATATACATAAATTTTGATAAAATGTATAATTTCATACATGAACTTTGATTTGTGTAGTTTTACACATGAAATTTTAATTTAATTCAATTTTTGCACATAACTAACAATATTATTGAATTGCATACACAAACAATTATATTAATCCAATATAAAAATAAATTTATATATTTATTTTTTAAATGTGTAAATTGAATCAAAATTAAAATTTCACGTATATATATAAAACACAATTCAAGTTTCATATATATATATAATTGCACTAAATTAAAATTCATGTATCAAATTACACATTAGATCAAAGTTCATGAATCAATTTGATATTTATCTCTAATTTTATTAAAACAATTAATATCCATAACCCTTCCAAACCTAAAAATAAAAAGATAATGTCATGTCCTCCTGTATTTACAACAATATTCATAGTAATTAAACTAAAACTCAATCTAACTATATTATGATAATAGAAACAATATAAAATTAATTGAAATAGGACGTAAACATAACCTAGTTTGAATAAATGAATATCTTGAAATTGGAATATTCCCTTATTCATTATAAGCCGAATTTTCCAATTCAACGTACAAAATTAGTCTTTTAATGAACTTTTACTTTTTTAATATATGGATTTTATAAGTATTTGTGTAGTAATAAATGGTATACTAATTTATTTGGTCCTTTAATTTTATTAAAAGGTCATTTTAGTCATATATTTAAATTGTCATCTCTTTTAGCTCTTAAACTTATATTGTTTGTCAAATCACTTTAAAATCGATAGAAAAGTTAACATATACTAACTTTGCTATGTGACAGTCCACATGTATATCATGTTAACAATTAATTAAATTTTTAAAATAAAAATATTAATAATTTTATAATTTTTAAACTTTGTTGAATTTATCTAAATTTAAAATTTTATTAATTACTAACGTGACAATTTATCATGCCAAGAAAGTTAATGACGTTAATTTTTTAACCATTTTATATGTTAATTTTTGAACTATTTTAAAGTGATTTAATAAATAACAAATTTTAAGGGATAAAATAGGCGAAGATCAAATAAAAATTAAAATAATTTTTTTAAAGTTAGAACGCGATATAAATTATTTTACCTAAAAAATTATAGAAATAAGATACATATCCGTTTTGTTGTGTTTGTAGGAGGGTTTAATGAATAGATTTCATTTATGTTAAGATTTTTAAAATTTCAAAATAAATTTAATTGTATAAAAATTGTAAAATCCATATAACTTCAGCTACTTATTATTTGTTCGGTTTCATTAATAGGTAAATAAATAAATGTTTAATTTGAAAAATTATAATAATTTTAAAAATAAATATGAAAAAATTCTTTATTATTTTCACTAAAAGATATTTTGTAAAATTGAAAAATAATTAAAACAATTGCCTTTTAAAAATGCTTTGTATATACTTGAAAAATAATTAAAACAATTGACACTCATTAAAACTCATATAAAAAAATACTTTTTCGATACAATATTAAAGGCGGAAATGAAATAACACGACTCGAGTCAGATTAAACAAATTTTAGAAAAAATTTAATCATTACTCCATTCAAAGCAAGACCCATATAAAACAAAATTATTATTTTTGTAAAACATATAATACAAAAAAAAAATTGATACAGTGACTAAAATTACTTATAGTCCCTCCTTAACTTTTAAATAAAAAGATAATATATTTTAACGTACTCGACCCACGTTTTTCTACACTAACAATAAAACTAATGTCAATAGAACTAATACTCAATTGACAAAAATATTAAACATGTTACCATCGTTAGAATCCAATTTTCTAATTTTATTCCTCATATTTCTTTGATAGGAAAATAAGTAAAATATGTTTTCAATTGTTCCTTATTGAAAATATTTTTATTCACCAAATTCTTTTCAATTTCACAAAATTATTTAAAAACAAATAAAAATGTTTTGAAAACCATTAAATTATTTATTCAAATTATTTTTAAACTACTCAAAATATTATTTATTTAATTCACATGACTTACTATAAAACTATATAAAACTAAACCACAAAATATATTTTACAAGCTTTAATATATATTAATAAAATCATTTTTTTACAAATTTAATAATACCGATTCATGTCATATATTTATTTATTTATTTTAGTACGATTTTTTCTTTTATAATTATTTTTAAAAATACTCATCCGCAAATACTAATATTTTTCCATATTTAAAACAATACATATTAAAATACCTTCTATTCAAATCTCTTAAAAATTTTAAAATTAACATGAAATAAATAATTAACATATTAAAATTTATAACATAAATATTTTAAATATGATTTTAAATTTCTGACAAAAATATTAATATATACTTTTCTAATATTACTTATTGAGCCAAACTCACAGCAGCCTTTAGAGAAAATTCCTATTTTTTTTTTATCTGAAAGAAGTAAATTTCCAAACAATCAAAGAAGGAAAAGTCGAAGATCATGGCAACTACACCACCAACTCGGAGCCCCGAACTCCGAAAAGACCCGGTTACAAACCGATGGGTTATCTTCTCTCCGGCCCGAGCCAAGCGTCCTTCCGATTTCAAATCCAAATCGCCGGAAAATCCTAACAATAATTCTTCATCATGCCCCTTCTGCATCGGCAATGAGCACCAGTGTGCACCCGAGATATTTCGAGTCCCGCCCGATCCTAACTGGAAACTCCGGGTTATTGAGAACTTGTATCCAGCTTTGAGTAGGAAACTCGATCACCCAAATGGCCAGAATGACGATTCGAGTAGCGAGTTGAGCGGGTTGGGATGGGTCGTACCGGGATTCGGGTTTCACGATGTGGTGATTGAAACTCCAGTTCACTCGGTTCAGTTGTCGGATTTGGATCCGAGTGAGATTGGTGATGTTTTGATTGCTTATAAGAGGAGGATTGAGCAGATTAAGCAGTTTGATTCAATCAAATATATTCAGGTAGTGGAAAAGAAAAGCCTGCTCTTTTGTGAATGTGTAATAAAGCATTTCTTTGATATAAATTTCTGTCTTTTCTTGAAATATTTGTGTGAATATGGACCTGTGAACTGTGTAAAGAGTATAGTTTTCAGCTATTTGATGATTGCAAGTGCTTTTAATTTGATGAAATGATCTATTTTAGAGGGCTGTATTTTGCATTTCATAAAATCCTGTACTTATCATTCGTTTCTTGTGATTCAAATTTTTGAGAGCTAATTGCTTCTATTTTCCATGGTTTCTTTTAAATAAAGGCCTAAAATAATGTTTTTTTAATTAAACTAGCAATTCGCATAACCTGTTCTATTGTGGTTGTGTATCATAATCGTGTTTAAGATATTTTATATTATATAAATGTTGACACTTAACATATAAATAATTCGTATCATATAAATTTTGATACATTTGCATATTTGTGTCCTGTACTGGTGTTTTTCTGTTTCATGTCATGTTTCAGTTATATTTGTCCTTGTTCGTATTCAATATTGTTAGGTCTACTTTTAATCTGTATGATGTGTTAGTTTTGCGAGCTTATAGGTTCTTAGTGCTACTTCATTTGTCTTTGGTAGGTGTTCAAGAACCATGGAGCTTCAGCTGGGGCTTCAATGAGTCACTCTCACAGTCAGATGCTATCTCTTCCCATTGTTCCTCCTAGTGTTTCTACTCGACTCAACAGTATGAAGGAGCATTTTAATCAGACAGGAAAATGTAGTCTCTGTCAGGTCCAATCAAAGGACCTCTTGATTAATGAAACCAGCCATTTCTTCTCCATTGCTCCATATGCTTCTTCATTTCCTTTCGAGATGTGGATAATTCCCCGAGATCACTCTTCTCATTTTGATGAACTGGACAATAAGAAGGTAACTTTTCTATTCCTTCAACGTTCATGGCTCTAGTGTTATATGATTTTCACTTGTTTGATTTGTGTTTGGTTCTTATAGTGGAGATCACAGTGCTAGAAACTTTATTTTATGATTCTCACTGTCACTCATTCAGGATAGAAATAAAAGCACAACAAGCAAATAAAGCATTATGTCAAATGACTGTTGAACACTTTTTGAGTGCTTCTATGATTTATTGACTTTCTGTTAAAAGAAATTTATATGTAGCATAATATGATTGTTAATTATTTCCTAGTATTTAGTGAACCCGAGATGGTCTGTTTAGTGGCTCAGCTTTTTTCTGTTAGCAATACTAGTTTCATGATGCCAGTTTGGCCTTTAAACCTGCATAGGGTGTAGGGAATCTTTAAGGAGAAATAGCAATGTTGTGTGAGCACAAAACTATCATGACTAATATTTGAATAGTACTTGTAGTCCTGTGTGAGATTGTATAAAACAAGTAATACAAAGTTTGAATGAGAGTAAATGAATTTAGTTTTTATGGAAATTATAATTAAAAGAAAAAACACTCTATTGACTTAAGAAAATTGGTTTTCTTTTGACTTCACTCATGTCAGCTAAAACGCGTGTCATGCTGTCAAGCAGGGCTATGTTGAGTTGTAGATAGAGTGATTGAAAGAATTAAGAAGTTGCTGCTTCTTTATGCTATAAAACGCAAGTAGTATATTCATCCATAACAAAATAATAAACAGATAAAGCTTTGCAATCTAACTTTCCACTCGTTTCCATTCGATTCTCATTATGCAGGCAGTTAATCTCGGTGGCTTGCTAAAACTCATTCTTAAAAAGATGGCTTTGCAGTTGAATAACCCCCCATTCAATTTTATGATCCATACTTCACCAATACAAGTTACTGACTCTGAGTTACCTTATAGTCACTGGTTTTTACAGATAATACCTCAGTTAACCGGTGTAGGAGGTTTTGAACTTGGATCTGGATGTTACATAAACCCTGTTTTTCCTGATGATGCTGCTAAAATTTTGAGGGAACTTAACGTTCCTATATAGGGATTAGGAGCTGATTAACATCATACTAGTACTGTAAAATCATATTGCAATAAGAAAATGTTTCAAACAATCTGCATGAGGAAATCTCTTGTAAACCTATTTGAGCCACACTTTTCTAATTTTATCTATTTGTATTCATTTGTGTGGTAAACATACCAGCTTTTACTGATCTTCCATACTTTTTGGGAAAATGCTGTTCATATATGATAACTTCATATGTGAGTACAGTTGCTTAAAGGGATCCAATGCAGCTAGGCCATCCTTGCTTTTCTTTTAAAAAAGCTTAAAAAGGCTACTTGATGGGGCCTAAAGTAGAGAGCATATTTCTTGCTTAAACCTTGCTTTATCCTACAGTCTTGATGAGACCGCCTGAACCAGGGACCTTACCAACAAAACCAGCAAGGTTTGGTTAAGGCATGTATGTGTGGTCAAACTTCATGAGAATAATATGTTTATGCAAACAACCCTGATTGTCCGTCCTGACTTGATGTTATAGGTTCTGATTTTATGTTTTTGTTTGGGACTTGAGAAACAAACTGTTGGGTTTCATCGTCATTCCTGGACAAGGCACATGATAAAGATTGCGTGTGAAGATTGCTTACAGTATATGCAAATATATAACACAAACAATTATGTGTATTATATAATCCAAGAAAATAAAAACGAAAGGGTTAATTGTTTCAAACATCTATAAGCTATAGCCCAAATTCTAATTTAGTCATTAAAGTTAAAATCATTTTAAATTAGTCCTCGAAATATCAGTATTGTAACAATCATATATTTTTATCGGTCACCTCATCAATTTGAACATCAATTATCAATTCAAATTTGACATGAGTATATCTAAAACAAGCTGATCAAATTTTTAAATAGGTGTAGTGACAATGCTATTCTGATTGATACTATCAGCAATAATTATGCAGTAGACAATAGATTCATGTACTTTTTACTTGTGAAAGGTTGTGAAAGGTTAAGTTAGATTTTGATATATTCTAAGAGAACAAAATAAGGTTGCGTATTGCTTTGCAAAAATGGCTACTAGAGAATTAAGCACGGTTTACACTTCTACAGAGCCTCCATTCGTTCGAGCATTATTGTTGACTGATTTTCAGCATTTCGAAACTAAGATAAACTCCCATTAAAGCTATGTTAATGTAGTCAATTTTATTTCTACCAAAAAAAAATTGGTTTAGTTATAACATACACAACTAGTTTTAAAAGAACTGTTAATAAAGTTTAAGGTAGCTATTCAATTAAAAGAGATCTTGAAATATGGGATCAATATAAAATCTCGAAGTGAAATTAACAAAAAGAAAAACAAGATCTTGAATTTTTCCTGATGAAGGGCTTAGCACAATATAGAAGTCAATCCATTAGACAAAATCAAAAGTACACACCATGTTTGAAGTGTCCAAACTCTGAAGCCCAAACCAAAAGAGAAAGCGACAATCAGATCATTCACCATAATACAACAACAAAGAGAGTCAATAATGGAGGGGGTTTTAGCGTCTTCTTTGTGTATTTCGTAAACCCCACCACCTTCCCAAGGCTCCTTGGGTTTTTGGCGGCTACCCCTTTTTTCCACGGCCCACGCGTTTAAATATACTTTCCTTTCTAGGGTTGTTTTTTCCTTCTTTCCTTCTCCTACTCCCTTTGTTCTCTGTCTTTGCTTTCTCTCACTGAATCTGCTACCCCCTTGCTCTTTGAACATGGCCACCGCCGATAGTATCCTTGCTAATTTTACACCTCTGGGTATGATTTATTTTTGTTGATTTGTTGAGAAATGTTTGTGTTTTCTTTTTAGTTAGGATTTATATGTTGTTTAGAGCTGTTAACTCTTTAATATCTGTTATCTGTAATAATAATTAATGGATATTTGAATTTTTATCACGGAGATTTGTTCTAAAGGTTATTTTCTTACTGGCTTATGAAAATTTTAATTTGTTTTATAAATTTAGGTATGGTGGTTTTTGAATTTCATGAATTTTAATGTATTTTATCTTTGGATCATTGTTGTTGAAAATTCTGGGACTTTTAGGTGGGTTTTAGTTGGGTTTACTGAGAAGTTACTTTTTTTTATTTTAAAATTTTTGGTTGTGCTTAATTTCAATACACTTTGCTAATTCTTTTCCCCCCTATATTTTATAAATTTGTGTATGCTGGTTTTGAAAGGGCAGTAATTTGAATGTGTTTTATCTTTGGATCTTAGCTTGCGTACTGTTTGTACACATGGATAAATTTATTGAGTGGCTTATGTTATATTGGTAGCTTGAAGTTGTTGGTTTGTTAGTTGCTTTAAGTGATATGTTTTAGATATACTTGAACATTTGTAATGTTCAAGCTTTAAATTGTCAGTTTTGTTTTTATCCTTTACATCTACAATCTCAGAAGTTGCAGATTCACTGGAGAATTTGTCTATGGATTCACAAGCCAAGACCACAAAAGTTCCTGAGCCTGTTAAGAAGGTAGTGCTTGTATTTTGAGATGCTGATTTCTTGTTCTTGTCTTGGTAAATGTTTTACTTTTCATTAGTTGGATTAGTTGGTTATTGATTTTATTAGATTGTGTGCAATTTGAGCTGTGAATTTCAATTTGGCTGCTTGGTTACTTGTATGGCTTCGTTATTGTCAACAGCCCTCTTTGTGTGGGTAAGGATGTGTAGTATTGTCCTTCTGCTACCATTAACACACAATTTCTATGTCAAAGGGTGCTGATTGATGAGATGAAAATTTCTCAGAGATAAATGAATATCTGTTGTAGTATCACTGTTGGTTTAGGACAAATGATAATGCTTTCTTTAAGTTGCTCCAAAACTTATCATTGACAATGGCCTGCTTGCAACATTTAGGTGGCATTGTGTTTCTATAATGGTCTTGCTAACATTTTAATTTTGATGGATTTTGGATTTCAAATATTTTGGCGATCTTGCTGTTATTTGGAAGATGCAGATGTGATTGATTATTAACCTATTAATCCGCTTTGAGGATCTTTTGGTTGCATCTTTAGGATTTGTTTATTGATAATCTTAATGTTATTGACAGGATTTTTACAGTGATAATGGCTCTTACATGTACCAACAAGCTTATGGTTATATGCCATATGGGGCATATTCCATGCCCAGTTCACCTCTTCCACTTATGGGACATGATGGCCAGATGCATGCACTGCAAGAATACTATTATCCAAGTACTTATTACCAACCACCTCAGCAAACTAGTCAAACAGATGCTTCTCAAGTGGAGGTTTCAATTGTCAATGCAGATGATCAAGCTTCTTTATCAACTGAAACAAATACGGGAAATTTGAGCACTGTAGAAAATGGTGCGTGTTTGAGCGGCAGTAATGGTTCTGGGTCACAAAAATCAACTTTCAAGGTCTCCTCTCTTAATCCAAATGCTTCCTATAAAGGAGAAAGCTTTCCAACAGGTAATCTATCCGAAAGTCGTCAGAATTCAAGATTTAGCTACGAAGGGGTCCAGCCAACAATTCCTTGGTTAGATATGTCAGTGTCTTCTAATGGGCAATCCAAGCATACCGCTAATAATGGATTCTCTTCATGTGCAAAAAACCTTTCATCTGGCAGAAATGGGAATCTTCATCCCTTCCCCCATTTCATGGTATGTTAAAGTTGCTTTATTACTTGGATTAATTCCTTGCTTTATGGATATCTGGATTGTAACCCTTGTACATGCACAAACAGATATAGTATAAGCCATAAGTAGAATGATAAACATACATACTGTGCTAGGTAGACGGATAGATAGATATAAGATCTGCATGTCCTGCTTCTTTCATTGTGTGCTGGTGTAACTATTCTGATGATCTGAATGCAGCATTTGCACAATGCAAGACCATCATCAGCTGTAGCCCAAGCATTTGGATACATGAATCACATTTACCCTAACAACATGACCTATGGCCATTATGGAAACACCAATGGAGGGGGTTCTGGTCGTGGTTTTGGATCATATGGCTACTCTGTCTGGAAGAAAGGGCAAGGGTGCTATAATGTTGGTAACAGCAAATCTAGGGGTCTTGGTTATGGAAAAGAGAATATGGATGGTTTAAATGAGCTGAACAAAGGACCCAGAGTAAAAGGGAGTAACAACAAGGATGGTTTTGGAACTGCAACACTAGCTGTTAAAGATCAGAACCTTCCATTGGCTGAGAGCAATAAGGAGAACAGTGTTTCACTTGTTCCAGATCTGGGACAGTACAACAAAGAGGATTTTCCTGAGAGTTATTCGAACGCGAAGTTTTTTGTTATTAAATCATATAGTGAGGATGATGTCCACAAAAGTGTCAAATACAATGTGTGGGCCAGTACATCTAATGGCAACAAGAAGCTTGATGCAGCATTCTGTGAGGCCAAGGAGAGGCCTGATGGCTGTCCTGTATTTCTATTGTTCTCAGTGAGTATAATAAATGTTACTATTACTATATGCTGTCTAGTGCCTCTGGTTTCCCAAGTATATGATTTGCCTGATTTTTACTAACCTGAATCTTTTCCCAGGTTAATACCAGTGGTCAATTTGTTGGGGTGGCAGAGATGGTCGACCAAGTTGATTTTAACAAGACTCTAGAGTACTGGCAACAAGACAAGTGGACTGGTTGCTTCCCTGTGAAGTGGCACATCATTAAGGACGTGCCAAACACTTTGCTGAGGCACATAACACTTGAGAACAACGAGAACAAGCCTGTCACTAATAGTAGGGACACCCAAGAGGTATTCTCTCTCTTTTTGTTCATATGCATATGTTGTTTCTGCTTTTTGTTATCTTCACCCTTCTCTTTGTAAAATGGTTTGTACTGCTGTAGGTTAATTTTGAGCAGGGGATCCAAATTCTTAAAATTTTTAAAGATCATTCCAGTAAGACATGCATTCTTGATGATTTTGAATTTTATGAAGCTCGTCAAAAGACAATCCAAGAGAAAAAGGCTCAGCATCAGCTGTTACAAGAAAGGGTATGTCTGACTCTGAATTAAATCTAGTACCTGGATTTTGTTTTGTTTCCCACTCATAAAAGATATTTTCATGCCTTTTTTTTTTTTGTATGGAATCTTATGGATGCTTTGCATAAACTGTTTTAAGTATTAACTACTTTTATTCTGACTAAACAGGTTTTGAGTGGAGAGCCTAATGATGCTGTAATGGAGAAGAAAGAAAATGTGGCAATAGCAAAGAATGCTTCGGAAAAATATGTGGAGTCAGCCTTGATAAAAGAACCAACTGTTGCATCAACAACAGAAGTAGTAAAGGCTAATGTCGATGTGAAACCTGTACAAGAGAATGGATCAGTTACAGCAACTGAAGATGGCCCCAACTCAGTTTGTGTTGCGAGTGCTTGCTAATTGCCTTCTTAGATTTGGAAATAGTGTTGTACTTTTGGTTGGTTATTGACAAGTTAGCTGATTCAGATCAGAGCCTCTGATTGGCTGGGACTGGTCTATAGCTTATTCCATGGAGGTAGGAATGAGCAACACCTTTCAGCATTGTAGGCAAAATAACAATTAGCAGCATGGTTAGACTGAATGTGACTGCTCCATAGCGTGAGGTTTTCTTTTTTGTCTTTCATTTCTCATCTGTTTTCCTGGTTTTTTTCCTTTTTCTTAAGGAGAAGGAATTGAGAATGAAAAATATTACTCCTATTTGCATCTTGCATTTGATGAAGTGGGTTTTTGTTAACATTTCTAGTATAGGGAAGTAAAAGAGTTGTATTGCAGACTTGTTATGTTCTTGTTCACAATCTATAATTTATGGGGTGTAATAAATTTCTTTTGTGTGAGAAATGCATAAATCTGTGGCCACTGTTTCAAGGAATAGCATGTTACATGTAATTCAATATGTTCTAACAGTATTTATCCATTAGAAAATAGAAAATATGCATTAGTTAAACTGCTAATGCCTCGTTTACTTATATTTTTTATGTACTGTTCTTTGGGTATGAATAAGATTGGTATTAATCATTTAGATAAGCACTTTGTCGCCATTGATGCTGCCATTGTAGTCAACGAACTTTAGGGTCAGCTGCAAAGATTTTAGTGTAGCATGTAAGTCTCCACAAGAGTTAATTGGTGACGGGGCTAATTTTACAATTTTGTCTGGTGGAACGCTTCTCCAAAATGCATAGGAGCATATTTGGACCTGTTTGTACCCGTGTGAGATCATCAGTGCTTATGCTAAAGCAATTATCAAGGTTTGCACTGTGCTTTTCCAATTAACGAATGACTTGGGAATTGTTAATGATTGATGATAAACTGTGGTCTTTTGTTATTCAGTTTTTATCTTTTAAAATTTGAAGATGTTTGAGATTTTGCAGGAGCAGGGAGAGGAAAGTTCTAATACCGATATTCAGAGTAATCATCACTTTGTCAACTCGAATGAAAGCTGTTGTTGCTGGCAAACAACACTGACAGGAAGATATTGCATTCTCATACAAATTGAAGCCGTTGATGCTTTTCAGGTATTTTCTTAGTTGTATGCTAATGTTCAAGTTCACGTAGTTTAAACTCTGTTATGCAAGGTACTAGTTAGTTCTGTGATTACTAAGTTCCTGCTCATGGAGATAATTGAAAGCCGGTTTAAATGGTTTTTCAGATTGAATTCCAAAGCTCAATAAGCTATCATATATAATTAGTGGAATATTGGGGAAAAATTGTCTTCTTAGATTAAAATGCCATCTTTCAGGTTGACTTGAGTTATGCTGCTGGAACTCTAGATATACCAACCATTACGTTGTTTTCCTTTGTTCACCAAGCATAACAACAGCAACCATTGTGCCATAGTCATTTGGACCTTAAGGGGAAAAAAAAGGAGGTACTGGAGTTCTCTTATCTGAAGCCTGAGGTAATAACATCTTCTCTGTTCCCCTTGCTTTGCCTTTGAACTTTTGGACGTAGCAGATTATAAGTTTAGCATGTATTGAAGTACTCTATTTGTTGCTCCCATCAGTTTGAATGGGAAAAATGGAGTTCTTGCATAATAATTGTATCCAGAAAGATTGTTTTATCTGAATCGGTTCAAGCTTAAATTGATGTGGTTGGAGTTAAGAAGCCCAAAGAAACCCGATTGAGAGCTTAAATGGTCATTTTGGAATTTTTGGTTCCTGGATTGGTTTCTTTCTTTTCTGAAGATTTGCTTGAGAAAGTCCTCCATCATCAACTTTTGAACCATTACTTGAGACTAATGAATTAGGATAGTTGTAGAAGGTTATTATATTCCATCAATCACAAATAGAAAAATATTTCATTGCACAAAAAGAATCTAAAGAATTATAAACTAATATCACAATCAACCACAATCCACAATACACTAATAAACTTAAAATTGAAAATCGAAATGGTTCATGTTTGGTAGGAAAAATCCATCTTCCACAAATACCGTTGGGCTGTTGACAGAAGAAAAATCAACATCTTATGAAGACAATGTCACAGAACGACAATTTGAGGCTTTCAACACCCTTCCATTAGTTTTTAAACCTGTAGGTTCCTTAAATAGCCATCAACACTTCAAAATCAACCGGAAAGAGAAGAATAATATCTTCGGGAATCTTGGGTTTGGAGGAGTTTGGGGCATTGTCTCACAAATTTAGACGGTGAGAATGAGGACTCGAACGAGGAGAGGGCATAGTCAAAGTTCGAAGATGATCCACTGATGCATGGAGGAGGTTGAAAGGCCAGAAGATCAAGGGTTATGGTTCGATTTTGTGGATTTAGAAGAGGTTTTTCGAAAAAATAACAATAGATTTAAGGTGAGGAGATGATGGGTTTCATTTTAGTGTAAAAAAGAATGTGAATTGAGGCGGGTGATGGAGCAATGGCAACGAAGGTGGTTTGGGTGGGAAAAATAAACTGGGATTGAATCTTTTATTAAATATCCAGTATCTGTTAAACATTTGGGCTGGAGGAGATTATAATATTTATTGAATGTTTCTACATTTTTATAAATTTTTAGTATGATATAGTTGGTATCTGTGAGAAGTTTAGGGTTTAGTCACTAAATTATGAATAAAGTTACAATTTGATCATTGAACCATTCTTAAGTTTTTATTTAAGTTATTGGGCTATTAAGTGTTTTTTCTACAAAATTTCGTCAGCGAGCTTTAAGTGGTGATTAGGCAATCAATACAAGATTAGAACATATTTTAGATTCAAGTCGATTTAATGGTCAGAGCTCGAAAAAAAATTATTTGAATTTTGGTTTGTGGATTTATGATATTCAAAGTTGTTTCA
Organism: Gossypium rotundifolium; assembly: GCA_025506655.1. Classification (NCBI taxonomy): domain Eukaryota; kingdom Viridiplantae; phylum Streptophyta; class Magnoliopsida; order Malvales; family Malvaceae; genus Gossypium; species Gossypium rotundifolium. The sequence goes on along the minus strand of CP106732.1, from coordinate 20,519,338 downwards.
TGAAAAAAATGAATTATAAAAAATAAAAATAAAAAGAGAGAAAGAAAGCTTTCGGTTGGTATAAATAGTGCGAACATATAAAATTATATAACATTGATTTTAATAGTTTACTGACTTAAATGAAAGTTTTCAAGTTAAGTGACCAAAGAAAAAACTTATCTATAGTTTAATAACTAACGGTGGAGTTTTTCCTTGAAAAAATTAATGACAGAATTGCCGAAGTCATAGATTTTGTACTGTTTCTTTCAGTTGATTTTCTGTGATTTGATTAATTAATTCAGGCATTTAGTTTTTTTCTTTATGGTAAACCTCAATTAATTATAAAAATTTGAGGTGAAAACTAAAATTTTTATATTAAGATCCCTCACATGAGGATGAAAATGCAATTCTCTCTTTTTGACAAAGAGCCCAAAGCCTTGGTCCACTTTTCACTCTCTTTTCTTTCCTTCAAAATATTTTTAATCATTTTTCTTTCACAAAATTTTAATACAATATAATTTCAAATTTGCATAGGCAAATGTTACGTTACCACAAAGGTGAATTTGCAATTCAAACCCTAATATCGAGTATGAGTCAACTCCAATGAGTTCAAAATTTAAACTATCTAATCTTCCATAATTATATTTTAACTCATCACTTATAATATCATTTATAATAACTAATTATAACTTATGGCAACGTAAATTCGTTCATTTTGCCGAGCACTCGTTAAAGTTTCAATAAGTACAAAATTCAATATTCACTTGCAATTAGGGATGACAATATAACGGAATGAGTAAATATTGTTAAATTCATTACCGCCCAACAATTGTTATGTTTTGTTTTATCATCCACTTCGCTCTATTATAGATGTATAATATTGAAAATTATTACTATTATCATGGTTATTAAATGTATCTGTCATTTCTCTACACTGCCTTGCTTCAATTAATTTTTGCTAGTTATTTTAATATATTCAATTTTTGTAGGCAAGTAAATATTCAAACATAATTTTTAAGAAAATATTCAAAATAAAATATATGAGTTTTCTTATAAAACGCTTTTATATTTTTACCCTTTAAAAGTTATAAAAATACAAAATAAAATAGTAATTTTATTCAGTTGAATGAGACTAGACGAGACAGACCATTATTCTAATTGCTCCATACCCACCATCTAAAGCTAAAATCTACTCACTTTTCAAAAAAAAAAATTCTACTCCATTAAAAGCAAATTATGTTGTAATCTATTGAGTGGTTCGGATTTTGGTTTTGTCATTCTATTAGCAACTTGATTTGGACTATAAACACGCCCACCATATAGGTGAAATTTTATGTAACAATTTTTTTTAAAAAAATTGATATAATACTTAAATATGGCTTTGGATGAAATGATAAAATTGAGTTTTTAAAAATTATAATGTTGTGGTTCGAATCCATAATGTGCAAATATTTTTCTAGGTTGTATATGAAAAGACAAAATTATCTTCAAAATAATATCTTTGTAAAATGATTGGGGGTTGGTAAATTCTCCATTGAGTTGGGATTCAATTAAAGGGTGACATCAGTTTAGTAAGAATCTTAAATATTAGTATAAATAATGTCACTCAACTTTTAAATTGTTTTCATCTTGGTCATAAAAAAAAATTCCATTTTTAGGTCTTGATTTGGACAAAAGAATTAAAATTAAAGTGAAAATAATAGAAACTAAAATAATGTGTTAAAAATTATCATAGTGTACTTGTTTACCTCCTTTTCAAAAGTTCTGTCTTTTTCAATATTGAAATTTTAAATTTCAAACACCAAAATTAATTAAAGAAATTGTTAAAAGATTTTATCCCTTAATAGTGTCATCTAATTTGTTACTACAATATTGAAATTAATTAATTTAATCTCCTAAAATTTAAAATTTTTATTTTATGTCTCCAAATTAAAATCAAATCAAATAACTCATTTTAATAATTGTCTACAAAACTCAAATTTCTTTTGATTATATAATGAATATCCTCCATGCTTGAGCTAAAAGTAAAGAATTTTTTTTGCAATTAATTTAATTAATTAATTTTATCTTTCATGCCAAATAAAATCTAAAATTCACTTCTTTATCCAAACGAAAAATAAGCAATTAATTTAGGTAATATTTGGAAAACCACCTAGTAATTGAATTTAGGTGTAAATTAATGAGTCTACTGTTAGATTTGTAAAATAAATCTGAAATAAAACTTAATAAACCAAGATCTATCATGTCAAATCATCAAGAATAAATGAAGAATAAAACTAAATACGGAAGCATACCTGAATCCATGAATTCCTTGCAATTTTACCGGATTTTGGAGATTTGATCTTCCAAATTAGCACACAAGAAATTTAGAGAATATATGCGCTCTATTTCCTAATGATGGGATATTAGAAAAGATAACTTATGTATAATTTGGGGACCATAACCCTAATATTTATAACATTGGCATATTAGTTCTAATCAAATTCTAATTAGCCCATCATTAATTAGAATTTGATTAGAAGAGTATCTACACATATTTGACCCATACTTTATTTAATAATTAAAAGCTCAATAAAATTCTAAGCAAATTAGATCACTTTTAATTTGGGCTAACCTATCATGATAGTAAATAATAACATGTAATTATCCTTATTATATATGTGATGTCCAAATTTTCCAACAATCTCCCACTTGGACCACATATATATACTAATTACTTTATAATTACATGTCATTATATAACCTCATGAGCTCAAAATGTTACTATCATATCCAAAAGGTATTCCGAACAATCTCGTCCATTAATTATGTTAACATAGAACCAAGGCGACTTTCGTTACATATATCGTAACTAAATCCATCCATGATCACGTATATTAACACAACCAAATGACATAGATCAAGTATGGATGTGTAGCATGGAAATTACATGCAATATGATCTAAACATATCTATTCTCAATTGGTCCTCCTTAGTGAGATCAAACCTTACCACAATCAGAGTGTGAATTAACCAAATAAACTTTATTTCTGCAGAAAATAAACTTAATATCTTTAAACTGAAATAATTGAAAATGTGTCTATAACATAAAAGCATTTAAAAATACAAACTCCCACTAAAACCAAATATCCTTTAAATGACATTACACCCATATAAGCAGTGTGCTTTTATAAAACCTTAGGTGTAATTCCTTAGTAAGCGGATCCGCAATCATGAAGTTTGTCCTAATATGCTGTATAAGCACCTAACCACTCTAAACTTTTACTTTAACAACTAGGAACTTAAAGTCTATGTGTTTTTACTTTGATGTGCTCCTGTTGCTACTAGAATAAAAGATTGCAATTTGTTTTCACAATTTGCACCTTAGTGAAAAAATTTTATATCCATATTCCATCAAAATCAGAGTCTATATACCTGATGATCTCTAACTGATTAGACCTCCGATATGTGAGCATGTAATCTTTTGTTCTCTGAAAATACCTTATAACCCTATTGGATGCTATTAATGGTCCAAATCAGGATTGCTTAAAATATCTGCCTAACATCCCAATAGTATACACAATATTCCAATGTATACAAACCTGAACGTACTTAGACTTTCCACTGCTAAAATGTAAAAAATCTAATGCATTTTTGTAATTTCAAAATCATTCTTAAGGTATTGGTTGAGACTATACTTATTATTAACAAGCAGTATGTCATTAACATATAAAACTAGAAATATGTACTTACTCCCATTGAATTTGTGATACATACAATCATCAACAATATTCATCTCAAAACCAAACGAAACAATTATTTGATGAAACTTATAGTACCATTGACGGGAAGCTTGTTTGAGTCCATAGATGGATTTTGTCAATTTGCAAACCATATTCTCTGAGTCTTTCGACTCAAAATTTTCTGGTTGCAGCATATAAATTGTTTCTTCAATGTCGCCATTAAGAAACGCAGTCTTAACATCCATCTGATGTAACTCAAGATCAAAATGAGCAACAAGCGCCATGATTATCCTAAATGAGTCTTTCGATGAAACTGGAGAGAAAGTCTCTGTAAAATCAATACCTTCTTTCTAAATATATCCTTTAGCTACAAGATGCGCTTTATACCTCTCCACATTACCATTTGCACCCTCTTGGTTTTAAATATCTATTTACAACCAATTGGTTTTGCACCTTCAGTTAATAGGACAAGTTCCAAAACTTTATTGTCTCTCATAGACTTATACTCATCTTCCATAGCATCAATCCACTTTTGAGAATTAAACTTTTCATGGCCTAACGAAAGTCGATTAGATCATCTTCCATCATTCCATTATCATCCTCATGTTCTTGGAGAAATACAACATAATCATCTGGAATAGCATTTCTCCTTTCTCTTGTGGACCTCCTTAATGGCACTTTTTTTGAGGTTGTTGAGTTTGTTCTTTTGGAACAATTATCTCATTTTGAATGGGGAGTTGTTCAACATTGTCTTGCAGAGGTTCTGGATTCACTTCTTGATCAATGATAGGTATAAGAACCTGAACATCGTCAAAAGTGATAGTAGGAACTAAGTTAGAATCCAATTCCTCATCAAAAGCAATGTCTCTAACCTTATTTCTCCCCCTAAACTCAACATCCTAAAAAAATGTTATAGTTCCCATCTCAAAAATATTCCTTATTATGGGATCATAAAATTTATAGCCCCTAGATCGCTTAGAATAGCCAATAAAGTAGCTGCTTACTGTTTTAGAGTCCAATTTCTTTTCATGTGGCCTATAAGGCCTTGCTTCAGCTGGACATCCCCAAATGTGAAAGTGCTTTAGACTAGGCTTTTGACCTGTCCAAAGCTCATAAGGTGTTTTTGCAACCGCTTTTGGGTACTGCTTAGAATGTAAGTCATTGTTTTAATGCTTCTCCCAGAGAGACTCGTAAGGTAGAATGAGCAATATGCTCCTTACCATATCCTTAAGAGTTCTATTTCGTCTTTCAGCTACACCATTCATACTAGGTGATCCTGGTATGGTGTACTGTGGGACAATACCGTATTCCTCTAGGAATCTTGCAAATGGTCCTGGACATTGTTCACCTGAGCCATCATATCTACCGTAGTACTCACCACCATGATCAGATCTGATGTTTTTAATCTTTTTGTTGAGTTGATTCTCAACTTCAACTTTATAAACTTTGAACATGTCCAAAGACTGAGATTTCTCATGAATAAGATATATGTACCCATACCGTGAGTAATCGTCTATGAATGTTATGAAATATTGTTGACCATTCCAAGATGCCGTAGGGAATGGCCTACAAATATCTGTATGAATTAATTCTAAAACGTCTGAAGATCTGTTGGCACCCAATCTCTTGGTTTTGATCTGTTTTCCCTTAATGCAATCGACATAGACATCAAAGTCTGTGAAGTCAAGGGACTCTAAAATACCATTAAACACAAGGCGTTCAATTCTAAATTTTGAGATATGACCTAAGCGCTTATGCCATAATGATGCTGAATTTTTCTTATTTAATTTGCGTTTAATACCACGTGATTCCACATGCAAGGTTTCATTATAGGATGCAATTGTTTCTAGCAAATAAAGGTTGTCATAAGTATTTAAATAACCAGATCCAATAACATTTGAATTTAAAGACAAATTAAATTGATTGTTTCCGAATGAACAATAATAACCAAATTTGTCCAACGAAGAAACAGAAACTAAATTCCGTCTAAATGACGGTACAATATAAGTGTCTTTTAAATCCAAATAAAAACTAGTTCCTAATAACAACCTAAAATGCCCAATCGCTTCCACTTCTATCGATTTTTCATCGCCCACAAAGATGTGTCTTTCTCCATCACCTGGCTTTCAGTAACTCAGGCAACCCTGAATAGAAACACTTATATGAGTAGTAGCACCAGAATCTATCCACCAAGTGTTTCTAGGTACTGAAGCTAAATTAATCTCTGAACAGACCAAATTAAGAATTATACCTTTCTTTGCACGCCAAGCATGATATTTGGTACAATATTTCTTTACGTGTCCAGACTTGTTACAAAAGAAACAACTCTCTGTAGCTTGTTATTGTTTCTTTTGAGCTGAACCCTTAGCAGCTTCATTCTGATATTTTCTTTTCTTGCCCTTGTCTTTAGGGGCATTGGCCAAATGTGCACTTTCAGACTTATCACATTTGAACCTTTCTTCCTCTTGCACACAATGAGAAATGAGCTCATTTAGGGTCCATTTCTCCTTTTGACAGTTATAACTAATTTTAAATTGATTAAACTGCGAGAAGCGATACCAAAACCATAAGAACAAGCAATTCCTCGTAAAGCTCGATCTTAAGTGCCTTAAGTCTTGAAGCGAGATGGAACATCTCCATAATGTACTCCTTACGTTCTTTGACCCTTATACTTCATAGACATCAAAGAAGTCGAAGTGATGTCATCTCAACCTTATCGCTTTTAGCAAAACGTTTCTCAACTTCATCAAGGAAACCCTTGGCCTGAGTAATCTCTTCAGATTCTATGCCCCTAAAGGCTTCTGGAATGTCAGGTTTAATGATCATAAGACTCATGCGATTTGAACGATCCCACCTCTCAAAATCCCTCTTAACATCAGGGGTGCTTTCTGCAGTGAGAGGTGTAGGTTGTTCTTCCCTTAGTGCAAGGTCTATGTCCATACAGCCAAGCACTATAAATAGGTGCCTTTTCCATTCATTGAAATTAATCCCATTAAGCATGGGTATAGAATTTATATTAGTAGATATTGTGGCAGTAGAATATGAATTAGCTGAATATAGAACAAAAAATAAATAAAAATAAGCTCACATCAATATTCATAAGTAAATAATAAATTCGGGATAATGGCTAATCCCATCTCAAGATACCAAACACAACATTAATATCAAGTCTTTGGACAGTAATATTAACAGTAAGCGGTACTCTTGTTGTAGCAATCAAACATTGACAATAAATTATGTCAAACAATGAATTAATCTTTGGACTAACTTATTGCTCATATAAAATACCTTAAAATTGTCACACGTTTATCACCACAGATGTCGTTGAAATTCTGCCAAATATTAACTTACCTTTGGGTCAATTAATAAACGCATGAATCACAAAACATATAATCTCTTAATATTTCAAATAAATTAATCTACACAAAAGAGGTCACTTTAGCGGCATTTTGTTTCAACTAATTTATTTAAAATATTAGACATCCTTAATTAAAAGCCAAAATCAATTTATTTGTTTCAAAATATTTACCTTAATTTCATCTTTCAATCAAATTTGAAAGATAATTATATATATATATATATATATATATATATATATATATATATATAAATTTCCAAAGCATGCATTAAACCAATCAAAGCATGCATATATTATATAACAAAACACACACACACACACACACACACATATATATATATATATGAATCAATTTATGTATATATATTTTAAATGTCATATACTATTAAAATAATAATCACATGCCTTGCAAATATCAAACTAGATTATATTTATAAAACCTTAAAACTTTATTTAAAGAATCAAAACTCAAAATTATCAAGAATCTCAAATATTCAACATAATATATAATTAAAATATCAAATTCATAAAGAATAAATTCTTTCTCAATGATTCAACATGACAAAGCTCGGATGCCACTTGTTAGATTTGTAAAATAAATCTGAAATAAAATTTAATAAACCAGGATCTATCATGTCAAATCATCAAGAATAAATGAAGAATAAAACTAAATGCGGAAGCGTACCTGAATCTATGAATTCCTTGCAATTTTACCGGATTTTGGGGATTTGATCTTCCAAATTAGCACACAAGAAATTTAGAGAATATATACTCTCTCTTTCCTAATGATGGGATATTAGAAAAGATATCTTGTGTATAATTTGGGGACCATAACCCTAATATTTATAACCTTGGCATATTAGTTTGAATAAAATTCTAATTAGCTCATCATTAATTAGAATTTGATTAGAAAAGTATCTACACATATTTGACCCATACTTTATTTAATAATTAAAAGCCCAATAAAATTCTAACCAAATTAGATCACTTTTAATTTGGGCTAACCTATCATGATAGTAAATAATAACATGTAATTATCCTTATTATATATGTGATGTCCAAATATTCCAACATCTACTTGTAATGGCCTAAATTCAAGGTTATCGGACAATAGTTTCAGAACCACAAATCTGATTTAAAGAGAAATTTATTTTAATATTTTTGCATAAATATTTATATAATAGGAAAATCGTATTAAAATATCGATAGAAAAATTTTATCAATTTAGTGGTTAGTTAGAAAAAGAAATTATTGAAGGAATTGAGTAAAAATAAGGTATCGAGACCTTGATCTCATAAAATTGAGTAGGAAATATTTTTATAATATTTATAAAATGTTAGTAATGTGGTATTAAAATTTCGTTAGAAAATTTTAACGTTTGGGTAGGTAATTAAATGAAAATGACTAAATTGAAAAGGGTGTAAAAGTTACTAGAAGGATTAAATAGCTCAATTGTTAAATGGAGAGGGATCTAAAGAGAAAATAAGCCCAAAGGAGATATTTTGGGCGGCATAAGCTGGAAAAAATCAGGAAAATTATTGAAATAACGGCAAAATGAGAAAATAACAAAATTTACTAAATAAAAGTAGGACTAATTTGGAATATCTAGAATCTCTTCATTTTTCTCCACTCTCATCTGCCAAAAGGCCATAGGAGGCTTTTCTAAGCTGGTATATCATAATTTTTGCACCAAGTAAGTTAATCCTTGCCTATTTCTTGTAATTTTTGTGTTTTAAGACTTTTACAACTAGGTCCTACTATTATATTCATTAGTCTTTGATTTCATGGATGAAATTGAAAGTTACAATGGTTGAGTTTTGTAATTTTATGATTAAATAGAATGAAATTGAAGCTTTAATTTGTTTATGAGATGATTTTATTAGGCAATTTCAATAGAAATTGATTTTTAGGACCTAATTGTGAAAATATTTGGAATTAAAGTCTATTACTGAAATTATGATTCCCAAAGGTTATAAAGTAGTTTAAAGTGATAGAATAAAGTGTTATTTGAGAAAAACTAGCTCAATTGAGAAGTTAATTGAGTAGGGATGAAATTATCATTTACTGAAAGCTTAGGGGAAAAATGGTAATAAATAGTTTGCACTAAAACAGTTTTGAACAGCAGCAGTAGAATAACTTTGAAAAATCACCATAAATTTAGAAATTGAAGTAGAAGATGAAAAAAATATAAAATTAAATCTTATTGAGTCTAGTTTCTCATAGAAGAAACGGTGTAAGCAATAGATTTGTAAATCATGAGATATAATGAATTTTGTGAGACAAGGTCAGAATGAATTCGGGTTCCCCTGTTCTGACTTTGAAAAATCATAAAAAATTGGAGAAAAATAATTAAGGGTTTAAATTTATATTTTTATAATCCTGAATGAGTCTATTTTCAACAGAAACAAACGGGAACATCATCCAAATCACGTATGAGGAGATAATTAATTTTTAGTGAAGAAGAATCAGAACTGTCAGGCAGCAGAACATGAGTGACTTTAAAGAATAAATTGTACTTATTGGCTAAACCAAAAATTCTGAAAATTTTATGGTAAGAAGATATGTGAGTTTAGTTTTAGGGAAAATTAGTATATCCTAATTTGGAGTTCTGTAGCTCAAGATAAAAATAATTTAGTGACTATGACTCAAGTAGACAGCTTTGAATGAACTATAAATAATAATAGAATTATAGAGAATGCTACATGTGAACATGAAATGTATTGAATTTATGATTGAATTTATTTATTTAGATCCGAAAAACTCAAATACGAAGCTAGATCAAGGAAAGGAAAAAGTCCCGGATTAGTAGATTTTGTATACGAACTAGTATCGAGGTAAGTTCATGTAATTTGAATTATATTCTTAAATGCTTGAAATGTGTGTTATTTATGTGAATATAATTTGAATGTTCATTGTATGAAAATTGATGAAACATTGATATATTTGATAAAAAGGGGAAGAAATCCCAGTTGAATGAAAGGAAAATTCGATGGATCACTGAAAATGAATTGACGGTAAAAAGGATCTAGCCCAGACGGGCGATCCTATCCTGATATAGCCCTCCCGAAGAATATGTGGAAAATAGATTTAGCCCAGACGGGTAATCCAATTAGGGTCTCAATTTAACTCGACTGTAATTCAGATCTAAGCTCATTAGAGTAATTGTCGTTGTAGAGGATTTAGCCTAGACTGGTAATCCCGACAATACTCTATGAGTTTATATTACGAGATTTAGCTCGACTGTAATCCATTGTAAAGATGAGGTTCATGGAGTGTGCTCTCCGAAATGGAAATGTGCGCATGAATATGAATTGATTTAACCGGATTTGTACACTAAAGTGTACCTCTGAAAATCCATCGAAATTCCGAGAAATTCAATGGGATAAATATGAAAAAATAACAAGGAAATGAAAATCATGGTATTGATGAGCTCATCGATCATGGTATATATATTATTGATACATGGAAATTATTGGATTAACTTGAATGTTGAGTTTGTGCATGTTAGGATAATAATGCATTGAATGGATATATGAATGTTTATTGCTTCGTATTGAAAATATTAGGTAAATATAATCCTTGTTACATGGGCTTATTAAGCACAAAGTGCTTACCATGTTTCTTTTTCCCCTATTTTGTAGTGTTAAGATGCTCGGAGGTCGGATTCGGTCGGAGACACATCACACTATCAACCCCAAGATTTTGGTATATAAAGAAACTTTATTTTGGAAATCAATGACATGTATAAGCTAATAAAGTAAATGTTAATATGAAATGAATGTAAGGTCAACCATTGGTATGGCTAACAAATCTTGGTTTTGGTATGTGATGAGGTTATTTTATAAATATGCATGAATCTATTTTGAAAATATGTTGAATTGGATTGGTTGATGTGGATTGGTCTCGGTTTAAAATTTGCAGGGAAGGCTAGATATCTATAAAAGGGCTATATTGAGTAAAAAAAATTAAATTAAAATTAATTCGTAAACTCCGGTAATATCTCGTACCTTATTCCGGCAACGAATACATGAAGGGGGTGTTACACTACTGAATTGGGTGTAATTAGACCACGCCAATTAAACTTTTCAATTCAAAGGGCTATTTGGACAGCACAAAGTAATTGAATGAAAGTGTAATTACTAGGGTAGTAATTACACTCTTTTATAATTACAAAAAATTGTAATTCTCCAAAAGTGTTTGGTAGACAGAGTGTAATTACATATTAATTCCTTATGCCATGTTTGGTAGTACAAATTGTAATTACATTGTTACATAATTTATATTTTTAAAAACATTAATTATTATAAAACTTCTTAGTATGATAAAATAATTTCTAAACAAGCAAGAAAAATTAAAATAAAATCATCATATGTATTATATTAGTCTAAATAAGTAGTTGATAATACAATTACTAATAATAATAATAATAAAAATCATATGCAAATTTGTCTAATGGTTCTGGTGCATATTTATTGTGTTATCCCCTCTTTAATATTTAACATATGCCAATCATCATCTGTTATTCCTTGATTCATGAATTCATTATCATCAGAATTTGATTTTGTATCATTAAGGTTATCAAGACCTATTTCTTTTGTGTACTCTTCAAAGTATGGGTCATCTCAATTTCACTTATGATTGAAGTTATGAAATATAAATATACTAGTACGATCCGACCTTATTTTTTCATGCTATACTAAGGTGATGTCATTAATATCGAAAATATTTTTTTTAGAATAACAAATATCTTTTCAACCACATTTCAAAACATTGAATGTCTCAATTTAAAAAGTTTGTGAGTTGTCTATAATGCTTGTACCTGATATCTTTCTCTCAAATTGTATTATACTGCATGATATGGCACAAAAAAAATTACTTTTTGTTTTTGCATAATTTGTATCGACCTTATAATATTTGGGCTCACAATCCAAATTATCTATAACTTTGTTTATAAAACTTATATAAACATAATTTGGATAAAGACTTAGTTTATATCTTTTTTTATAATATGTAAATTAAGTAAAAAATAATATAAAACTTATAATATACCTACATATATCCTTTAAAAATAAGGTTTTATAAATTGTCCAATAGCTTTCATAACACTTTTATAAATAAAATAATTTTTTTCATAATTTTAAAAGTTATTTTTTATAAATAAGTTATGATTTTTATGAATAAAAATATTATTTTTATAATATATAGTAAGACACATAAATAAACTATGTCCATAATTGTCATAATTTATTTATAAATAGTTATATTATAAAACTTTTATAAAATATAAATTATTTTTATAATAAACTTTTGGCCATTTTTTAGGATTTAAATAATATAAATTTTGTTATAACTTTGTAAAACATAAAAATTATTTTTATAATATGATTTTTAATATATATAATATAAGAAATTTTTTGTCATAATCATTCCAAACACTCATACGTATTCATATTTATAATATAAATTTTATAATTTATATAAAATATTTTTTAAAAAAAATTGACTTGTGTGTAATTACATGTGCCATTACTCCAATTCACACATCCCTCTAAAAACTAAAAAGTATAATTGGGGTTCTTTAATTACACTCAATTCGGTGGGACTCGCCACTTACAATAGTGTTATAATATATTTATTTATAAAAATTATGACCAAGAAGTATGACATAACTTATTTATGTGTCTTTCTATATATTATAAAATAATATACTTATTCATAAAAAATATTATAGTTTTTTTATCATAACTTATTTATAAAAAATAGCTTTCTAAAATTATGACAAAATTATATTATTTATAAGAAATATTATGAAAGATATTGGACAATTTATATAACTTATTTATAAAGGTTACATATTATAAATTTTATATTATTTTTACTTAATTTACGATTATAAAAACCTAGAATAAATCTTTCTCCAAATAAAGTTTATATAAGTTTTTATAATTAAAACTATAGACTATTTGGACTGTGAACCCAAATATTATAAGATCGATGCTAATTATGCAAATACAAAAGGTTTTCTTGCACCATATCGTGCTATATAATACCATTTTAGAGAATGATGTCAGACAAGCACCATAAACAACTCTCCAACTTTTTAACTTGAGATATTCAAGGCTTCAAAATGTGGTTGAGAAGACATTTGATATTCTAAAAAGATAATTTCCATTTCAATATCTTCGTACAACATGAAAAAAAAAGTTTGGATCGTACTAGTGTCACAGGGCTAGAACTTTAGTCTGGCAAACCGCGCGACCTTAGGCGATTTCTTTGCTCTGAATCTACCTAAGTCAGCCTAACTCTCACAAAAGTGAGATTTCTCACAAAATTCTCTAAGGCACCGAAATAAAGCAGAAGCACATTCAAACTGAAAGAGCAACGAAGAATAGAAAACCAAAAGAAAGTGATGCACACCAAATGTTTGAGTAAATGCTCTTAAATATATTTACAACTATAAATGAAATTACTACAAATGAAAGGGGAGGCCTCTATTTAGTTAAGCTCCATGAGAACCAATAGTACAGATTGAGTTACATTGACGGTCAAAACTTTAGCCTATCTACAATTAAGAGTCCTAAGGGATTTAAACTCTATACAATTTTAAACCTTTAGGATTTACACTATTTATCCTGGTAACTCTAGTTTTATGGGCCACCAAGGTTTTAAGTAGATGGGCTTCTTCAAGAATTCCACGAATCAGGCCAATTTATGTGGGTCAAATGAGCCCCAGTTCATAAGTTGACCTTTATAGGGCATTTTGTGCGTAATAGTCACGGGCTTTTTGTTGGATCTGGTGCCCTAAATGTAGTATTTTCGTTTAAGTACACTTGTAATTTTTCGAACAAATTGGTTAATAATATTATTCATGAATTAAATTAATACTTTGCATATTATCTTCACATGGTTTTTCCATGCAAAGCAAAATGCAAACAAATGTTACTCACTGGTTGTCTAATGTTTAACTAATACTAAGTGGTATTACGTGGTCAAATCGTAATACAAAAAGAGAACTTGTATTAGCAGACGAATCTAAACATGCTCTTAGTCTAATCGTAACCGAGCAAACTGATTAAAAAACTAGTATGCTGTCTATCAAGTACAACTGGGGAGATGCATTGTCTTGAGCATCGAAGTGGATGACTTCCAAAAGATAGATGCATAAATGTGACTAACATGTGGAAAAGCATTCACAATAATCTTTGTTGATTAAAATATCCAATGCTTGAGATATTACTTGATTGAAAAACATTTGGTTTTGTTTCGTTGTCGCCTCTGGTTGATCTTTATTTAGGTTATTCAATCGATGTTGTCACTTGTTCTCATGTTCATTGGGCTATCTAGACTTGCATTTTTTGTTGTGGCCCATTCACCTTTAGTCAATCTTCATTCAGGTTATTTGGATCAGCGTTGTCACTTGTTCTTGCATTTATTGGGTTATCGGACCGACATTTTTGTTATGGCCCATTCATCATTGGTTGATCTTGATTCAAGTTATTTGGACCAGCGTTGTTGCCCCTATTGGTTTATCTAGACATTAACTTGCATTGGGTTGTTCTTGAGACATTTCTTTGGTGCACCTTAAATGAATTCTTGGTTGTTGTTGGGACATTTCTGTTGTGACCCATTGAGATTATCAGTGCAACATAGTTCCTAGAATGTTAATCTTTGTTATATGTCAAGGTAGCCTCCGGCTTGAGACCAGACCTATTCGAATTCTCTTGTTCAGGGTTGTCATCAAGCTCGGGGATTCTCTTTTTTAAAGCAGCCACTAAACTTAGGGTTGCCTTTTGGGCTCAGTTATATCTCATGGTTGCAATTCAAAATCAAAACTCAAGTTTAATTTTTCTAACGTTAGGAAAGAGAATATACAATGTAACACCCCGAACCCGGCCCAAACACTATGACCAAATCCGGTATGTTACAGATGAAAATTTGTTGAAAACCCCCTTTCACTTACTTTAAAATTTTGGTAAAAAGAATATAGTTTTGTTAAAAACATTTGAGGTGTATAGCTTTATTATTTTAAGTCATGTTGTTACCAATTCTATCAATGTACCCGATGGTACGAAAGAAAATATTTTCGTTTGAATTTAAGAAAATGTGTGTAATCATTTTAAAGTTGTTAAGTGGTTTAAACAAATAATCCC
This sequence comes from Gossypium rotundifolium, assembly GCA_025506655.1. Taxonomy (NCBI): domain Eukaryota; kingdom Viridiplantae; phylum Streptophyta; class Magnoliopsida; order Malvales; family Malvaceae; genus Gossypium; species Gossypium rotundifolium. The sequence goes on along the minus strand of CP106732.1, from coordinate 20,504,129 downwards.
AAACATGTAAAATAATAAAAATAATCTTAGGAGGCCTTATTACAACTCGAACAAATAAAACCCAAAAATAAAATAAAATAATTCAAAGTAAACTCAAATTTCCACTGCATGGCCACCTCGAGTCCATCCGGCTCCTCATCTGCGATCTACGAGTCACCTGAAAAATATTAAAGAAAAAGGTGAGTCACCAAGACTCAGTGTGTAACCCTTTTCCCGGTTTAGTGCAACAACATACACAATTTATAACAAATTAACATGCACTAAATTATGCACCCAACCTAGCCATCCAAACACCTTTCTCTACCCCGTGTGGTACCAAACCACCGGTGGTGCTAAACCACCGTGACTTAAAGTCACGATATTCATCAATAATTGTGGTGCCAAACCACCGGTGGGGCCAACCCACCGTGATACCAAATCACCGGCGTCGATCCCATAATATACTCCGTGGGGCCAACCCAATCGTGGTGCTAAGCCAACGAGACGAGATGCTATGAGGTGCCAAACCTCCGGAGGTGCCAAACCTCCGTGACCGTAGTCACGAAATGTGGTACTAAACCATTGGTGTCCGTCACACGAATATCACTTCCCTCCACTCATATATCCCACATCAATCCATGATATTTAATGTAAATCATGCCAACATGCTTATTTAGCAACATACAATCGGATTTATCATTAACCATATATTTAAGTCACATATCCCAAATATGTCATGCTTCCCAAAAGCATCATAAAGAACTCATAACGACAAGGACTTACTCAATCCTTGCTTATACCATTATGGTATTAAATCCAAATCTACATCATTCCGATTAGCACACACAATGTATTTAGCTCATTTATTAATTATAAAGTGTGTATGTACACACCGATGCCAACGATAGCTCTAAATCCAGAAGAAACCAATCGGCCACACAAGATTCCCTTGCCCTATATTACCATTACCTAAAGTTAGTATCAAGGCCATTCGCCAAACCAAAATAACCTCAAGGATTATCATTTGAAACCCGAGACCTTACCTACACGTCCCTTGAATACAAGCCACCACACACCAAGTGTTTCTGCTTCCCTACAATCGGCAGTCATCTACATTAATAGCCTTCGGCTTACAATACTAAAAAGATTAGACTATTCATCAAATCCTTACCTCTACTTACCAACCAATTAAAAGATGACGGCTTCACTAGATCGTTTCCAAATCCTCGAAGGCCCTACAACAAACCGATTCCTACATTAGGTGATTTACACTTGCCATACAATACCGAAATCGGCTCTTACCCTTGTAAAAGTCGACAGAGAATAGAGAGGAAAAGGAAATAGGCATTCAGCCTTGAGCACATACCTTCCTCTCAAACCGATTGGAAAAGAAGAGAGCACCCTTTTCTTTGATGTTCGGCCAAAACTACACCAAATAGGGAGGAGAGGATTCGGCTAAGAAAAACAAAAGAGATGCTGGAATTTTCAATAATTTTGGGCAATTGTATAAGGAATTTCACAGCAAGGTTGTAGGGTTCTACTAATGGAGGAAAAAAAGGAGAAGGAAAAGAAGTGGGGGATCAATGAGGATTTTGGCTTGTAAAAGAAGAAGAAAAGAAGCTGAAATTTTAGCAATATAGGCAAAGCAACAAGAGGAAATTGACAAAGAAAGAAGAAGAGAAAAAGAAGAAAAGAGTTGCTGGAATTTTGGGCACTTCTTGCTATACAAAACCGAATGGGAAGGGCCTTAATGAGTCCTTCATTTGGCCAACTTCTCCCCCCCTATGTTGATAATTTCAGCTTTCAAAAATGCAAGACTATCTTACATCTTTGTCTCCTAATCCTCCCTTAAAAGATTATAATGACAAATAAAATACTAATGGTTACTCTACCAAATAGAAATTAAGCATAAAATAAGCTTATCCTTTATCTTTAAAAGAGTCCAAATAGCACCATTACTCTCCATACACGCCAAAGAACAAAATAAAAGATAAAACGCATTTGTCGCCCTTAGGTTCGAACCTGGAACCTCCAGCCCTCTCCAACGCCTCTTCACGCCTCATGCCACTCTTCCCTTTAGACTTTCATGTCATAAAGCCTCCTCTTTTAATTATAAGGCCTTCCTAGGCTGATTCCCTTTCCAAAGCAAAATAAAATAAACTCCAATACGCAACCTAGGCGCTTCAACCCGTGACCCCTAATTGCCACCTCCAAGCCCAAGCCACTCACAACTCACTTTCATGCTATGAACCTTGCTCGAAATTTATTTAAAGCCTTCCTTACTTGGGCCCTTCATTTAACGCCCAAAACAAAAACCCAAAACAAAACACACCCCTTGTTTCTCCCATGAATCGAACCCAAGGCCTCCTTGCATCATCCTTAGGCGCACCAAGCCAATTGTGCCAAGCCAAATCTTTGTGTCAAATTCCTTCAAAATTTTCTTAACCCCTATCTCACCTAGCTTCCTCTTTAAAGCACTTAAAAGAAATTTTAACCCCAAGTCGCCTAGCTCGGGTTTAATTCTAGACCTTTAGAACATGCTAAATAAATCATAATATTTATTTCTTCAAGCACACACACACATGGGAACAAATAATTAAATTTTCAAATAACCCTAATTTAGGGTGTTACAGTTCTACCCTTAAAAGAATTTCTACCTCGAAATTACGGGATTAGAAGAGTTAGGGTATTGTCATGATCACATCCTCGGGTTCCCACGTGGCCTCCTCCGCACCATGATTCCGCCATAACACCTTTACCAAAGGCACTGACTTTCTACGTAGAACTTTGACATCACGATCCAAAATTTGTACCGGCTCCTCCTCAAAAGACATGTCCGGGTTTATCGCAATTTCCTCAACCGCACAACGTGTGAGGGATCGATTGATAAGCGCCAAAGATCGAGACATGAAAGACATCATGGATCCGCTCAACTCACGCAAGAACTCAAGTTGGTAAGCGACCGGTCCCACGCGTTTCAACACTGTATATGGCCCAATAAACCTAGGGCTTAGCTTCCCTTTTCGCCCAAATCTCAATACCTTTTTCCAAGGCGACACCTTCAGAAAAACTTTATCTCCTACTGCATATTCCATCTCCTTGCGCTTAAGATCAGCATAAGATTTCTGCCTATCTGACGCTTCCTTAAGACGAGCCCGAATCACCCTAACTTTATCTTCTTTTTCTGTTACCAATTTTGGACCCAAAACTTGTCGTTCACCCAACTCCGTCCAACACGTAGGAGTACGGCATTTCTGTCCATACAGTGCTTCATATGGTGCCATCTCGGATACTCGCTGATAACTATTGTTATAAGCGAATTCGCTAGCGGTAGGTACTCTTCCCAACTACCACCAAATCCGAACACAACCTCTTAGCATATCTTCTAAAACTCAGATGACCTTTTCCGATCCGTCCGTCGACCGTGGATGGAATGTCAGTACTAAAATCCAATCGTGTACCCAAAGTCGATGCAACGCTTTCCAGAACCTTGACGTGAACCCCGGATCCCTATCCGAGATAATTGACACTGGCACACCATGCAATCTTACTATCTCGCCACATACAACTTTTCTAGCCTCAAGAGGATAATCCACTCTCCCCAGTATGAAGTGAGTGATTTAGTCGAGCGGTCCACAATTACCCAAATCGTCCTTCTTCTGGGCGTGAGGGTAGCCCATCGACGAAATCCATAGTGATCCTCTCCCATTTCCATCGGGATCTTCACCGGTTGAAGTAACCTCGATGGCAACCGATGTTCACCTTCACCGCGACACGCCAAACACCTACCCCAAATTCGCCATTTCACGCTTCAACCCCGCCACCAAAATCAAGCTTCCGCAAATCTCCATACATCTTGCTACCTCTAGGATGCATAGCGTATGGGCTGCTATGTGCATCTTAGAGAATTCTTTCCTCAATTCCACATCCTTCTAAGATACAAGCTCGCTTTTGAAAACATAGCACTCCATCACTAGACAAACTGCATCCTTCCAAACCACCATACCGAACTTGCAACCTCCGAGCATTCAAGCTATTATCTACCAATTATTTTTCCTTAATCTCCTTGATCCAAGTCGCTTAACTTGAAGTTACGCAAAAGACTTCCATCGTCAGATAGATCAAGTGAGCAAACATCGCCTTAAGTCTCATCACGACCTTCCATTAACGCGTCGACCACTACGTTAGCCTTACCCGATGATACTCAATTGAATAATCGTAGTCCTTCAACAAATTAATCCACCGCCACGCCTCAAGTTCAAGTCCTTCGAGTCAAAAGATACCTCGGACTTTTGTGATCCGTGTAGACTATCGACTTCTCCCCATATAGATAATGCCTCCATATTTTTAAAGCAAAGACTATCGCCGCTAACTCCAAGTCGTGAGTTGGATAGTTAACCTCATGCGGTCTTAATCGGACGGGATGCATAGGCCACTACCTTCCTTCTCAGATCAACACACATCCCAAACCAAGATGGGATGCATCACAATAAACCGTGAACAATTTCCGCCTCAGTCAGCATGCGTAACTAGAGCTTCGCCGAATCTTCCTTAGCTTATCAAAACTTTCTTCTTCTTCGACCAAACAAATGGAACTCCTTTTCTTAATAACTTAGTCAACGGCGCTGCAATTAAAGAGAATTCTTCCACAAATCTCCGATAGTACCCTGCTAGACCTAGAAAACTTCAAATTTCTGCCACCGACCTAGGCAGTTTCCACTCCAACACCGCTTTAACCTTGCGAGAGTCCACTCAAATACCTTCCACTGACACCACGTGACCTAAGAAAGCTACCTCCCTAAGCCAAAACTCACATTTACTGAATTTGGCATATAACTGCTTCTCCCTCAGTACTTGTAGAACTATACGCAAATGCATGTCATGATCCTCCTCTGTCTTTGAATAAACCAATATGTCGTCTATAAACACCACGACAAATTGATCTAAGTACTGCTGAAACACCCTATTCATTAAGTCCATGAACGCTGCAGGTGCATTGGTCAACCCAAATGGCATCACTAGAAACTCGTAATGCCTATACCGAGTACAGAACGCTGTCTTGTGAACATCAACCTCTTTTACCTTAAGTTGATGATAACCCAACCTAAGGTCTATCTTTGAGAAAACTGATGCACCCTTCAGTTGATCAAACAAGTCATCAATCCGGGGCAACAGATACTTGTTTTTGATCGTTAACTTGTTCAACTGACGGTAGTCGATACACATCCGCATTGACCCGTCTTTCTTCTTGACAAACGCATGTGTGCTCCCCACGAGAGATATACTTGGTGGATAAACCCTTGGTCCAAGAGTTCTCGAATTTGAGCCTTCACCCACCAATTCCTTTGGTGCCATTCGGTGAGGTTGCTATAGACACAGCGCCGCTCGGTAATAAGTCTATACCGAATTCAACTTTTTCGATCGGAGGCGGATTCTAAGTTCTTCTAGAAACACATCGGTGAATTCCCTACCGCTTGGACCTTCTCAATCTGGCGACTCCCTAGCCTCCAAGGCACATATTCGAACCAAAATGCCTCACACCCTTTCCCGACCATCTTCTCCGCCTTCAACGCAGACACCACGTTGGATAGGTAATCTCTTCTATTACCTATCATGACCACTTCATCACCCTCACCATCTTGAACCATGCGCTTAGCAAGCAATCCAACCTTGCCTCGATGCTTAACCAACCACCCATTCCAAGAATTAGATCGAACTCCCCAAACGGTAGTTCCATCGATCACCACAAACACTACCCCTTGGAGTTCTAGGGTACATCTCTATATAGCTTGTTTACAACTACAGAGTGACCTAGAGGCTAATTCATCGCCATCTCCTGAAGTGGCCTAAAAGTCTATGTTCATGGTCTCTACCACACTACTAGCAACGTATGAATGCGTTGAACCCACATCAATTAATACAACATATGGAAGACCAAAAATTAGGAACGTACCAATTATGACGTCCGGTGCATCACCCTCCTCTCGACGCCTTGCTCGTAGACTAAACCAGGTTGCCTTGCTTCGTGTTGTTCGCCTCTTCTTCTCGAGTTCCGCGACCTCGATTAGAACCATTGTTTCTCTACCATTACCACGACCCTCCGTGGTGGTCCTACATTTCTAGCCTGAGCACGGTTCTGATCCTCTGGCTGATTCTTGGCTAACTTCCGAGACAATCCTTACACGGTGATCCAAAGATCCACATCCAAAGCATCCCTTACACCGTCCAACAACCTCCCCAATGTGATTTCCCACAACGATTACATCGAATGGTCTCGATTAGTAGCCATGGGCCTTCCTACCTGATTCGACCCACTCTGCCTAGCCCTTTTCTGTGCATTACTACCCGATCCAGACGTCCCAAAGCCTCTTTTCTGCTTGTTCTTATCATAGTTTTGTCTCACAGACTCTTTGACCCCTTCGGCTACTTTAGCCTTTTCTACTAAAACAGCAAACTCACGCTCCTGCTGTGGAGCAATCAGCAACCTTAACTCATCCCTAAGTTCATCTTCAAAGCGGACACAACGGTCATGCTCCGTTGACACAATTCTCCGAGCATAGCGGCTCGGCCTCAGAAATTTCGCTTCATACTCCGACACTGACTTATTTCCTCGCACCAACCCCGTAAAGGCTTTCCTTCACAGATCGCAGTAGTGGTGCCCACATACTTCTTCCGTAACCAACTTTGAAATACTCCTAAGTAAGGTCATCTCGCCGTGCCACCATCTCGAACCGCGAGCCACCAATCGACACGACTCATCCTTTAAAAGCGACACCGCCTCCTTTCAGCTTCTCCTCATTCTTCAGATCAAGATCATCCATGATCCTCTCTGTCGATTCCAACTAGTATTCTGCCGCACAGACCGGTGCTACACCCGATACTCCCGGAATACCTCAAATTTCGTTGGATCGAGTCGCCGGAATGATTTTCGAGCTCTCATACCACCACTTGCCCCAGCCACCATCTCAAGAACTCGCAACACAGCTTGCGATACTGCCTCACCTCCCATCTGATCTTGATCATCAGCTCCAAAAGTTGGGGTGGTGGTGGCAGTAGTACCTCATTCTCAGATCCCTAACCCGACCTCACGGGTTCGACACGATCATCCCGCCTCATCAAGTCCCACAACGGCCACGCCCTCTAGAGCTCATTCTTAACTATTGCGCTTTAACTGATTAAGAAATTTTATGGATTAGTACTTGTTTCACTTGGTTATCCGCTAAAAATTTTATGGAGAGTTTATTAGAGATTCTTTCACCAATCAAAGTTTTAAGTCTTCTATCCTAGTTCACACAGAAAGCACATCCATTCCTAATACCTTTCCTACGCACTCACTCTTTCTGGGCATTTCACTGCTTTCTATCCTGTGGGTATTTTCGTCATTTTCCTACAGAGGCATTTTCGTAATAAACTGAGGAAATTTTAAAACTTTACTAAATCAAGACATTTTGAAATTTCCTAAAACTGGAGGGTATTTCTGAAAATTTTTCAAATTAAAGGTACGGCAGGATTTTAGAATCCAGGGGTATTTTGGTAATTTTGTCAATCAGGGGTAATTTTGTAAATTTCCAAAGTAAAGGTATTGTTTTGAAATACAGAATTTTGGATACTATTGCAAAGTAAGAGAATTTTATTGAAATCGGGGTAGTACAGTAATTTTAGAAACCAAGGGCATTTTCGTAATTTTGCCACTAGGGGCATTTTGGTAATTTTGGTAAATTGAAAATATTTTGAAAATTTTCCAGAAATAAATTTTTGTTTCTATTTAAAAGAGTATTGTAATGATTTTTAAAACTTAGAGTTTTCATAAAACATGGCTAATCCCTTTCGGGTTTTAGTTATTGTGTTTAGCCTATGACCGAGTCCTCTTGGTTAGGGTGAACCAAGCTACGCACTGTAGGATTCTGCAAGAGGAGGTGAGTCACGAGGACCGCTTAAGAACCAAGCTCTTCCGATCCAATCCTAGGCATGCGTGCATTCGTGGTTACCACACCCTAACTCAAATGACTTGGTCGTAGGTTTGTTTACTTAAGCATTTTAAGTCTTATGTGATTTGTTGGAGTAAACTAGTCCTAGGGTTTTAACACTTATCATACTAACTACGCTCCATACCTAACCTTCTACAAATAATAATCCATACAAAGTCGAAATACTTACAGGAGGATTGGTGCTTGGAGACTTCGGTGCCATCTTGTTCAAAACCAAAATGTTTCACAAAGGCCTCACAAAACATTTTGGGCCTTGGGCCCCACAATCGAGCTTTGAACTGGCTCGATATTAATTTTGTAACACCCGAACCCTACCCAAACACTATGACCAAATCCGTATGTTATGATGAAAATTTGTTGAAAACCCCTTTCACTTACTTTAAAATTTTGGTAAAAAGAATATAGTTTTGTTAAAAACATTTGAGGTGTATAGCTTTGTTATTTTAAGTCATGTTGTTACCAATTCTATCAATGTACTCGATGGTACGAAAGAAAATATTTTCGCTTGAATTTAAGAAAATTTGTGTAATCATTTTAAAGTTGTTAAGTGGTTTAAACAAATAATCCCAAACATGTAAAATAATAAAATAATCTTAGGAGGCCTTATTACAACTCGAACAAATAAAACCCAAAATAAAATAAAATAATTCAAAGTAAACTCAAATTTCCACCGCATGGCCACCTCGAGTCCATCCGGCCTCATCCGCGATCTACGAGTCACTGAAAAATATTAAAGGAAAAGGTGAGTCACCAAGACTCGATGTGTAACCCTTTTCCTGGTTTAGTGCAACAACATACACAATTTATAACAAATTAACATGCACTAAATTATGCACCCAACCTAGCCATCCAAACACCTTTCTCTACCCCTGTGGTACCAAACCACCGGTGGTGCCAAACCACCGGTGACTTAAAGTCACGATATTCATCAATAATTGTGGTGCCAAACCACCGTGGGGCCAACCATCGTGTGATACCAAATCACCAAGCGTCGATCCCATAATATACCCGTGGGGCCAACCCAATCAGTGGTGCTAAGCCACCGACGAGACACTATGAGGTGCCAAACCTCCTGAGGTGTCAAACCTCTAGTGACCGTAGTCACGAAATGTGGTACCAAACCACCGTGTCCGCCGACACCTAATATCACTTCCCCTCCACTCATATATCCCACATCAATCCATGATATTTAATGTAAATCATGCCAACATGCTTATTTAGCAACATACACCGGATTTATCATAACCATATATTTAAGTCACATATACCAAATATGTCATGCTTCCCAAAAGCATCATAAAGAACTCATAATGACAAGGACTTACGAATCCTTGCTTATACCATTATGGTATTAAATCCAAATCTACATCATTCCAGATTAGCACACATAATGTATTTAGCACAGTTATTAATTATAAAGTGTGTATGTACACACCTGATGCCAACGATAGCTCTAAATCCCGAAGAAACCAATCGGCCACACAAGATTCCCTTGCCCTATATTCAGCCATTACCTAAAGTTAGTATCAAGGCCATTCGGCCAAACCAAAATAACCTCATGTTATCATTTGAAACCCGAGACCTTACCTACACGTCCCTTGAATACAAGCCACCACACACCAAGTGTTTCTGCTTCCCTACAATCGGCAGTCATCCACATTAATAGCCTTCGGCTTACAATACTAAAAAGATTAGACTATTCATCAAATCCTTACCTCTACTTACCAACCAATTAAAAGATGACAGCTTCACTAGATCGTTTCCAAATCCTCGAAGGCCCTACAACAAACCGATTCCTACATCAGGTGATTTACACTTGCCATACAATACCGAAATCGGCTCTTACCCTTGTAAAAGTCGACAGAGAATAGAGAGGAAAAGAAAATAGGCATTCGGCCTTTAGCACATACCTTCCTCTCAAACCGATTGGAAAAGAAGAGAGCACCCTTTTCTTTGATGTTCGGGCAAAACTACACCAAATAGGGAGGAGAGGATTCGGCTAAGAAAAACAAAAGAGATGCTGGAATTTTGAATAATTTTGGGCAATTGTATAAGGGAATTTGTAAAAGAAGGTTGTAGGGCTCTACTAATGGAGGAAAAAAGGAGAAGGAAAAGAAGTGGGGACCAAGGAGGATTTCAACTTGTAAAAGAAGAAGAAAAGAAGCTGAAATTTTAGCAATATAGGCAAAGCAACAAGAGGAAATTTGGCAGCAGCAGTGAAGAGAAAAAGAAAAAAAGAGTTGCAGAAATTTTGGGCACTTCTTGCTATACAAAACTGAATGGGAAGAGCCTTAATGAGTCCTTCATTTGGCCAACTTCTCCCTCCTATGCTGATAATTTCAGCTTTCAAAAATGCAAGATTATCTTACATCTTTATCTCCTAATCCTCCCTTAAAAGATTATAATGACAAATAAAATACTAATGGTTACTCTACCAAATTAAATTAAGCATAAAATAAGCTTATCCCTTATCTTTAAAAGAGTCCAAATAGCGACCATTAATCTCCATACACGCCAAAGAACAAAAATAAAAGATAAAACGCATTTGTCGCCTCTTAGGTTCGAACTCGAACCTCCAGCCCTCTCCAACGCCCCTTCACGCCTCATGCCACTCTTCCCTTTAGACTTTCATGTCATAAAGCCTCCTCTTTTAATTATAAGGCCTTCCTAGGCCGATTTCCTTTCCAAAGCAAAATAAAATAAACTCCAATACGCAACCTAGGCAGTTCGAACCCGTGACCTACCCAATTGCCACCTCCAAGCCCAAGCCACTCCGTCAACTCACTTTCATGCCATGAACCTTGCCCGAAATTTATTTAAAGCCTTCCTTACTTGGGCCCTTCATTTAATGCCCCAAAACAAAAACCCAAAACAAAACACACCCCTTTGTTTCTCCCATGAATCGAACCCAAGACCTCCCTTGCATCATCCTTAGGCGCACCAAGCCAATTGTGCCAAGCCAAATCTTTGAGTCAAATTCCTTCAAAATTTTCTTAACCCTATCTCACCTAGCTTCCTCCTTAAAGCACTTAAAAGAAATTTTAACCCCAAGTCGCCTAGCTCTAAGGTTTAATTCAAGACCTTTAGAACATGCCAAATAAATCATAATATTTATTTCTTCAAGCACACACACATGGGAACAAATAATTAAATTTTCAAACAACCCCTAATTTAGGGTGTTACAGCTTCTACCCTTAAAAGAATTTCGACCTCAAATTACCTCGGATTAGAAGAGTTGGGGGTATTGTCGCGATCACATCCTCGGGTTCCCACGTGGCCTCCTCCGTACCATGATTCCGCCATAACACCTTTACTAAAGGCACCGACTTCCCACGTAGAACTTTAACATCACGATCCAAAATTTGTACCGGCTCCTCCTCAAAAGACATGTCTGGTTTACTTCAATTTCTCAACCGCACAACGTGTGAGGGATCGATCGATAGCGCCTCGATCGAGACATGGAAGACATCATGGATCCGCTCAACTCCACCGACAACTCAAGTCGGTAAGCGAACGGTCCCACGCTGCTTCAACATCAGATATGGCCCAATAAACCTAGGGCTTAGCTTCCTTTTGCCCAAATCTCAATACCTTTTTCCAAGGCGACACCTTTAGAAAAACTTTATCTCCGCCGCATATTCCATCTCCTTGCGCTTAAGATCAGCATAAGATTTCTGCCTATCTGACTCTTCCTTAAGACGAGCCCGAATCACCCTAACTTTATCTTCGATTTCTGTTACCAATTCTGGACCCAAAACTTGTCGTTCACCCAACTCCGTCCAACACGTAGGAGTACGGCATTTTCGTCCATACAAGGTTTCATATGGTGCCATCTGGATACTCGCTGATAATTATTGTTATAAACGAATTACGCTAGCGGTAGGTACTCTTCCCAACTACCATCAAATCGAACACAACCTCTTAGCATATCTTCTAAAACTCAGATGACCTTTTCCGATCATCACGATCGTGGATGGAATGTCAGATTAAAATCCAATCGTACCCAAAGCCCGATGCAACACTTTCCAAAACCTCGACGTGAACCGGGATCCCTATCCGAGATAATTGACACCGGCACACCATGCAATCTTACTATCTCGCCACATACAACTTTTATAGCCTCAAGAGGATAATCCACTCTCACCGATATGAAGTGAGCTGATTTAGTCAGGCGGTCCACAATTACCCAAACTTCGTCCTTCTTGCTGGGCGTGAGGGGTAGCCCACTGACGAAATCCATAGTGATCCTCTCCCATTTCCACTGAGGGATCTTCATCGTTGAAGTAACCTCGATGGCAACCGATGTTCACCTTCACCGCCGACACGCCAAACACCTACCCCAAATTCGCCATTACCTCACGCTTCAACCCCGCCACCAAAATCAAGCTTTATAAATCTCCATACATCTTGCTACCTCCAGTGATGCATAGCGTATGGGTCGCTATCGACTTCTCCCTGCACTTCGAGTCAAAAGATACCTCGACTTTTGTGATCCGTGTAGACTATCGACTTCTCCCATATAGATAATGCCTCCATATTTTTAAAGCAAAGACTACTACCGCTAACTCCAAGTCGTGAGTTGATAGTTAACCTCATGCGGTCTTAATCGACGGATGCATAGGCCACTACCTTCCCTTCCTGCATCAACACACATCCCAAACCAGTATGGGATGCATCACAATAAACCGTGAACAATTTCCTTGCCTCAGTCAGTATTTGTGAATCGAGCTTCACGTAATCTTCCTTAGCTTATCAAAACTTTCTTGCTGCTTCTCCGACCAAACAAATAGAACTCCTTTTCTTAATAACTTAGTCAACGGCGCTGCAATTAAAGAGAATCCTTCCACAAATCTCCGATAGTACCCTGCTAGAACCAGAAAACTTCAAATTTCTGCCACCGACCTAGGCGGTTTCCACTCCAACACCGCTTCAACCTTGTGAAGGTCCACTCTAATCCCTTCCGCTGACACCACGTGACCTAAGAAAGCTACCTCCCTAAGCCAAAATTCACATTTACTGAATTTGGCATATAATTGCTTCTCCCTCAGTGTTTATAGAACTATACGCAAATGCATGTCATGCTCCTCCTCCGTCTTTGAATAAACCAATATGTCGTCTATAAATACCATGACAAATTAATCCAAGTACTGCTGAAACACCCTATTCATTAAGTCCATGAACGCTGCAGTGCGTTGGTCAACCCAAATGGCATCACTAGAAACTCGTAATGCCCATACCGAGTAATTTAACGCCGCGTCTTGTGAACATCAACCTCCTTTACCTTAAGTTGATGATAACTCGACCTAAGGTCTATCTTCAAAAATCAATGCACCCTTCGGTTGATCAAACAAGTCATCAATTCGGAAACGGATACTTATTTTTGATCGTTAACTTGTTCAAATGACGATAGTCGATACATCCGCATTGACCGTCCTTCTTCTTGACAAACAAAGACAGTGCTCCCCACGAGATATACTTGGTCGGATAAACCTCGATCCAAGAGTTCTGAATTTGAGCCTTCACCCACCAATTCCTTTGGTGCCATTCGGTAGGTGCTATAGACACGATCGCTGCTTTGGTAATAAGTCTATACCGAATTTAACTTTTCGATCGTGAGGCGGACCGGAAGTTCTTCCGAAAACACATCGTTGAATTCCCTACTGTTTCGGACCTTCTCAATCACGACTCCCTAGCCTCCAAGGCACATATTCGAACCAAAATGCCTCACACCCTTTCCCGACCATCTTCTCTCGCCTTCAACGCAAACACCACGTTGGATAGGTAATCTCTTCTATTACCTATCATGACCACTTCATCACCCTCACCATCTTCAAAACCATGCGCTTAGCAACAAGAATCCAACCTTGCACGATGCTTAACCAACCACCATTCCAAGAATTAGATCGAACTCCCCAAACGGCGGCTCCATCGATCGACCACAAACACTACCCTTGGAGTTCTAGGGTACATCCCTATATAGCTTGTTTACAACTACTGAGTGACCTAGAGGGCTAATTCATCGTCATCTCCCTGAAGTGGTCTCAAAGTCTATGTTCATGGTCTCTACCACACTACTAGCAACGTATGAATGCGTTGAACCCACATCAATTAATGCAACATATGGAAGACCAAAAATTAGGAACGTACCGGTTATGACGTCCGGTGCGTCACCCTCCTCTCGACGCCTCACTGTGTAGACTAAACCAGGTTGCCTTGCTTCTGTGTTGCCTGCCCCTCTTCCCTGAGTTTCGCGACCTCGATTAGAACCATTGTTTCCTCTACCATTACCACGACCCATCTGTGGTGGTCCTACATTTCTAGCCTGAGCACGGTTCTGACCCTCTGGCTGATTCTTGGCTAACTTCCGAGAACAATCCCTTACACGGTGATCCAAAGATCCACATTCAAAGCATTCCTTTTTACCGGTCCAACAACCTCCCCAATGTGATTTCCCACAGCGATTACACTGAGCTGGTCTCTGATTAGTAGCTATGGGCCTTTCTGCCTGATTCGACCCACTCTGCCTAGCCCATTTCTGTGCATTACTACCCGATCCAGACGTCCCAAAGCCTCTTTTCTCGCTTGTTCCTATCATAGTTTTGTCTCACTGACTCTTTGACCCCTTCTGCTACTTTAGCCTTTTCTACTAAAACAAAGAAACTCACGCCTCCTTTGTGGAACAATCAATGACTATAACTCATCCCTAAGTCTATCTTCAAAGAGACACAACCGGTCATGCTCGTGACACAATTCCCGAGCATAGCGGCTCACCGTAAATTCCGCTTCATACTCCGACACCGACTTATTTCCTTGTACCAACCCCTGTAAAGGCTTCCTCTGCGATCGGTGTATTTGGTGCCCACATACTTCTTCTGGTAAGCAGCTTTGAAATACTCCCAAGTAAGGTCATCTGCAGTGGCACCATCTCGAACCGTGAGCCACCACTGATATGACTCATCCTTTAGAAGCGACACCGCTCCTTTCAGCTTCTCCTCATTCATCAGATAAAGATCATCCATGATCCTCTCAATCAATTCCAACCAAGATTTCACAAGACTTTGGTGCTACACCCGATACTCCCAAATACCTCAAATTTCAGGATCAAGTCGCCGGTATAGATTTTCGAGCTCTCATACCACCACTTGCCCCAGCCACAATCTCAAGAACTCGCAACACACCATGACATCGCCTCACTCCCGTCGATCTTGATCATCACCCAAAAGGTTGGGGTGGTGGTGGCGATGGTACCTCATTCTCGGATCCCCGACCCGACCTCACGGGTTCGACACATCATCCTCCGCCTCTACTGGTGTCCACGACGGCCACGCCCTCTAGAGCTCATTCTTAACTATTGCGCTTTAATCGATTAAGAAATTTTATGGATTAGTACTTGTTTCACTTGGTTATCCGCTAAAAATTTTATGGAGAGTTTATTGAGATTCTTTCGACCAATCAAAGTTTTAAGTCTTCTATCCTAGTTCACACAGGAAAGCACATCCATTCCCTAATACCTTTCCTACACACTCACTCTTTCGGGCATTTCTGTCTGTTTCTATCCCAGGGGTATTTTCGTCATTTTCCTACAGGGGCATTTTCATAATAAACTGAGGAAATTTTAAAACTTTACTAAATCAGGACATTTTGAAATTTCCCAAAACTGGAGGGTATTTCTGAAAATTTTTCAAATTAAAGGTACGGCAGAATTTTGGAATCCAGGGGTATTTTGGTAATTTTGTCAATCAGGGGTAATTTTGTAAATTTCCAAAGTTAGGGTATTGTTTTGAAATACAAAATTTTGGATACTATTGCAAAGTAAGAGAATTTTATTAAAATCGGGTAGTACAAGAATTTTAAAACCAAGGGCATTTTCGTAATTTTGCCACTAGGGGCATTTTGGTAATTTTGGTAAATTGAAAATATTTTGAAAATTTTCCAGAAATAAATTTTTGTTTCTATTTAAAAGAGTATTGTAATGATTTTTAAAACTTAGAGTTTTCATAAAACATGGCTAATCCCTTTCGGGTTTTAGTTATTGTGTTTAATTTTATGACTGAGTCCTCTTGGTTAGGGTGAACCGAAGCTACGCACTGGTAGGATTCCCGCAAAGAGGAGGTGAGTCACGAGGACCGCTAAGTACCAAGCTCTTCCGGATCCAATCCTAGACATGCGTGCAGGGTTACCACACCCTAACTCAAATGACTTGGTCGTAGGTTTGTTTACTTAGGCATTTTAAGTCTTATGTGATTTGTTGGAGTAAACTAGTCCTAGGGTTTTAACACTTATCATACTAACTATGTTCCATACCTACCCTTCTACAAATAATAATCCACATGTAAGTCAAAAATACTTACAGGGCGGCTTGGTGTCGGAGACTGGTGCCATGTCGTTCAAAACCAAAATGTTTCACAAAGGCCTCATAAAACATTTTGGGCCTTGGGCCCCACAACCGAGCTTTGAACTGGCTCGATACCAATTTTGTAACACCCCAAACCCGCCCAAACACTATGACCAAATCCGTATGTTACAGATGAAAATTTGTTGAAAACCCCTTTCACTTACTTTAAATTTTGGTAAAAGAATATAGTTTTGTTAAAACATTTGAGGTGTATAGCTTTGTTATTTTAAGTCATGTTGTTACTAATTCTATCAATGTACCCGATGGTACGAAAGAAAACATTTTCGTTTGAATTTAAGAAAATTTGTGTAATCATTTTAAAGTTGTTAAGTGGTTTAAACAAATAATCCCAAACATGTAAAATAATAAAAATAATCTTAGGAGGCCTTATTACAACTCGAACAAATAAAACCCAAAATAAAATAAAATAATTCAAAGTAAACTCAAATTTCCACCGCATGGCCACCTCGACTCCATCCGGCTCCTCATCCGCGATCTACGAGTCACCTGAAAAATATTAAAGGAAAAGGTGAGTCACCAAGACTCAATGTGTAACCCTTTTCCCGGTTTAGTGCAACAACATACACAATTTATAACAAATTAACATGCACTAAATTATGCACCCAACCTAGCCATCCAAACACCTTTCTCTACCCGTGTGGTACCAAACCACCGGTGGTGCTAAACCACCGGTGACTTAAAGTCACGATATTCATCAATAATTGTGGTGCCAAACCATCGGTGGGGCCAACCCACCGTGATACCAAATCACCGGCGTCGATCCCATAATATACTCCGGGCCAACCCATCGTGGTGCTAAGCCACCGACGAGACGCCATGAGGTGCCAAACCTCCTGAGGTGCTAAACCTCCGTGACCGTAGTCACGAAATGTGGTACTAAACCACCGTGTCCGCCGACACGAATATCACTTCCCTCCACTCATATATCCCACATCAATCCATGATATTTAATGTAAATCATGCCAACATGCTTATTTAGCAACATACACCGGATTTATCATTAACCATATATTTAAGTCACATATACCAAATATGTCATGCTTCCCAAAAGCATCATAAAGAACTCATAACGACAAGGACTTACTCAATCCTTGCTTATACCATTATGGTATTAAATCCAAATCTACATCATTCCGATTAGCACACACAATGTATTTAGCACGCTTATTAATTATAAAGTGTGTATGAACACACCGATGCCAACGATAGCTCTAAATCCCGAAGAAACCAATCGGCCACACAAGATTCCCTTGCCCTATATTCGGCCATTACCTAAAGTTAGTATCAAGGCCATTCGGCCAAACCAAAATAACCTCAAGGGGTTATCATTTAAAACCCGAGACCTTACCTACACGCCCCTTGAATACAAGCCACCACACACCAAGTGTTTCGCTTCCTACAATCGGCAAATATCCATCCATTAATAGCCTTCGCTTACAATACTAAAAAGATTAGACTATTCATCAAATCCTTACCTCTACTTACCAACCAATTAAAAGATGACGGCTTCACTAGATCGTTTCCAAATCCTCGAAGGCTCTACAACAAATCGATTCCTACATCAGGTTATTTACACTTGCCATACAATACCGAAATCGGCTCTTACCCTTGTAAAAGTTGACAGAGAATAGAGAGGAAAAGGAAATAGGCATTCGGCATTGAGCACATACCTTCCTCTCAAACCGATTGGAAAAGAAGAGAGCACCCTTTTCTTTGATGTTCGGCCAAAACTACACCAAATAGGGAGGAGAGGATTCGGCTAAGAAAAACAAAAGAGATGCTGGAATTTTCGAATAATTTTGGGCAATTGTATAAGGGAATTTCGGCAGCAAGATTGTAGGGGTTCGGCTAATGGAGGAAAAAAAAGGAGAAGGAAAAGAAGTGGGGGATCAAGGAGGATTTCGGCTTGTAAAAGAAGAAGAAAAGAAGCTGAAATTTTAGCAATATAGGCAAAGCAACAAGAGGAAATTCGGCAGCAGTAGTGAAGAGAAAAAGAAGAAAAGAGTTGCTGGAATTTTGGGCACTTCTTGCTATACAAAACCGAATGGGAAGGGCCTTAATGAGTCCTTCATTTGGCCAACTTCTCCCCCCTATGCTGATAATTTCAGCTTTCAAAAATGCAAGATTATCTTACATCTTTATCTCCTAATCCTCCCTTAAAAGATTATAATGACAAATAAAATACTAATGGTTACTCTACCAAATTAAATTAAGCATAAAAATAAGCTTATCCTTATCTTTAAAGAGTCCAAATAGCAGCCATTACTCTCCATACACGCCAAAGAACAAAATAAAAGATAAAACGCATTTGTCGCCTCTTAGGTTCGAACTCGAACCTCCACCCTCTCCAATGCCCTTCACGCCTCATGTCACTCTTCCTTTAGACTTTCATGTCATAAAGCCTCCTCTTTAATTATAAGGCCTTCCTAGGCCGATTCCCTTTCCAAAGCAAAATAAAATAAACTCCAATACGCAACCTAGGCGCTCAACCCGTGACCGCCTAATTGCCACCTCCAAGCCCAAGCCACTCGCCAACTCACTTTCATGCCATGAACCTTGCCCAAATTTATTTAAAGCCTTCCTTACTTGGGCCCTTCATTTAACGCCTAAAACAAAACCCAAAACAAAACACACCCCTTATTTCTCCCATGAATCGAACCCAAGACCTCTCTTGCATCATCCTTAGGTGCACCAAGCCAATTGTGCCTAGCCAAATCTTTGTGTCAAATTCCTTCAAAATTTTCTTAACCCCTATCTCACCTAGCTTCCTCCTTAAAGCACTTAAAAGAAATTTTAACCCCAAGTCAGCCTAGCTCGGTTTAATTCTAGACCTTTAGAACATGCCAAATAAATCATAATATTTATTTCTTCAAGCACACACACACATGGGAACAAATAATTAAATTTTCAAACAACCCCTAATTTAGGGTGTTACATACAACTCATTTCCATTCATCTTAAATTTCTATTATATGGTGTTGAGTGATATTTTTTTGAGCAATATTTTTTTATTCAAATTTTAACTTATTACACGAAATAAGAAGGGATTGTATGAAACAATGATTCCACATTAACCCTATCCCTTTCTAATAAAAAAATGACAGATCAAATTTGTTCTCCTGGTTTTCAACTTTTTCCTCCTCAAAAAATTTAAATCCAACTAAAAATGCTAAAAATCAGGAGGAAAAATCGATTTGTCATTCTCCTATTGAAAAGGGCTAAAGATAACATGAAACTACAGTTTTATATAATCCTTTCTCTACACAAAATATAAGAGTGAAAACATTTCAACTTACTACAAATTTCATTTGTTTAGTTCTCAACACAAATTTTTACTAAATTATTTATAAAACAATAGACTCAAATTTGTTTTAAATTATATCAATGTAGTAAAACTAACCTTGACAAGCAAATTTTAATTTTAGTGCTTCTCACTCCAAATTTTTACTAAATTAATTTTAAAAATGATAAATAATATCATATTTATTTAAAGATAATATATATTAAATATTGTTTATAAAATGAAGGATGAATAATGAATGAAAATAAGAATATAATAAGATAAAAATATAGAAGCAACCATATTCCCAATAGTTGTAAGAGTAGAAATTATATATATATATATATATATATATATATATATATATATATGTTTTTTTAAGTTGATTATGACACTTGTTTAAAGTAAAAAGCTGAAGATGGCAAAATATTGTACTTTGTATATCATTAGAATTTTTCTAAATAACTAATTAATTTTTAATAATTTCTAAAATTAAAAATAGATAAAATATATAAAATTTAAAATATTTTTAATTTCCAAAAATCAGTTAATTACAGTTAATTAAGATGTGGCGCGTTTAATTTTTCTATTTATTTTGAGTAATTTGATAAATGACATAAATTTAATAACTAAAAGAGATGAAAAATTAAATAAATAACTAAAATGACTTTCTTTTAGAAGGTTGGAAGGTCAAATAACTCATTATGCCCAAAAAAAAAAAAAAAGAAACATTGTATACCAAGGATTAGGTTGTAGAGATTGATCAAATAGCATACGGTTATGATTTGAGACTAACATTTTAGCAATACTAGCTTTTAACATCACATGCAGTGTATGTGATTTTATATGTTTAATTTTAATTAATTTTAAATAGTGTATTTCTAATTTTTTTTTACCTATTATTAGTAATGATAAATTCTTCTAGTTTTTAAATAATATACAAATTTAAACTATATAAAAAATAAGCTATAATATTAATTTGAAAAATAAAAATTAGATCAAGCAAGATGCAACTATCATAATAATCGTTCATGATAAATATGAAATATATTTACATTAAATTAATAAATACATTTAATAATAATGATTAAAAATAATTATTAAAATTTGATTTTATTTTCAAAACAAACCCATAAAATATTTTTCACCTACACTTAAAAATGACGATAGATGATGATAATAATAATAATAATAATAATAATAATAATAATAAAAGTGCTCACTTCGTACACGGTTAACAAGCAAAAAGTAAATAAAAATTATTATAATATTATATTACCTCATCATCAATTAAAATAACATTTTATCGCTCTCTATTTCATTATTGTTTGAATATAATTTGATATTGCCTCTTTGAAGAACTATCACTTTAATGCTCCATTCGTTCTTTTGAATGCTAACAACATTTTTTTTATCGATAATTCTTTTAGATGTTACTTGATTGAATATGACTAACTATTAGATGTTATTTATAAAATTAAATTAAATTTTTAATTGGTATATAACTCTAATCTATACTATTTATTAAGCTCTTGATTGAGTTGGTGTCACCGTCAAAAGGGTCATCACCATAGTCAGGAAATTACGGAAATACTCCTCTATAATTAAAAACTATATTATTCGAGGATATGTTAGTCTTTTTCATTTTAACAAACACAATTTAAAATACATGTATAATGGGATTTGAACCCGTGTTGATTAGAGTACTAAAATCTTAAATTCACCGCTAAATCAAAGCTTCATCTTAATGTATTCTATACAATCTTATTTTAATATGCACAAATTATTATCTTTTAGTATCTTCATCGGTCAAGAAATTATGAAAATATCTTTACATAATTAAAAAAAGTTGTATTATTTGAGGATATTTTAGCCTTTTCATTTAAAAAAAACTAATTAAAATATGTATATGGTGGAATTTTAACTCACACCAATTGGATTACTAAAGCTTTAGATTCACCACTCAACCAAAGCTTCATTTGAATTTTATACATTTTTTAAAATGCAAATTTAATTATCTTCAGTTATATATATTAATAATGTTGTTAATTGAGTGTTATACTTCCATCAATTATATCAAGAATCATGATTCTCACACGCATACATGTGTGATAGGATTTCTAGTATTAATTAAGATAATTAGAATTTATTCAAGCAAAAACACTATTTTACATCAATAAAATTTTCACAATATTTTTAAAAAAAATAATTGAAATATGAAATGATGGTAAATAGGATTATTGTTTTTTCTCTAAACCTTTTAATCTAAACAAAGGGATGAAATTATTGAATTTTGCATGAGTGAAATTTGGTGTTCAAACTCGGATTTTTTCTTAAGAAAAGGAATTTTAATTAAAATTATATTAGTAATTGAAAAATAAAAACACTTGTCATTACTCAATTGGCCAAAAACTATTTTTTAACGTTTGGATTAAAACCCTTAAAGAGGAAAACTTTAGATACTTCAATATATATATATATATATATATATATAAAGTGGGAAAATGTACATGTTTGGAGCGAGAAATCATGAATTAAGCCTTAAATTAATTTGAAAATAAAATTTAATAAAATATTTTTATATATTTTAATTCAATATTTAAAATAATAAGTTAATTAATATAATTTTAAAGTTAAATAAAATGGTGATTTTTAAAAATAAACTTTTTTTCTTTTGATATATGTGTTTTTTTTTCAAGTTTTTATTAATTAAGTATAATTTCTAATTTAATTTATTAAAATTTTAATATTTATAAGTTAAATTGTTGTTAACTTTTAAAACATAATATGAAATAATTTTTGTAATTAAATTATGTTTTCAAATAATTAAAATTAATATTGAGTGATAAAATTTAATTAAAATTTAAAGTTGCTGGCAAAATATAATAAAATTCAAAGCTTAATATAAATTCAATCAAATAAGAGTTGAATGACAAATTTATTCATATTTTCAGCATAAAACAAAATATAGTGACAAATTATAATATATAATGCATATTATAAAGTGATCACAATAGTTTGCTCATTCACTAGAGTTTTCTGGTTATTTTCATATATTCTAATAATTATTTATTTTTTGGGGAAAAAATTGGTTTTGGAAATCATAACCATCTAATTGAATATTTACAGCAATTCATTCCCTCATTGAGCATTTCTTTTTGTTGCAATAATAAAGCAAAAAGTTAAAAGCTTGTTGTCAACATTTGGAATGAAATTACAAGTTTGGAAATCTTGTGCTAGGTTACTGTAAAATTTTAGAGTTTGAACTAAACTCAACCTAAAAATTGACCTAAAATTTTACTTAAACCCGACTCAAATAAAAAAAATATTAAACCTAAACTCAACTCAATTATATTATTTTTTATATAAAATAAATTTAAAAATATAATACATTAAATACACTAAAAATATTAAAATAAACATTTCTGACAAATTTAAAATACATTAAAAAACCTTTATAAATAACACTAAAATAATTATAACTTAGCAATAAAATAATAGTAAACTTAACAATAAAACAAAAATTATACAATGTCTAAACAATAACAATAAAATAATAACAATAAAATTACAAAATGACAGCAACAAGAAAAGAAATCTTAAAACAAATTCAGGACAAAAAATTCTTATCTGAAACTTGACCCATTAAAAAAATAAGTCTTATTTTTTTACCTAAGTCCATTTTTCAAGCTTCTATTTTTATCCAAATCTTCCTATTTTCCAAACATACATTTGGGCCTTAATGGGTGACCCAACACCCAACTCATGATTAAAACTAATTTAAAGCTAGTTGCTATATTGAATTGATGAAACTGATAAAGAAATAAGAGGAACCAAATGTTGTCCCACCGTGTAGCTTATTGTGCATTCCTGATAGCAGTCTACATGCACTCAGATAGTCAGATTACAAGCTTATATAATTCTAGCCCTAAACCTATAATCTTAAGCCCAAGAGAGGCTGCCATCATTTTCAAATTCCAAATCTGTACCCTCATCCTTAAGCATGCTTTTATTTTCATCATGTAAAAACTTTCATGCGTTGAAGGAAATTAGTGATAGCAAATGCCAATCATTGTGAGGATGACAAGACACCCACAATATGGATCAACCACAAACAGGAGAGAGACAAGAGAGTGAAATGAGTACATACAAAAAGAATAGTATCTCAAGGGATGCAGAAATGCTCAGCTAATATTGTTACTGAAAAGGACATTGTAAAGAGCCTGTCTCCAACATTGTTCTTAACACTGTTCCTAATTCACTAGGACAAGTTTGATGCAACAGAGTTGAGTGAACCTAAGTTGGAACAACATAGAAGCTTTCATCCTCACCTTCAGTCCACCATAAACAAGTGAGGACGGCAATTATAATCAAAAAGAGGCCCAAAAACAATTTAGGAGCCATGTTCTTACCTACTTTCTCATTGTGGTACTCGAGAGTTTCTTTCTTGTTATTAGGGACTGCATCAGTAGACCCTGGGACATCAAGCTCAGCAGGACTGTCATCAGTTGATGATACAGATTCAGAGACACCATGATATTCACCATCGGTATACGAACGTGCTTTGCGTTTGACGTCATTGATCATACCACGACGAAAACTGTTACGGTTTGTGGTTGGACTACCTCCAAATTTCTCTGAGCATGGACTTCTGAACCTCCTGAATTGTTTCTCGGAGTAATCTGAGTTCAATTCATTAGGATCTTGAAGTGAGTGGATGAGCTTCCTTGGAGTTGTAAAGAGGGTTTCTACGTTAATCCGTGAACGTGATCTCTGAAACACAAAAAGTAACAACGCAAATGCACTTAAACAAACAAATAAAAGGGGCTAAAACTGAATAGACAAATCTAAAGCATTTTACCTGAGGACTGGGAGTGGCACTTCTTGGCAACACATTTCTAGGAATTCTATACAAGAATCCTGAAAACTCCTCCGTGAACTCCGACCCATTATTGCTAAGTTCGTGAAGATCAGAAGGTGAGTCACATATGGAACGTCCTTGAGCCACTGCAGAGAACAAACCATCCTTAAGCGATACATCTACACCTCCATTTTCATATTTCCAAAGCTTCCGAGTCACACTCCTTTGATCATATTCCATGTTCCGAGAAATTTGAGTCATCGAGATTGGTGACTCAAGCAAAGAATCATATTCCATAAAGGAGTCAAGTGTTTGTGATTCGGGTGATGCAGTTGCAGGAGATCCATCACTGGCTGTGCCTAAATTCCTTCTACGATTGCGGTCTCTCCTACCAAAATTTGATCCAGTAACCGAACCACAACTGTTCTCAAACTTTGACCCTTTCTCTTGTGCTATTTTCTTGGCAGTTTGAGAAGCTTCATAAGCAGCCCCTTTAACATAAGCCATCTGATCGGATTGGCACTTCTCCATCTCTTCCATAATCAACTCTACCTCTGAGAATACACTCCTTGGATCCAGCCACTTCATCAAGAAGTTTATCATTTGTATTGCTGAAAACCGTTTCTGAGAATTACCTTCTGCAAGCCCAGCATTGGATATTCTCAAGCCAGATTTTATTAACAATCTAGCATACGCTTCAACTATCAAAGCATTATGCTTTGCTAAAGCCATAACCAGCCCCATATGTGCATTCGTCTGAGTAGACTTCTCCTCCAAAGCACCAGCCACATTTTGACAAACATTGTTGACCATCTCATCCGAAGCAAACCGCCAGTTATCAGATTCTACAAGCGCCTTCAAGCAAAGGGCAGCTCCCGAACTCAAGCTTTCTTGGGAACCCAAAAGAGATTCTGAAAGAGGCTTACAAAGTGAGTGAATGATGTGCCTCTTCTTATCTTCTGGAGTGGTTGGATCGATCCCATATCTCGCAATTGCAGGCACCACTTTCGAACATGCCTGTTGTAGAGGGAAAGAGCCCGCACTTGAAGCTAATGTCTTGATAATAGTAGACATTATACTATCAATCTGTGGAACAATCTTCACACCATGAACACGAGCAAGAACTTCATAGAGTGAAATAGTGTATTCACCAGACACGCACCCAGTTTCCTTGGTCTCAGAAACTTGAGCAAGGAAGACCGGTATTGCCTTTGAATCCAAGTCTCTCACATATGATTTCAGGGCTTTCATTGCTGATTTTCGACTATCGGCATCTTTGTCAAGATTTGCCAGCTCTCGCCGCAAAATCGGGCTGAGATTTCTACCCATCATTTACCTAAAAACACAGAAAAAGAAAAGCCATTTAACTAAAAAGATTAATAATAAAAAATAGGGAGTTCCCTGAAAGTTGAGTACATTTAACATCCTGACTTAAAATAGTAATGAATCTGAGAATGAGACAATAAACCAGAAATTAAGCTCAGTTCTTAGAACTAAATCAAGCATGAATATCTAATAATTAGTTGAATACTAAACTAAGAAGAAATCTAAGTTTAAAGCTACGATTTTCCTAAAAACCCAAAACAAAACAAAACCTTCTTGATCTGAAAAACTAACATGAGCTCTTTCATTATTACATCATAAAAACAGCATATCTCAAATCCTTTTTTTTTATTACAGCATAACCTGAAGATTTAGAAAAAAATGCGAAATTTTAAAGAGCAAAATCACAAACAATAACCAAAGATTGGAAAAGCATCCTCCTTTAGAAAGCAAAATTTTATTGAAAAAAAAAAAAAACAGTACTTAGATCCAAAGTAACAAAATCTACAATAATGCAGACCAAACAAACAAACAAAAAAAGTGCACCATGCTTAGCTCTGATTCTGAAATGAGAAAAGAACTAAAAAAGAACCCAAATTTATGAAAGGGTAGTTCAGATTTTGCTCAAGAACCACACACAAAAAATGAACTAAATTTGCTATAAAAATAACAAAAAAAAAAAAAGAACCGACCTTTCAATCTTCTTCTTCAATTGACAAAAGCACTTGTCTTTTCCAATTTCAAACTAAGTTGAATCTTGAATCTTGATACATATCTGAAGGAAGTTTCTTAATCTTGGAAGCAGTGAAAACTAAACCAAGGAATTTTTAAGAAAATCTATATTTCTTTTAGGGTGTTTTTTAATGGAGTTTTTGGGGTTTACGTATTTTAGTTGGTAGATGGTTATTGGTTGGGGGAATAGGGACCTTCAGGTTGTTTCTTTAGGGTTTTTCAATTTTTCTTACTTATTTTGAATTTCATTTTAGTTAGACCCGTATATTAAGGACTGTCGGATCCAGGGATTTCACTTTTTACGTTGAAATTCAAATCTTCTTCCAAAATACCACCGCTATCCCTAATTTTGTAGGTCCCACTACCAACTTGTACCATTTGACGGTTATGCCCTTTCTTTTTTGAAGATCTTTGGGGACATATAGATACGTCCAAACTTACAATTCACTCTTCTTTGTCTTTTTCTCCCTTTTTCCTTTTAAATCTACAAAAAAAAATAAAATAAAATACAACTGTCATAATTTTATATTTAAATCAAAATAAAACAAAATTCATCTAATAAATGTAATCGATTTTTCTTTAAGATAGAATATTAATTTGATTAACTCAAACTCAATTTTAAAATAAAATTAATCTTTAATATTAATTAAAATAAAAATTAAATTAATGTATTTGTTAAGAGTTTTTTTTCGTAATCCTTCTCTCATGAAAGTTATGATTATATTTATAAGATATAATTCTTTGATAAGACGTATTAAACAGAGTTATATCTGAAGGAACTTCCTCACGAGTAGGTGAGCTGTAGAGTGGTGACTTAGTGAACTGACAAGCTAGGGAAGGTGGCAAGTTGAAAGGGAAGTGGTGAGTTAGAGGAGTGACAAGTTAGCGAAGTGGTAGAAATAAGGAGATTGCAAGCTGTGGATATGAGAGTCGTAGCCATTAGGCGAACAAAGGATGACGAGATGTGAATCAAAAGGAGGCGAGCTATTTGGGTTCCCAAATCAGATTGTCATCCGAACTGAATCGCAAAACATGTAGTGGTAACAATATTATTTTATCAAATATTAAAATATTAAAATTTAATTTTTTTAATAATTCAAACATTATAAAAAAATACAATAAAATTAAATTTTTATACGGAGAAATGTGGTTAATAGAAACTGGATTTAAAAATTCTTTTAGGGGTTCTCTCAATCATAATCTTGTGAAGGGGCAAGGGTAGATTCGTCATTTTGATTGTTGTGATTCGATGGACCCAAAATATTTGCAGTTCCCGCTCTCCCTCCCTCTATTCCCGGATTCAATTTCAATTCTTACAAAAATTCAAAACATATAGCACACTATCTGACATATATCACTTAACAACATTATTATTATTATTAAAATAATTGCAAATATTTGAATTTAAATTCGAAAATCTTTAAAAATTTTAGAACTTTGCGTTTTTATTATTCTATTCATAGAATGAAAATAATATAATTTTCTATTCAAAATCAAATTTAAATAAAAAACATTAAATTTGTAAAATGAGTTTTCTAACCTTAGGAGCTAAAATGAGTGTAATTGAATTTTCATCAAACTTAAAAAGTATTTAAATATTTTTTTCTCAAATCTAAAAGATATTGATCAAACATAATCCACAATTCATGCATGGGAACTTTACCTCTAACGTGTTCAAACAGTAGCTTTCGTTAATACTCGAATTAAATTATTTAAAATGTAAAAATTTAATTGTTAACCGAACCAAATTTTTTCAAATACATTAACTTAACCGAAATATTTTAATTAATTCGGTCGATTAACTGAATTAATCGAAATTTATATATTTCTATCTTTTAGTTAAAATAATTATAAAATATATAAAAATATATTGCTAATGTTCATTTTCTTTTATTTAATAGTCTATAAAATTTTAAATGGATGTGAAAACAATAAATAAGACATCAGAAACACTACATAAGTCTTGAAAATTAACAACCAAACCCTACACAAGTCTTAATAATAACAAATATTTTGGTTAATTCAATTAATTATTCAATTTCAAACAAAATTAACCGATAACCGAAATTTTAAAATTATCAATCAATCTCTAACTAAACTAAAATCAACCATCAACTGATTAATTAAATTAAATCAATTTAATCAATTACTTCAATTTTAACCAAATTATGAACACCGCATTATCCTTCAATATTTATTGAAAAACAGATTTAGTTCATTATTCATAAATTGTGAGGAGGATGCAAGAGCATAACCAGTTGCAATTGACCAAAGTATCTTAAGTCCTGCAATTAAAATACATGTATCACATTTATTGTGATTGAGAGGCCGTCCCGACACATGCATGATGCATGCAATCATATATAAATTCACCTCCTTGCCACAGAAGTAATAGAAAAGTTCACAAGTAGCAACCAAATTGTTAATAGACATTTAAGTGCAATCATTATTGTGAATATAAATAGCGATCCAAATATGGGTGGCCCCACACAAAGGCTTAGTTTAGATAGACGGTGTATTCATCTCCAGTGAAATTAAAAATAGCGGTGGCGGTGGATTAGTTATTATAGCGGTGAGATTGGACACTGTAGCAGTGAGATTAGAAACAGCGATAGAGTGTGTGTTTAGATTCAAACGCAACTGTCGCGGTGAGATAAAAATAAAAAATGACTATTAAAGGCATCAGATTAGAATTGATATATAATAAAAGTTTTAAATTATTTTACTTATATAAAATTATTAAAGTATGTAAATTTATAAATTCATTTAATAAAATATTAAAATGTATCTTCTAATATTTTATTATAAATATTTTAATGAATTATATAATCAATTTAAACTATTTATTAGATAAAATAAAAATTATTTTAACTTTTTATAGTTAAATATTTTTTATAACAATGATAAATATTATTTTCGTAAATAGTAACATTATACTTGGATCAAATTTTGAAGTATCTAACTGAATGATTTTTAATAAAATATATATATATATATAGTAACATAAGACATAACAAGTTTCATTATTACTAGAAATTAGGTTATGATACAAAATTGTTTTTACAAATATTGATTCATTAAACTATTTGCAATGGTTTCTTTTAACATTGTGATTTCAAGGTCACTTTCACTGTTAAAAGAACTCGATTCACCTCTATCAAAATGGCCTGAAGAGATTGACACGTCGGGTATATTCTCAAATTGTCAAAAATCTTCATCATTTGACCAAGCATGTCTTCGAATGTAATTATGCAAAACCATTGTTGCAATAACTATTAAAACTTGCTTGTCGAATGAATGGCTTGGAATATCTCTTAATATTGGCCATTTTTTTTCCTCACTCCAAATGTTCGTTCAATCACAGAGCGTAACGAAGAATGGGCATGATTAAAGATTTATTTTTTTCCAGATGCTCGATGATTACCTCGATGGAAGTCAGGTAAATGATATCGTTCCCCCCTATATGGACCTAGAAAACCTGCCATTTACGGATATCCTGAATCCACAAGATAATATTTTCCTACAAAAAATTAAAACATAATATCAAGTTTTAAAATAAAATAAAATTTTTAATATTGTTTTTATGTAAAGATTAATTAAAAACTTAAAGTTCGACCTGGTGGAGGGTGTGGAAACTTTAACTATTGTTTTCTAAGTGCTTGCAAAAAAATTCTACTGCCATGTGTTGTTCCTTCCCAACTAGGAAATGCAAAAATGAAGCACATGTTGAAGTCACAAACTGCCATAATATTTTGAGTTGGTTCACCTTTTCGTCCGATATAAGGTATTTGACAAGAAGGCGAAATGCATGCTTTTATGTGTGTTCCATCTATGGCCCCAATACAATCCTTTAAAATAAATACAAGTAATGAGATAAAAGTTAGAAATAATTTATATTTTAAAAATATAAAGATTGTGTAATTTTTACCTTAAAGTGAGGCCAATATCTTGTATCATGTCGAAATGGTTCGGTACTTCCTCGAATTGACCTTCAGTGGGTTTAATCGTGTCTATTCCCATTCGAGCAAATATATGCAACATATCAGTAAAAATTGACTAACAGCTTTCCCCATATTGTTGAAATCGCTCTTTGCATTTGAATTTGATTCTCTATTTCCAAGAATATACAATGATAATGCCAACTTCTCCATCGCAGATACCTTCCCATGCTTTAAGCCATAATTTTTTGCAAATCATGCAATAAGTCAGAAATATATTTTTGGCATCCTAAAACTATTCATGCAACGATCATCATGCCCATTTAATACTTCGCCACCCACATTTGACCTGTATAATTTGAATTCATACACGGTTGCATAGTGAAATAAGTTTTATGGTGTACCAATACACTGCTTAACACTTGTTCTTTCTCTTCATGATAATTGTTGTGCTCAACTTGTGTAACAATTGTGGATATTCTTCGTTGAGCTTCTTCACTTAATTCATGGGTATCATAATTCATACAAAAACTATTATACATATTGTTAAATTCATCCATAACCTGAAAAAGTAATAAAATGAAAATAAATTAATAACTTGTGACATTCTATACAACACAACAAAATTGAATAAAAGCATAGCATAAAAATACCAAACATAAAAATATCATACATTAATTTTACTATAAAAAAGTAGATCATACATTAGTTTGCATATAAAAAGTAGATCATACATTAGTTTTACATATAAAAGAGTAGTCTAGTTATATTACAATAATAAAGCTAAGGAGCTTATGATGGAGGTTGTGGATGGTATGGTTGGAAGGGAAATGAGGATGTTGCTACCAATGATGAAAATGACGCAATTGGATTTTGTTCAGCATACTCACGTCGAAGCCACCAAACCCTAACATCTAGATCTAAGTTCAAAAACACTTCTCGTTTCACCGGTATTTGGAACATTTTGATGGCAAAATAGTACAGTTCATCTTTTTTTTTTTTGGAATTTCATTTTCCAAATCACGCAAAGCATCCATTACACTTGAAATAGTATATTGAGAGTGAGGAAAAATAATTTTAGAAACTGACTTCCTTGGACTAGCCATACTCTCACACAATTTCTCAATATGAGTAGCTAATGAATTTTTTGATGATTTTCTACTTGAACTTGATTTTTTTCCTTTACCATGTACAACCCCAAGTGTTTCATTTCTTCGATTAGGAGTTTCATAAGAAGGGTTTGATGGTACCTCATTAGTAGGAATACCTTCATTCTCATTACTATTTTCATCTGAATCACCAAATCCCTCATTAGGTGTATCATCTCCCATAGGAACCCCTCTTGGAAGAACACTGCATTTAAGGTGCCTATGCATTCTCTCCAAGGCTACAATGCCACCAAACATTTGCCACATTAAATCATTCAACCGTGGTTCAATTCCTTTCTTCTTATATCCTTTAAAATCGATTTTCCTACATAACATGTTAAATGTTAAATGTTATACTAAGATTTTATATTTGTAAATTATTATTTTCAATAAAATTTATGCATTAAAATAATGACAAAGTTAACACTAACTCCGTATTTTTCAGCCCACCATTCTTCGGTAGCATCAACCGCCTTTTAGATGGACACCATCCAATACCTGCAGATTCCTTAAGCAACTCCCTCTATAACCTCCATTCCTTTTTTAATGTATCACACTTATTTTTCAATTGATGTTTTCTTTAATTTTTTTTTTGTGTTTTTGCTTAAAAAAGAGCAACGACATTTTCCCATCCTTTTGAGTTTAGATGAGTTGTCGGTCTATTACCAGCATTGACTTCATTCACGTAAAGTTCACAAAATATCAATGTCAGCTCATCATCCCAAATAGCTTTTGTTGCTAAGGTACTTTCTCCTTCCACAAATTTTCGTGTCTTTACCATCTATTATATACTGTAAGATTGAATAACTCAAACTTAAAAGCTGAAAAGTTTATACTATAAATTACTTAACAAGATAAAAAATTTTCATGTTTGTTTTATTCTTTATGGTTTCATATTCTTTCTTAATTGTTCTTACTCCTTGTAACATATTTACTGTTTCTTTGCTTTATTCTCCACTATTTGCAGCATTTAATCTCCCTTTCTTTTTTGTTTCTCCCTTTGTTTTCTTCTTTTTCTTTATTGAAGCATTTGACTTTCTTAAATCCTAATATGCCTTTTTTTCACTCATTGCTGACTCTATATATGGGGGAAAGGTATCGGTCTGGTTACTATAAGTAAACCACCATTGACAGAGCTAGAAGCAACTGACATTTAATTTAAGCATCTAACTTAAAAAGCTTTTATATGTAAGAGGGTCAAACACTTTTAAAAAGTCATAAAAGCTCTCAAATCATTTCAACTAAACTAATATCATTTCAACAAATTTAAAATCCTATGCATTTTGTTAGAAATATAAGCAAAAAGACCAACCAAAACAATTTTTCTCTAAAAAGCAAACTTGCACTACAACAAAAAAGGCCTATAGCGACACTTTTTTTGACAGAAGACGACGTAAAAAAGGTTGTCATAGGTTTTATGACGCTCGTCCGACGCTCAAAATGGTTGTATATAGTGGGTTGGAGATGCATTATGACGCTTTTGAAAAAGCGCCGCAATAAGTCAACATAAGTCAACCCTTATTGAAGGGTTGTGAAAAGTTTGGTCAATGGCGACCTTTAAAAAGGTTGGGAAAGACCTAATCAAGTCCAACCTTTGGAAAAGGTTGTTATAGACATGTTTAAGGCAACCTTAAAAAAGTTGGGATAGACCAGCCTAAGGCAACCCTTAAAAAAAGTTGGGATAGACTAGCCTAAGGTAATCCTTAAAAAAAGTTGGTATAGACCATCCTAAGGCAACCCTTAAAAAAGGTTGGGATAAACCTTGTCTAAGGCGACTTTTAAAAAAGATTGGGATAGAATCGTTTAAGGCAACTTTAATTAGGTTGGTATAGACCATATCTAAGGCAACCTTTGTAAAAGTTGGAATAAAAAAGGTTGGTATAGATTCATCTAAGGTAACCTTAAAAGGTTAAGAAAATCTTTGTCTAAGGCAACTTTTAGAAAACGTTGGTATTGATGCGCCTAAGACAACGTTAAAAATGTCGAGATAGACACGCCATCGCAACCCTAAAAAGTTAGGATAGATATTTTCCAAGGCAACTGAAAAAAGTTGGAAGAAACCCGACTTAAAAGGTTGAGATAGATATTTGTCTCATGTCCAATGTTTTTACGATATTTTTGTCGATTTTAAGAGCCTATTTTTACAATATATAAAATTAAAATTAAAATTAAAATTAAAATTAAAAATTCAATACAAAAATAGATCCAACAATCAAAGTACACTAACATTTAGCTAAAATGTATACCACTAACATTCAACTCAATGTACAAAAGTAAACAAATAAAAAAATACCTAAGAAGATGGACATTGATATTGATGTTGTAATACAAAAAGCTAATATAGTTTGAAATCGCAACTTTAGAAACTCATTGATCTCTTATTTCTACAAAGGTAGCCCCAAGTAGTGAAATATATCCGATCCAAACAATCCATTTTGTTTACTACGTACTTGTAACATATGCGCTTTTCTCTCTTTTCACCTTTATTGCTTATTGACTCTTCGCTATATTTAGCGTTATCCCTCGAGCCCCAACTTGCTTTAAGCCAATTGCAAACCTCATTCATCTCTCTAGGGATTGTGTAATGACCAATACTGCACAAACCGGATCAAAAACTTAAAATTTTGTCTGGTTTTGTATTCCCTTTAAGATCAAAAGGACTGAGAATAAATAAATAAATAAATAAAACAAAGGATTGAGTGTTTAAGGTTCTTGCACTCAATTCTACACAAACGACATAGTAAGAAAGAGATACAAACCTTCGGGTTTGGAATGATCTCCATCTTGAATGCATCGCTTCCACAAGCCTCTTGATAGCATTCAAAGTTGACCTAATCAGTAACATTGATCGCTAGTACTAAGCCAAATAGACAGTTTAGCCTTGGCAATTTCAAGCATGAACCTCATGTCCTCATAGAAAAAGAAATTTAGAGGCCAATGGGCATCGGGACAAGAAAATGGGTTGTACCAAATTCACAAAGAACTAATTATTTTGAAATTTTGACGGATGAACAAAGATAAGAAGCCTTTGGGGGTTTATAAAATCTACGAGATAGTTAATAACATCACCAATACAATTAGATGTAGCTTATCATGGTAAACTCAAGCACCACATAGCAGTCAATTGCCTTTTGAACCATGATCAAATTTCTAATATTAAAACCAGTGGTCTTTGTTCAATTAATAGAGTTTAAATAAAATCAAGGTAGAAGAACAAATAGAAAAACAAAGATGGAGAAATAGATTACTTACATGTTCATCGTGGACTTGAGCAATTTCAAGGAGTGAATCACGAAGAAATAGATTCAATGTGTGATTATGTACTTGAAAAATAAAAAAGAAAATGAAATTTTAAATTCATTACTAAACAACCATTCTATAATTTCATATTATGCATTTGAGAAATAATTAAATTTATACTTGTGTGTAGAAACTCCTTACATAAAACACAAATGTTAGTTTAAAAATAATATACAATAAATAACAAAATGTGTAGATATTAAAATGGAAAAAAGTAAATTAATTTGTGAGTAAATATTATTGGTTTTTATTAATTTAGCGGTAAAATTTACCTTAAAAACAGCCCACTAATCATAACCTTAGACAAATTACGAGAACTTCTCCATCGAGGCAATTGATCGCAAGAATGAACATCCTAACATAAAATTTGCTACATCCCAAAGATGACATGACCCCATACCAACAAATCTTGTAAGTTCATGGAAGCAAATATCATGATGTTCATACCACTTTCAAATAAAATAAAGAAATAATGTTTGGTAAAGGATAGAAAGCTTATAGCTTGATGTACGCATATGAGATTGTGACAAGGATCTTGGATTTTGTAATCAAATTAACTAAGAAGCTATCACCCACAATAAGAATATTTTCCAAAACAAGAAAATACTGCATAAGTTCAAATTTTCACATGAAACATGGTTGTTTTCTAATTTGGGCTTTCTAAAATACATTATATACTTTTATATTTTCTATATCCTAAAAATCGACAAGTTATACTAGAATTTCCAAAGAAAAACAAAATAAGTTATATCTATAAAGCCAAAATTTAATCGTAAAAATAAGCGATGTTCAGTTATAAAGGTAAGGAAGCATAGAAAATACCGAGACAAGTGGAGGATCGCATCGTAAATTCAAGCCAAACTCTGCAGTAAATTCAAACCTTTGAAAAATGTTCTAATGAGAGATGAAAGTATGCTTGATGGAGGGATGTAGAAGAGGTTAAAGTGAAAGAGATTAAACAATTTGCACTATCTCGTTAGCATTTTATTGTTGAAAAATAAAATGCAATGGTAATAGAGCATGCGCTAACTTTACTCTCCTCCCCACTCCCGTAAAGTAGATGGTGGAGACAATCCGACCCTCACATTCCCACTGCTTAGTCTACATGATTTCACTTTCGGACTTCCAAAATTGAGATCTAAGAGAATGTAAAGAAATTTTAGAGTTGAAACCTATCAAAAACACTAACGAATTTTATGAGATTTCAAGTGAAAAACCTTAGATAACAAAGCTACCAATGGAGCAAACACTATAAAATTCTAATCCTCAAATACAAATACAGTCATCGAACCAAAAGTTATATATTCTAATATTCTATTTTAAACGCTACCAAATTCAGATAGATATTTGATTGAAAGTTCACAGATAAAGCGAGCTCAAACAACTATCGAAAGATAAACAAGTCTAATGAAAATAACCCGAACCTCGCCCACCTACATTCCTTCGAATGGCTTCTTCATGATCCAAAACACCATCCGGAGTTGAAATCACAACATAACCCCACCGCATGTAATAAGAAAATAAACAAGGTGAGTATCAAACTAGAAGATCTCACCTCCCATGACATGCGATTCTACAAACATAAACCGCTGACCTGCATTCTCAGACGAGCACTTTCTACATTAAATTGGCAATGAATAATTGAAACACCGACACACATGGATTCTTAACAAACCCGACGAGTTGGAAGTTTAAGTGTTTTGTATTTTCGATATCCTTTGCTTTGATGTCCTCGCTGTAAGTGAGTGCCCGACAATCGCTTACCCTTCCTTGCAGGTCAACTGTTATCCTCCCCACTCTATGTGGATCATGAACTTCAAGTTCTTTATGTATCCTTTCAAAATGCAATTTACAAAGAAGTCAAAAACACAAAGAAGAAGCAATAGATTCAAAAGTAGCAGAGCTACAACTCTAAATTTCATGACAACCGGATTTGCGACCACTTAGTTCATGAGATTACAACAAAGACCAATTCATCGAAAAGTGCATGATGCCTAATGGTTTTCAAAGCTTCAAATAAACAAAACTACAGTTGATAAAACGAGGAAGAAATTTTTCATAAGTCCTTCGACATCATATTGATAAAATAACCAGCAATCAAGATAAGCATGGATTCTAGTGTTTTGATGGGAAAGTGAGCATAGACGAACCTCATTTTGTAACGGTATCCCTTGTCGACGCCGGTGATGAGGTTCTCGACGTGGTCGAGAGCGGTGCGGATGGCGGCGCTTAGTCTTCCGGAGCCGAACCAAGCCTCAATCATTTGGTTGATTCGGGGACTTCGGTTTCCATGAACTTCATGGTAATTTAAACAAAACCCAAAATCAAAATTCAGACCGCTCTCTCTTATTAACACAAAGAGAAAAGGGGAGATGCAAGGAACTTACGTAAAGGGCAAAATCTTAAAAATTCTTTCCCCTTTTCTCCTCTAGGTTTCGAGATTTTGGGAAAGTTGAGGAGAAGAAAAAGGTTCTTCCCTTTTCATTTTTAGTTGGAATGTATATGGCGGAAATTTGGGGTTCTTTTTTACTTTTACTTTTAAAATTGTTTCATTTATTATATTTTAAATTATATAGATTTTTATTAAAATTAAATTATCTCAATTTAAAATACAATTAAAAGATTTAACTTCAGCTTTTTGTAACAAGGAAACAAAGAAGACCAAATGATTTCTTAGATGATAATGTCAATATATTTATGTAGACCCAAAATATTTTTCAGTCTTAATTTGTAAATGTTCAAATATGTGTGTTAAATGAATATTTTGAAAAATAATTTGAAATAATATTTTATAAAGAAAATCAAAATTTATTTCTTAAAGAAAAAAAACTCCTTACCATGAATAAAAAAGAAGGCGAAGGCAACCGTAAGAAAATAATTGTTCTACTTTTGATATATTGACAAAGATTGAATGTTAAGCATACAGTAGAGGAAGCATCAATTGCCATTGCCCCACAATTTTAAGCTTCAAACTGAATCTTAAAACCAGAGAATGTGCCACAAAAAACACACATCAGAAATACAACCAGTCAACACCCATATATAATATTTTGGTCAATGTCAACAATTAAAATGAGAGGTAAATTTGAAGTGTATGCGGATTTTGAATTTTTTCTTTTGGATTTTAATCTTATTTTTGTGATATTTAGGGAAATAAGTCGACGCGTTTTTGTTTCTCTTTACAATTTTTTTTTTTGTGTTCAGTGCTGGAAATTTAAGGAGAAAGATTCTTTTGTTTTTTGTGTTTGATATAAACATTGTGATAGTTTTAAGGCATATTTGAGTTTATAGTGATGCGATAGCCCTCGAAAACTCATACATTTCATCTACTGTGTTGAGATGAAATCATCACGTTAAAAAACCATCACATTATAATCCAGGCTTCAAATTAAAAACTTTAAATAATTAAAAAAACAACTTTACTATTTTATTAACATGAAATTTTATAAAATTTAAAAGGATTAAGTAATAAATTTATTATTTTCGAGAGTCAAGGTGCATGTCCCTAGTTTGCATCGTATTGAACAATCTTACTTTTGTAATCTTATATTAGAGTTAATTATATATAGAGAAAAGAATTATATAAAATAGGGGCGTCACGTTTTAGTAATTTTTTTATGTCATTGATATATAATTTAGTAGTTTTACAAAAACAAAGTCACAAAACTAGATTTTTCAATACTATTGACTTTCGGGTCGCTATAGAAATGCAATAGAGGGCTACTGACAGAGATGCAGCATTTTGATATAGAAGATTGGGGAAAATTTTAGGGATTTTGGGGAAGGGGATTTGGGAAAAATAAAATGGGGAAAATTGGAGATTTAGGGAAGGGGATGAAAGTAAAACTGTGCTTTGTCACGGTGAAAAGTTTTTCTTTTAATTTTTTTCATTTTTAACTTTTTATTTTTATTTTTAAAATTTTTAAATATTGAACTTTTGATAGAAATATTGACTAAAATATTAAATTTTTAATGTTTAAATACTTTTGAAGATTTTTATAATTCCTAATTAACATATAAAACAAATAATATCATGTCATGTAGATTACATTGTAGGTTGTCACATCAATATTATTAAAAAATTAATTTTATAGTTAAATTTCTATTAAAATTGAGATTTAACATTTTTAAAAGTCGAATGTCAAATTTAATTCAAAAAATAAGAATTAAATTGATAAAAATAAATATTGAGAGTTAAAATTTACCATGATCAACTCTTTTAGGAATTAAATTGATAAATGGGTATGGCATGGTCTAGTATTGTTGAAAAGATTTCTTTTTCAATATGAAATTCTAATTGTGGTTTAAATGTATACTTAAAACTTTAATTTTAATTTAATCATACACATTTAAAAAAATAAATACATCAATTTATTTTTATATTGAATAAATATAAATATTTATGTATGCAATATATAAATATAAAATTATGTTATATCAATAATTGTGTTAATAATTTATAAGAACTGGATCAAATTAAAGTTCATATATTCAATTGCACATTAAACCATTGTTCATGTATGCTTTTGGGATTTATCCCATTTTGATATTTTATTATTTGAAAATAATAATTTATATTTATCTTATTTATGATTAAAATTTTAAATATATATAACATAAAATTTAAAACATTTATATTAAATAAAACCCTAAACCCCAAACCCATAATCACAAAATCTCAAAATCCTAAACCCTAAATCCATAAACACAAAACCCTAAAACCTTAAACCATGAGCTATAATCCTTAAACTTTAAACTCTAAACACTAAACCTTAAACCCTAAACTAAATTGATTTTTTACGGTATTTTTATTAAAACCTTATTCACAATCGATGTTATTAAGTTATTTTAATTTGAATATATATAATTATTCACAAACCGATGATGTAAAATTTTAAGAATATTCATATTTTAAATCCGATTTTTTGGTGTCACACATTCAAAAAAAGCCGAAATTAAGGAAATTTCGGACGTTACACCTTTATACAAAGAGTTGGCCAGAGCGTATGTCGATAAGTCTATCCCAACACTTAGGAAAGTGTCGCCCCAAAACTGTCGTCTTAGGACTAGACAAAAGCCAACTCTTATTCAAGCGTTGCCTTAGGCATACATATCCCAACCCTTATACAAAGCGTTGGCCAAAGCGTATGTTGGCAAGTCTATCCCAACACTTAAGAAAGTGTCGCCCCAAAACTGTTGTCTTAGGACTACATGAAAGTCAACTCTTATTCAAGCGTTGCCTTAGGCATACATATCCCAACCCTTATACAAAGAGTTGGCCAAAGCATAGTCTATCCCAACACTTAGGAAAGTGTCGCCACAAAAGTGTCATCTTAGGACTACACAAAAGCCAACTTTTATCCAAGTGTTGCCTTAGGCATACATATCCCAACTCTTATACAAAGAGTTGGCAAAAGTGTAGTCTATCCCAACACTTAGGAAAGTGTCGCCCAAAACTGGTCGTCTTAGGACTACACAAAAGCCAACTCTTACTCAAGCGTTGCCTTAGGCATACATATCACAACCCT
Organism: Gossypium rotundifolium; assembly: GCA_025506655.1. Lineage (NCBI taxonomy): Eukaryota > Viridiplantae > Streptophyta > Magnoliopsida > Malvales > Malvaceae > Gossypium > Gossypium rotundifolium. The sequence goes on along the minus strand of CP106732.1, from coordinate 20,463,636 downwards.
TGTACAAAGAGTTGGCTAAAGCGTATGTTGGCAAGTCTATCCCAACACTTAGGAAAGTGTTGCCCCAAAACTGTCGTCTTAGGGCTAGACAAAGCCAACTCTTATTTAAGCGTTGCCTTAGGCGTGCATATCCCAACCCTTATAGAAGAGTTGACTAAAGCGTATGTTGGCCAGTCTATCCCAACACTTACGAAAGTGTCGCCCCATAAGTGTCGCTATAGACCTTTTTTGTTGTAGTGTTGGTATACAATAAGAAATTAGGAAGAATCATACCTTATGAACAAGGTCCCTCCAAACTGTTTGATTTAATCTGCCAGACAAATAGATTGATTACTGCAGGACCAACAACAATCTTGATGACTACTGCAGGACCAAACGACGGAATATATAAGAAAATGAAAGGAATTTGGTAAGTCCATTTTGCATATTCTCTATAGAAGTCTATGACAAGAAATTAATGAAAAATACCTTCAAAAATCAGATTATTGCAAATGAAAGTCATATGAAGTAATCAAATGCATAGAACTTTGTTCCATACTATATTTTTTCACCTTTTCAGAGATTTACAGGAACGTGGATAAATGTCAAACCTAAAGATAGAGATAGAACAATTATATTTGGTGAAGGAAAGTACCAATGCCAGAATACAAGTAGTTACAACAATTACCACAAGAAGTTAAAAGTATGCGTTCCAATGAGATGCCTACAGAAGAATACATTATTAGGCGTAATAATTTTGCATGGACCATAAGAAAATGTCAAAATTAACAACAAACTATTATATAAAGCATGAAACATAAGCCTCTTTATAAGCTTAGAAGAAAGATGATTCCTAAAGAAACAAAACATGATCATTATTCAGTATACTAGTGGCATCATAAACATAAAAACCATACTGAAAGATTAATTTAACTATCAAGTATGTCCTAGTTCCCCCCACCAAAATGTGACAAGAACTTAGTGCCTAATTTTCCTATAAAAAATCAGTGAAGGTACATGGTCAAGTAAGCATTTTTGTATTGAACAATTAAGGAAACTTGCAGCCTTCTACAAATCAAGTAAATTTTTACCTCATGTGACTGCAAACCTCAATAAATACTCACTGTTATTTATCAGATTGATAAATCCCTACTCCCCTAAACTAGTGTGCATATAATAGAGTGAATCTGAAGATTTGACAAAGATGATGATAAGTGAAGTCGTATGGAGTTCATATAAGAAAAGCAAATATCAGATGGCTCACTACGTACCTGCTGAACTTAGAAAGAATAAAAAGAAAAGGGTGAAAGGAACAATGACAAAAGGAAAATAAATAGTAATCACCCCTTCATTAAATCGTTTCTTGAGCTTGTCAGCAGGTAGAAGAGTTCATCTTCTGTGAATCTTAAATGGTTTCATTTTTTCTTGCATTCATTTTTTAATAAATCTTTTGTGAATGGTTGTGTGATAGGCCCCAACTAAATTTTTTATTAGATAGAATGTAAACAGTGGTTGTGTGGTTTTAATAATTCCTTTCAACGAAAACCTTGGATTTTAGGCAACTGGAAGCTCGTCAACGAACATCTCCAATTTTGATGGATTCAGAAGCCTATCTTGTTGCACGAGCTCCCAAGGTGAGCTAAAAATAGGAGAAAAGCGTAATCCTCCTCATCGAAACCAGAGAAAGCAGAGGGAGAAAGCGTGAGTACTGTGTGAGTGAGAGAAGAGAGAGATAAGCTTTGAAAGGGAATGCCTTCATAGGGGTTAACTTGGTAAAGATATGGCACGTCCTCCTGTTTATATAATTTTCATGTGTGTTTTTACTATTACATCATATTCTGATAAAAAAATGATGGTATAATCATTCCATACCAGAATCAAAATCCATATATAATAGAGTAAAAGGTAATTGACAAAAAAAACTTTGTTATGAACCAAAAAAAAAGTATACCCAATTACCATAGCCAGATAGATAAAAACAAAGGGAGAAAAGTTTCAACTCCACCTTGGCATCTCCAATAAAAAGAAACTCCTTGATTTTGCTGAAATTTCTATGAAAAAGTTAAATAACATTAAAAGTTTGGAGCTGAAAACGTACAGTTACTTAAGCTTAATTAATGTAGTTATATATTTTTCATGCCCTTCATATTCAACTACATTTTCATTGTTTTAACGACACAAAACTGGAGATAGGCTTCTGAATCCATCAAAACTGGAGATGTTCGTTGATGAGCTCTAGATATGCCTAAAACCCAAGGTTTTCGTTGAAAAGAATTATTAAAACCACACAACCATTTAATAAATCCAAATATGCCCCAACTAGCATCAAATTTTAATGCCACTAACCAGTAATTCTTTTATTAACACTCATATATAGCATGTAAACACCCTACAACATTCAATAAATCTGATACTAGAATGTGATTTGACTATTAACAAAATTTACGGTTCACATGATTATAATTGCAATAATAAACAAGAAAGATGAAAGAAGAGGTTCAAACAAGAGAACGTTACAATTTAACACTCTCATTCAAGTGTAATTTGAGGAATTTACAGTGAAGTAAAACCATTACCTCAAAAACACGGTGACATCGAAATCCCTATCTTCACCGCATCTGCTAGTAACCAACAAATTATCGTGTTTTATATCTCCATGCACAATGTTCTATATTTAGAAGAAACAACACAAGCAAGCACATTAAACTAGCAAGTTAACAATAGATGATTTTATTGTCCGTCACCGTGAACAAGATGTTCCACATATAATTAAAATTCATTGGAGCATGTGCAAACTTTCATCACAGTACCAAGGCTAAATAAGCAAAATTCTAAGATCAAAGCCCTTTGTCATCAAAACATCAAAACATAACGCACGAAACACAAGGAATCGAACAAGTATGGATATATATATATATATATATATCATAGGTATAAAAAAAAAACAAGACACTTTCTTCTTTATCATATCTATCTAATAAAAAAATTAGTTGGGGCCTATCACACAACCATTCACAAAAGATGTGGGCTAGATTGGTACATGATGATTTAAGTTAAGTCACAGTGATGAGAGAAACAAGCCCAAATATAAATTTGATTGCAAAACAGAACATCATTAGAGAAACCAAACAAAGCAAAGATGCCAATTATACGATGAATATGTAGGTTTTTTTTTTATTTCTAAGCATAGGGCCCAATCTTTTTAAGGAAAAAAATGTATGAAAGTCCTCCAGCAGCACAAGTACAAGATAAGTTAAAGGTTCAAGCTTCAACTATCCAAATTAACCAAAAGAAATAGAATAATAACAGAACAAATAAAAATGCTCAAGGGTAGAAGAAAATCATGTTACACTATAGCAACATGAACAGAAGAAAATCAAAGATAACATTATTGAAGCAATTGAGTAGGCTAAAGAAAATCAAACTGCAGTACGAATATGTGTTCTAACCTATAATAGTTCTAATGCAAAGAGATAAAAGAAAACATGCACTCGGATAAATACCAGTATATTGATCCCTGCTTCCACTGCTTTTGGAATAGCTTATCTATTCGATTTAGATCACTAGGCAGATGTTCCTGCAAAATACTCGAGTAGTTTCTTTGATTATTATATTAACAACAATAATACAGACACAGCAACTATGAAGATGCATATGAGGCAAAGGTAAATTGGGCCGTGTTTACCTTCAGGATAATCTCATGTGGAATACAATTTATAAGTAATTCATACACCTTCGCTCGAACCTGAAACAGCCTAAAGAACAAAGAAAAATGGTTTAAGAGGAAATTTTGAAGATGGATGCTCAAAAGATACCATAAAGAACAGATAGATTTCCAACTGCAGGACCAACGAGACGACAGAATATATAAGAAAATGAAAGGAATTTGGTAAAAATACCTTCAAAAAGCAGACTCTAACATAAGCAAAGAATATCCAGTAAACATGTACAACCAAGAATAAAGCAAAAAAAGAGGGGAGAAACGACTTATTTTTTCCCAAATCTGAAAATAAATAAGGTTGGGAAAGAAATTAGTTTAACTTTCAAGGATAAAATAGTAAAATAATAAATAATAGTATGGGTATTTTTGTCTGTTAAAAACACCAACTGCTCACTGATTTTTAATTGCTGCTTTCACTCCCAGTTGATTTTCAGCAGACCAGTGTGGTGGAGATGGATTTGCACTGAACTTTGCTGCTAAACTAAACAGCACAGTAGTGCGGTGGGTAGCAATTATTTAGGCCAACTGCACCTCACTGGCCTTCAACGTTAAACCAAAGGAAGCCAAAATCATCCATTCTAGCACGTGTTTTGTGCAGCACTATTCCATCCAAGGGTGAGGTTAGAATAATTTTAAGGGAAGTCAAATGAAATTTTAATTTTTTACAGTTTATATTTTTATAATTTTTAAAGGATTAAATCAAAATTTTATAATTTTAGAGGCCAAAGTATAATTTTACATTTACTAATTTAAAATTTTTAAAAAATTTAAGGACTTAAATAGTAATTTTATATTTTAGAGGGGTCGGGGCCACTACCAACCCTCTAGATTCCCACTAATTCCATCCCCACATTATTTAGACCCAACTTCAATTAATCATGTGTTAATGAATTAAAATATTTTAAAAATATAGAGTAATAAATTTCACTATAAAAATCTTTCCATTGCTTTATGTTGTCATATAAAATCTATAAAATATCTATAAGTGTGAGACTTGAACTTAGACATCAATACATTTTGTTGAAACCATTTTTTGAAAAAGGTCGACTTTTATTAAAAAAACAAAAATGGGAGTCGCCACCAATTTTTTTTGATGAGGTGTGATCGAGTCATCTCGTAAAATGGTTGTTTTTAATAAACAGTTTGATTCATTAAAATAACGGTTTTGGTCTACGAAATTTAGAAAGATGGGTTCGGGAGTCGGTTACGTATGAGGAAGGATTAGCACCCTCGTAACGCCCAAAATTGGTACCTAGTTGATTAATTAATGTCTTAGTGTCGAGAATTTAGAATTTGAAAAGATTTTAAAAATACGATCATTTGTTAAAATATTATTTAATTGAATTTTTTCAAGAAAATGGCATATTTCACGTTAATCGAGAAAAAGAATTACGTCCCGTAAGTTAGGACACGATGTCTTAAATTCCCGATACGCGAATAAACGCCGAAAAATTTATTTTAAAATATGTTTGACTATCTCGATTTTATAAGAAAATCATATTTCGTAAGTTAGATCACGACCTTTTCTTAATTCCCGATATTATTAAAAGAATTAAAAAATGTTCATTTATTTGGATTTATTGAGAAAATCGAAACCCCGTAAGTTAATGAACGACTTTTCGAATTTTAAAATACAAAATATTGCTTGTTTAAAACAACATTTTTAATGTATAGGTAAAATGTAACACAATTTTGTAGTAAAATATAAAAAAATAAAAAATAATGGTACAAATATGCATAACGAAAAAATAATAAATGCGGTAATATGAGCGACAATAATAAGGACGAAAATAAATAAATAAATAAGTGAAACAAACAAGTTGATTACAAATAAAAAAAAGAAAAATAACAAGTAAAGACTAAAGAAAATTTAAAACTAAAAAACTAGGGTAAAATACCCAAATATAACAAAAAATAAAAAAAATTACAGAATTGAGCCGATTTCTCAAAAATTTACAGAATGAAACAGTTTCCCACAAAACGCCACGTCACGTCGCTGCTTTTGTGGGAAATAAAGAGCCCACAGAGACGCTTTGTGCCACATCAACAAAGCTCGTCCACGTAAGCGCCCACATAAGCGCTTTTTGTCGATGTGGCATAAAGCGCGCCTCGAAGCGCTTTTAGCCTATAGAACGGTCAAAATTTTTAAATATATTAAAACTAAATTACAAAAAAAATTCTTATTTTATTAAATATATTAAAACTAAATTAAAAAAAAAAAAAAAAAACTTCTTATTTTATTAAATATATTAAAACTAAATTGCAAAAAAATAAAAATAAAAAAACTTCTTATTTTATTAAATATATTAAAACTAAATTACAAAAAATAAAAAATAAAGAAAACTTCTAATTTAATTAAATATATTAAAACTAAATTACAAAAAATAAAAATAAAAACTTCTTATTTTATTAAATATATTAAAACTAAATTACAAAAAATAAAAAATAAAGAAAATTTCTTATTTATTAAATATATTAAAACTAAATTACAAAAAAATTTTATTTTATTAAATATATTAAAACTAAATTACAAAAAATTAAAAAATTCTTATTTTATTAAATATATTTAAACTAAATTACAAAAAATAAAAAATATAGAAAACTTCTTATTATTAAATATTCTAAAAATAAATTTCAAAAAATAAAAATAAAAAAACTTCTTATTTATTAAATATATTAAAACTAAATTACAAAAAATAAAAATAAAAAAACTTCTTATTTATTAAATATATTAAAACTAAATTACAAAAAATAAAAACAAAAAACAACTTCTTATTTTATTACATATATTAAAATTAAATTACAATAAAAAATTAAATAGTTTCTATTTTATTAAAGATATTAAAATTAAATTACAATAAAAATTAAACAACTATTATTTTATTAAATATATTAAAATTAAATTACAAAAATAAAAATAAAAATAAAAATAACTTTTATTTTATTAAAAAATTCAAATTAAATTACATACAAAAAATAAACAACTTCTATTTTAGTGAAGATATTAAAATTAAATTACAAACACAAATAAAAAAACAACATTTTTATTAAAAAATAAAAAAATTATTACAATTTTAAAAATAAAAAAGCCCATCCGAATCAATGTTGATGCCAGTCGGAATCAGTGCCACACGGGGGTGGTCGGCGGTTACGCACTAGATTCCTCCTTCTTCTAGCTTCCGGCGGAGTCGTGGAACCTCGGTGGGATTTCGGTTCCTCCGACAGTGGGTCTGGTTGTGGGTGTTGCGAGGATGACCCACCTTGATAAAATAACGACCCCGGAGGTGTTTGCATAAACCACGGCGGGTGTCTGAATCCCGTATGGCGAAGGAGGCTGGTAAAAAGAAATGCTCCCCGATGATGCCTCCTGTGATCCCTCACGCGACAATGGTCTCAAGATCGGTTGGCCAGTCGGAGTAGTCGGGAACGGACTCGAATCCGACCATGCATTCCAACATGGGGTGGGACTGGGAAAAGGAAACATATATGGGTTAGGATACATATAAGGGCTAGGGTACGCACCTGGCATAAAGGCTAAAGGCTGTGATGTCGGTGTCGTCGGCTGAACTGATGGGCCCGATAACTCTGTCAGTGCTGTTGATGGCCCCGTCTCATCACCCCTTCTCCTTGGATTTAAAGGGCCCCGATGTTCCCTTTGTTGACGAAGTTGTCGTCGCCTCTCTTCTTCCGATAACAAATACGGCTTACCATGGATCCTAAACCATGGCATGTAGTTCGGTACGCACGCTAACTCAGGAACGACGATCGGTTCCCGGATAGGTAAATAGTCATATCGGTTCTCCCACATCTCGATACGTACTGACCAAAATCTTGGCCAATCCATGTGCAACTGTCGTAAGTCCACTTTGTGCTCATTATCGAGCACCTTAGGTGCTACGGAATCGATTGCCGGAATCCAAATTATCGCAGAACCCGATCTGACTGGTGCATCTCCACGGTCGCATGTTGATCAATGGGACCTTCACATGCCAAAGGTTTTGATTTTGCAAGAACTCCTCCGGAATTACTGCCCGAATTGTCGGATCCTCGTACGGTGTCCATTGAAACTATATTAATATTACCAAAATATTAGTTATATACATAATAATAAACACTAAATATGAAATACTAAATTATAAATACGACATTCAAAACTTACTTGTGATTCCGACCGTTAGTCCAATAGAAGCTATATATCTTCAAGCGAGGTAGGTATTCCAGCATAACTCGCCGAATGGTTCCACCTAATTAAATAAAATTTTAGCATACAATTATACTATAAATCTACGTAATAATTGTAAAATATAACATTAAATTTACCTCGTTATCAGTGGGAATGAATATGGGTGATCGAGTCAAGAACTTAAAAATAGAAATCGAAACCGTGCCCCTGCAGTAGTGGTAGGCAACCTCTGATTTTCGCTTTACTCAGTCGCGTCGCCCTGCACATCTCCCGATACAACCTCGATTGCACGACAAACCCCAACTCAATTCACTCTACGCTCTGAAATCAACAAGTTTCAGAAGCCATCTCAAGTGTACGAGGTTTCTAGAAAGGTCCCAGATCGATAGCCTCCAATTATCTGAAGAATGTATGCTCAAGCATACCGTATTCTTTCTATTTCGGTCGAACCCTCATTCGGCTCCGGGAATGTGTCTCGTAACCAGGCCATCTCGATCCGACCTCTTTGAATGTTATCCGGAATGGCACCCAGAAGCTCGTAGCATATGGCCATCAAATCGGTAGAAGTTGTGGACCCAGTGACTATCGACCTGTCCACCAGCAATCCCAAATGCAACTGCACATCTTTCAGAGTGATGGTACACTCTCCGCATGGAAGATGGAAAGTGTGCGTCTCGAGTCTCCACCTTTCTATCAACGCACTGATCAAAGGTGGCTACAACTTGAACCTCCGGCTTATCGTGGCCACATGCCAAAAACCCGCTTCCCGCAGGTAATTCTCGATCAATGGCGATGGGAGACCATGCATATTGCGAATATAACATTGCAACACCCGATCTACAGACTGTTTAAAAAATTATAAAAAAATTAATTAAAATTGCATAAACTTACAAAATATTAAATAATATTGAAAAATTAAAATTAAAACTTACCATTTGCATTTGATCGACGGAGATGTACTTGTTGTCTAGACGAATTAATTCCCTGCCATTGGTAATACGATCGAAAATTTTAAAATTTTCAAAAAAATATATTAAAAAATTAAAAAATGGCTTTTTGTAAATATTAAAGGACTATTTCAAAATTTTAGAGGAAGTTTCAAGGACTTAAAGAGAAATTTGAGAGGAATTTGAGAGAAGAATGAGTAAGGATTAAAGTGTGAAAAAAATAAAAGGGTTGGGGGGTTTTTATAGTTTTTTTTTTTTGTTGGGCCCTAACGGTCAAAAATTTTGACCATTTTTTTACCATTCAGAGCTAAAGCGCGCCCTGTGTAAGACTTTCTCGCCATTTTCCTACAAAATGCTTATTGACGTGGACGCTGCTTTTGTGGGAAACGCCTTTTTCCGTAAATTTTAGAAACCATTAATTAGTAATTTTTTATTTTTTGGTATATTTGAATATTTTACCCAAAAACTATGGTAAGCAAATAAGTAGATAAATATTACGTGCATCAATTAAAAATAATAATAATCACAATAATAATAACATTAATAATAATAATACGAATGATAAATAATTTAGAGTTTGAAAGTATATAAAAGGATATAAATAGATAATAAATAATAAATAAAACGATAATAATAAAAGAAAAGTAATAAAAATAAGTAAATAAACAAAAGAATATAGTAATGGTAACAATAATATTAAATTAACTAATTTAATAGTGTAATAATAATAACAAAATAATGACTAAATTGAACTTTTAAACGGAATTTTGGGTAAACTTGGAAATAAAAGAAGGGTAAAGGACCAAGTTGATTGTGCGAATAATGAGGAGGAACCAAAATGGGAAATAATCCCCATCCCCCAAAACGCACAACTTCAAGGTGGATCAAATTGGAAACGAAATAAATTAAAGGGCGAAAATTAAAAATGAAATAAACTTAATTGTAAAATAAAAAAGTGGAAGGGCTAAAAGTGCAATTAGCCCTTCCGTTAAAAAACATGCAATCCTAGGCCAGGTCGGGTCGGGCCAAGGCAAAACGACGCGTTTTGGGTGTTTGAGGCCAGTCCCAAAACGACATCGTTTTGGGGGCCTATATAAGTCATTTTTTTGACAAAAAAAAAAATCATTTAGCCCTCATTCTAAAAAAAATCTAAAATGCTCTCCCCCCTTTTTGCGATTTTCAGTCATCGGGCCATCGCCGGTCCTCCACCATCGACCTTCGTGCAGCGGCGGAGCTCAAAACGAAGCATTTTTTCGGCCGATCGAAGAAAAGGTAATGATTTCCCCTCTTTTATGTGTGTTTTTTGATATATATGTATATATTTAAAATAGACTCGAAAAGAGAATATATATATATATATATATATATATATATATATATATATAAAAGTAACCTTAGCACCCTTTTGAACTTCGACTAGTGGTTGCTTTTGTATTCAGTTTCTTATGCTTGGATCACTGTTGGAATTTTGATTTTTTTTGTCTCTCGATTGTTTGTGTTTGTTTTTTTGTGTTTAAATCTCTGTTTTTTTTCTTGGTATTCAAAGTTTGTTCAAAAAAATTACAATGGATTTAGTGGCGGTGACAGGCTAGGGGCGTTAGGGTTTTTTTTTTTTTTTCTGTTTTTGGTTTTAGGTTGTATTGGGCTAGGGTTTTCTTGATTTGGGCTTAGTTGGGCTTCGAGTTTGGGTTCGTAAAAAAATAAACTAGACTGTTTTTATTAGGCCCGGGCTAAAATGGGCTCTACAATGATCTTTGAAGCATCAATGATGTCATTTCAGTCAAAAATTCAATTGCTATTTTTATTTTTTAATAAACATATTTTTCATATAAAAAATTTCGCCTACATGATGTTAAAGTTTAAATATTTGTAGTTGTTTTATACGTTAATATCATGCATTGGTAGTATTTATGTAAAATAGTGTTGTGCTAGATAGCATTTAAGTTTCAAAATGATAGATGAACAATAAATCTTAATCTATAAAAGGGTTAGATTATTAAAAATTATGATATATATTGGAGAGATAACAAATATAAACCATATGATATATTAGAAATTTTGGTTTGGTGAATCAATTACCTTGAAATAAAATAGGTTTGTTGATACAAAGAAACAACAAAAGTAAATATGGAGGTCTCCCAAAATGAGAGAGAATGGTATCCTCATGTTTTTAGAGGAAGATGGAAACAGAAAGAGCCCCTATTTTGGGGTTTAGGGTTTCCTTTTATTATGTCAGGTCGAATTCGAGGTCGGGTCATTTTTATTTTATTATAATTATATAACAATTTGTCCCACCATCTTGTCAAAGAAAAGTTTTAAAGTTACTCTTATTCGACAAGCTTACACATATAGCGTGTTTAATTTGGGGCTTACTATATAAGTTTTAACTTGAAAATTTATTGAACAAATTTTGCTGTCTGGTCGTGTGGGGCAGGAGTCAAGAAGTGTAATGCAAAATACTGTGAATTGTATTTCCTGTAAGAAAAAATTTGTAGACTGGCGGACTCAAATAAGATTGTTCAATATCAATTTTGATTTTAAATCAACAAGCCATTCAGAGGCTGTGGTCATAAATCATCGAGACTTAGAAATATTATCTGTGATATTAAATCAATGAATTGTGTGAAGTTGCAATCTTAAATATACTAACTCAAATAATTGAAGGTTACGATTTTAGCTCAGCTAAACTTTATAATATGAGCCAGGAACGTAAATCCATGAGCTATTTTGAAGGTCATGATATTAAACCGGCGAGCGTTTAGAATATCAACTTGGAAATAGGTCCGTGAGTTGTTTTGGAGGTCGCAATATTAAACTTGTGAGCCTTAAAATTACATCTAGAAGCTTGAGCTGACACTAACTGTTTTGGAGGTTGCGTTGTTGAACTTACGAGCCTGAGATTACAGCTGGGAGCTGTAACAGTCTGGTTTTAACCCTAATCAAAAACAGTGGTTTCGAGACCACAAATCTGAGTCGATAGAATATTTATATATTATATTTGGTGTCTATGATTTATGAGTGTGCATGTGCAAAAATTTTCGTGAATTAATTTGACCGTTTGTGTGTTTAATTTAAAGAAAATGACTAAATCGCGTAAGTGGTAAAAGTATCCATTTATTAAATTAAGTGGCTAAATTGATTTGTCTTCTTTTGTATGAGTATTTAAGTTGCAAATTTACCTTTTAGCTTGTAAGTGGGCGGCATATGGTTATAATTTCATGTTAATATGTTTTTTATATATTATATAATTATAAGTTAAAATGTTATAATATATGTTAATATTATTAAAATAAAAGACATGTGTTTCTTCATTGTTTTATTTCGTTCTTCTTCACCGAAACTAAAGAAGAAAAAGAAAGGAAAACAAAAGCAAGGTTTCGGCCATGGTTTTGGTCTAATTCAAGTTTAGTTTGTGATCCGTTTTTGATAATTTTTATGTTTTTGAGATCGTTGATATGAGATGTACAAGACCCATGTTTTAATTTGTGATTTGGATGAATATTTTGAGTTGAGTCATTGATGATAGCTTGTTGTTTATGTTGTTAAATGGTGAAACATGATATATATGTGTTAGATTAACAAGTTTTGTCTTTGAATTTTTGATGAAATTGAGTATATTAGACTAAATTACAAAAAAATAAATTTTTAAGGGACTAAAATGTGAAATAAACAAAATGTATGAACTTGTATGAGGACTAGGTACATTCGGCCCTTAAGGTGTTTATTCAAATTTTGTGTATTTTGTGTTTTGTGCAAATAGGACCAAATTGTAAAAAGTGTGAAATATTAGGGGCAAAATGGTAATTTTCCCATTTGTGTGTTTTTGGACTAAATTGAATGAAAATATATTTGAAAATTTGAACATGTTTAGATCAAGAACCAAAGAAGACGGATTTGGATCGGGGAAAAGCAAAAATAATCGAATTGCCGATTTTTGTCGTCCGATGATATCCGAAGTAAGTCTTTAAACAATAAAACGTTGTAAATTATGCATGTAACATAGTATATGTTGATTTGGAAAATTTGTATCTATAGTATGGAAGAGCAGAATGTGATTAAAGCTAAGATTTAATATGTTTAAGTTGATTGATTGTGATATGATAATTGAGTGTTCGTACAAAGTCTAAGAAGTATATGAGAGATTCGATATATGAAATATATGTGTGAACAGCTTGAAAGTATCGTTATTCAGGCCGTGAGCCTAGCAAGCCTTGGGCTGGTGAACTTAATCGGGCTCTGTGCCTAGCAGGCTTAATGCCGGTGACTGAATATCAAATCCCGGGTCTAGCAGGCCTAGTGCCGGTGTGTGTTTAAGGCTTTATGCCTAGCAGGCTTTATGCCGGTGATTTATTATAAGTATATGCTTCAATGGATCATTAACGATGTGGAATTTAAATACAACGAATGAGCTAAATGTTCATGTACATATAATCCTAATGGTTGTAAGAGATAAGGTAAGTTGGTATATTACTATTTGATACTAGCTAGTGGTATGTGATACAGTTGAGGTATATTTGTAAAATTCTAGTAAGTGTATTCGACCTTATAAATAATGAATATGACATATTGGAGTTTGATTTTGGATGTGATCATAGATGTGTCTTTTAGATTCGCCAAATGGGTAAATGCTTATTTGATGTTTAATGGATATATATACATATATGTATATTCTATTATATGTGATTAATATGTACTTGGTAACTACTTATTCGGTTGTATATGAATATATATTGAACTATATGTATATGATAAGGTGAGTGGGTAATTAAGTGATGGATTTTTTTTATATATATTTTAAACCTTGTGCTAAATTGGTAAGTTGTATATTTGAAGTAGGATTTTGTGAAAAGTTATGCTATATAAGGATATTAGCATTCGGCCAAGATAGTCCAATTGTGCTAAGTTATTATTTCAATGTCTTAAAGTGATTAGTTTAAAATATTTGAATTTGTTATACTTGCTTGAGACTTACTAAGCTAAGTTAGCTTACTCTGTGTGTTTTGTTATTCTGTTTTATAGACTTTGGTTTCAAGCTACGAGCTCAGGGGATCATCAATAAAGTCATCCACACTATCTACTTATTTTGGTACCTTTAAAGTTTGGATTTTGAACTTAAGGCATGTATAGGCTAGTTTAATACTTAGATGATGTTTTGATGTTGTAAATATAAGCCATGCGAAAATGGCTTGATATTAATACTAATGATCTAATGTTTAAATAGTATTATTCGTAGATGTGTGTATATCATGCTTGAATTATGTATTGGGTTGTGATATAAGTCCATGCTAAGTATAAATGTATGCATATATGTTTTGGTATGAATGATTCGTTAATGATTTGTAATTAGAGCTTTTAGGAAACAGACATGTGTGTGTTTGAATAAGCTCGAGATATGAAATGATAAAGACTTACTACTAAGGTAAATTAAAATGAAACATGAATCAATTTTGGAGATCATTTGTATTGTATATGGTATATTCGGCTATGTGATGAATTCATATGATATGTACTTGAATTGGCATATTTGAACATGGTTTACATTTGTGCATGTATATTACGTTTAAATTTATATGTTTCGGACTATGGTAGACATATTTGGTATTTTTGGTTTGATTATGTTCTTTTAGATGATTCGATCTATATTTTGTTTGGATGTGTGCAATTAGTATATCATGAATTCACTTAAGCAAAGTTTTTGGCGAAAACATATGTATGTCTATTTTTGTTAATTGATAATTTGCTTTAGTATATTAATAATGAGCATGTGCATATTCGGTTAGTGAATCTTAAATGACTCAAGTGAATAGTAACATTTGTTATTTGTTGCAAAATGCTTATAAATGTGAATTTGGATAATGGATTTAAGATATGTATGATATTGTTTAAACATACTATGAAAGACTATTAATTATAATGCATTCAGATATGATTATATGAACAGTAAATATTTGTTGTGACCTGTACTATGTTCCGTAATGTCTTGTAACCCTAATTCGGCGAAGGATACGGGTTAAGGGTGTTACAGGAGCCTGAACTTGCGCTAACTATTTTGGAGGCTGCGTTGTTGAACGTACGAGCCTGAGATTACAACTGAGAGCTTGAACTCTGGAAACACGAAAATTTACACACTTTTACATGCCATTTTTAACTCAAAATCATGCAGTTTCGATAAAATTATTGTCGAATAATAATTAATTTTTATAAAATAAGTAAATTGTACTTAAAATTTGAACATGTTGAATTTTAGTTAATTTTATAATTAATTTTGATTAATTTTGGTTATTTTCGACAGAATTGCACAAAGGGCGAAAAATGGCCCGACAAACACTGCTAGAAGCACAAAACCGAGAAGCAATTTGAAGTATTGAGGCGAACTAATTTTCAGCCTAAGACGGTCCAAAATTATGTGTATTAATTAATAATATAATTAATTTTAATTTATATCTAATTTAATTTGGGTTAATAAATTATTATTAATTAATTATGAAAAAATGGTCCAATTGAACCAAACTAAGTGAACCGAATAGACCAAGAAATGGACAGCCCTAAACCGTCCATATGCTGACCCAAATCATCTTACTAGGTGATTATTTAAGCTTGCAAAGTGGCCCTTGAAGACTTGTTCAAGTTGCAATCAAAATATGTGGCTTTATAGATTTGCCCCAAACCAAATTCAGCAAATTTGAAGCCATCAACCTTGCCACATGTGTGGCCGGCCAAGGGACGGCTCTTTGGCTGCTATTTTTAGCTAATTTTAGCTTCCATCTTCAGCTATAAAACCCCCTTGACTGATCATTGAACACATCCCATTCACTCACAACTATTCTCTCTTCTTTCACTTTCTCCTCTCATTTTCCCATCCATTTTCCTTTGTTCATTTGCCGATTTCTCCTATGGGAAAAGAGGCTTTTATCAGCCATTTGGGCTAGCAATTAGGTGTTCATAGCTGAAACACCCCAAACCCGGCCCACGAGCCTTGACCGGATCTGGTATGTTCCCCGGTGTAAACCGTTTCAAATTCTTTTGTTACTTAGGAAAAACTTGTGTGTTTTGAAAGAAAGATTGTTTTGGGTTGGGTTTGAGTTGAAAACAAGTTTATTTCATTATTAAAATCCTTTACTTTAGGTGACAAAACATTTAGGCTTTGTTTTAAAATAAATTTACTTAATCCTTTAATAAATAAAAGTTTGTAAGCTTAATAAATAAAAGCAAAGTAAAGTAGTTCTACTATGGCCTTATTACATCAAATAATTCCAAAAAAAAATAAATTCAAAGTACTTAATGAAATAAAATCCAAATTAAACAAATTCCTTGCTTGTGCATGGCCACCTTTAAGCTCCTCGCCACCGGTCCATTCTTGATCGTTACCTAAAAATAATCCCACAAGGGTGAGTCAAAGCAGACTCAATGTGTAACCAACACTAAATTTTAATAATTCGGTATACATTATCATACATGTTCATATAACGAGATAGAAAAAAGGTGATGCAACCCGAACCCAAACCTATATGCCATCTGCTACACATCACCGCACCATCACACGCACACCGTGGGGACTACTAAGTCAACCCTCCATCCGCTACACACCATCGAAGGCGTCACTGCGGTCGACGTGCTCATCGCCTTATAAAATTCGTGGTCTTAGGTCACCACATTCGGATATCGTGGTCTTAGGTCACCACATTCGGATATCGTGGTCTTAGGTCACCACATTCGCTTATCGTGGTCTTAGGTCACCATATTCGATATCGTGGTCTTAGGTCACCACATTCACTTCCCTTTTCATATAACCCATATGCCCCATATCATACATATCATGCATTAATCATGTCAAATTCTTATTTCACATTCTTATAATGTCATATGTGTGTCGTAATGATATTTAATATAATCCTAGTAGGAGTAGGAAACGTACCTGAGTACTTTGTACCTTAACATGGTACTTAGCCATATTCACATTCATGCATATATTTAATATTGCCATAAATATTATTAAAAGATAGTGTGGGGTACACACCTGATACACTTATCAGTTCACTTAAATCCCGAAAATCCATTCTAAAGCCTTAGATCTCAAGTCCCTACATTCTACCAACCTTAATATGTTAGCATATAGCCTATTCTATATAAAACCAAATCCTAGTAGGATTTGTACACTTAAAACCCACCTTGTTGCCGATTGACTTAAGAATCAAGTCCCGAAACTTTGTTGTATTCTTTCTTGCATTCGGCCAAACATTAAATCACATCACAGGTTAGTTTCGGCTTTTTAAACAATTATGAAATAGATATAGATATCAAAACAGGCTTATGGCCGATTGTACTTAGGCACTTACCTTGCGAGTTCCAAATCTCGAAACTCACCGAATAACTAGGGAACACGCGGCCTATGGTGTACCTTCGGGAAAAGAACTTCTCCTTCTTTGTAGTCAACACTTAGTAAATCCTGAAAGATCTCTTCAAAGTTTCGGCAACAAGATATTAATGGGGTTAGTCCTAGATTTCGGTAAATCTTAAAAGAAAACTGAATGAGATCTTACCCTTACTTTAGAGATCGGCAATCTTTGCTTGAACCTTTAGCAATATTCGACTATGTAGGCTAGAAGGATCTTGATTTCGACTTTTGATTGGTATAAAAAAATCGGCTAATGGCTACCTTGAGGGTTCGGCTTTGATTGAATTTTGCAAAAGAAGGAGAGTAGGTTGATATTTGAAGGTTCGGCTTTTGGTGAATCAAAAAAAGAAAAGAGGATGATGATTTGCAGAGAAAGAGAGAATTCGGCAGAGTCTTAGAAAAGAATAAAGAATGAATAATGGCCTAAGTTCCCTCATTTGGCCGAAATTATCACCTAAAGGAGCCCCCTAATCGGCCAACTCTATCAATTCCCTAGCTTTTCTCTTTATCTTTTCATAAGAATAATCCAAAAATAAAACATCCATTATCTACCACCTTAGCCGATTTTATTAAAAGAATTTAATCCAACCTTAAACTCCTCTCTTTTAGTTCCTTAATGCCGTCCACCTCCTTTGCTTTTGTAGCAAAAATAAAATCCTTTATTTGCTTCTTACGTTGCTCGAACCTAGGCCTATTTGCATAGCTTGTGGTGTCACCTACCTGGGCCTTAAGTGGTGCCTCCAAGCCACTTAAACAAGCCTATGTTTGTGTCAAATTTCTTCTATTAATTTTCTTAAAGCCACCTTGTTTTAGTTTCCTCTTTTAAAGTTAACATTTCTAAAACATTTCCTTACATTTCCAAGTTTCTAAAAATGTTCACTTTCTTCTTTTAACTTAACATTTCCAAGTTTCCAAAATGTTCACTTTCCTCTTTAACTTAACATTTCAAGTTTCCAAAATGTTCACTTTCCTCTTTTAAACTTAACATTTCCAAGTTTCCAAAATGTTCACTTTCCTCTTTAAACTTAACATTTCCAAGTTTCCAAAATGTTCACTTTCCTCTTTTAAACTTAATATTTCCAAGTTTCCAAAATTCACCATACATTCATAATACATAAGACATGCCATTTCAGTATAATTAAATCAAAAATGCATAAGCCCATTTTCGGGATGTTACAGATTCTACCCTTAAAATAATTTAGTCTCGAAATTACTTACTAACGAACAATCGTACAATCTAACTCACCACACTCGCTATTGTCACAAGACTCGATCTTAATAAAACTAACACATTTCCTATGCACAATTCCAAAGTTCACATCCAAGGTTTCATACCATTCACTAGCAATACAAGAACGAACTAGCTCTATAATAAACAAGGCAATAAAGGCATTCGAAATAAGAAACTTACCGTTGTCACATCGGCACATCACTTCCTCGTGACGATCATTGCATAAACCAACCTTGGTCGCCTTGCATCCGAACCTTCAAGATCGCTGATGCTCCACGACCACGGTAGGAACCATTTCCTCCATGGTTTGGACCACGACCTCGGCCGAGGTCATTGTCCACCTCTACCAGCCTGATTAACATTCTGAGCTACTGGTTGATTCCCATCTGGTCTCATCGGACAGTCCTTAATCATATGGTCCTTTGACCCACACTTAAAGCATCCTCTTGTCTTTTTCCAACATTCACCTAAGTGCTTCTTCCCACATTGATCACAAGTAAGGTACGCCTCCAAGAGACGACTTGTCGACCTCATGACCCTTCAACTCTAGGCCTCTTTTGCTCATTCCTGGATGGCCTTGACGATCCAAATTCTCTCTTCTGCCTATTTCGATCGGAGTTCTCCCTTACAGACTCATTGATACCCTCGGCCACTTTGGCCTTTTCCACTAATACAGCAAACTCTCGCTCCTATTGCGGGGCTATCAATAACCTTAGGTCATTTCTTAGTCCGTCTTCAAACTGAACACACCGCTCATGCTCAGTCGATACTATGCCTCGTGCATAACGGCTCAGCCTTAGGAATTCAGCCTCGTACTCAGCTACGGACTTGTTCCCTTGAACCAGCCCTAGAAAAGCCTTTCTCTGGGCATCAATATAATGAGTGCCCACATACTTCTTCTGGTATGCTGCCTTAGCATACTCCCATGTGAGTTCCTCAGCTGTAGCACCATCCCGAACTGTTAACCACTATTGATACGCTTCATCGCGTAGCAGTGCCACCATTCCCTTCAACTTCTCCTCAGGGGTCAGATCGAGCTCATCCATAATGCGCTCGGTTGCTTCCAACCAAGATTCAATTGATCTTGAGTGCCACACCGGATACTCCATGAAACACTTTGGCTCGATTGGCTCGAGTCACTGCATGATTTTTGAGCTCCGTATTCCCTCGCCGACCACCACCATTTCAAGAACCCGCAGATAGCACTGCGATACAACATCATCCCCGTCTGAGCTTCTTGCTCGACACCAACAAATTTGGGGGTGGTGGTGGCGGTGGTAACTCATTGGCGGACTCTTGACCCGATCTAACGGGTTACGACACGATCATTCTTCCTCTCAGCGTCCATAACTAATTGCGTCCTCTGAACTCATATCTAACGACGCGCTTTAATCGATTAATAAATTTTATGAATTAGCTTTTATTCCACCGATTAACCGTGAATAAGTTTTATGAAAAGAATTTTAGGAGTGGTTCTTTCGTATTCATACATGCACACAGTCTTTACATTCATACATCCATCAATCAATTATGAACTTTGGTTCATTCAGAGAAATGTTGTAGTTTTCATTGCTGTTTTTTTCTACTACCCAGGGGTATTTTCGTAATTTGTCCTACAGGTGTATTTTCGTAATTTGTCAAAATAAAGTTCCTTGGTGATTTTGTCAATAAGGGTATTCTGGTAATTTTTCATTCCCGGGGGTATTTTGGAACATTTTGAAATCTGAGGGTATTTTGGTAATTAACCCGGATAAATTTGTAAATCTTAATAAATCAAAGATATTTTTGAATTTACAAAACTTGAAGGTTGTTTGTTTTCCAAATCAGTGTTGTTGCAGAAATTTTTGATAAGAACTACGGGTATTTGAAAATTTTCATAAACCAAGGGCATTTTTGTAATTTTACCACTAGGGTATTTTTGTAATTTTTTTAGTCGAAAATATTTTGAAAATTTTCCAAAATAAGTTTTTTGCTATTATTCAAGGGGTAATCTGGTGATTATAAAACTAGGGTTTTCATAAAAAAATACGGCTAGTCCCTTTCGGGTTTTAGTTAGGGGTTTAACCCGTGTATAAGTCCTCTTGGTTAGGGTGAACCGAGGCTACGCACCAAGTAGGATTCGAGTGGAGAGGAGGTGAGTCACGTGGACTGCTTAAATACCAAGCTCCCACCGAAACCAATCCTAGACATGCGCACCATGGTTGCCACACCCTAACTCGGCGACTTAATCATGGGTTTGTTTAGTTAGGCATTTAAGTCTTATGTTTTTGTTGGGGTATACTAGTCCTAGGGTTCAAGTACTAAATCTCTATTCTACGTTTCATTTCTACCCTTCTACAAATCATAATATAGATCACCCAAGAGATCGGAGTACTTACCTGGTGGACTTCGGGTCGGAGACTTAGTGGGCCATGCCAGAAAAACTTGCTTAATTCACAAAATTCCTTTTGGGCTTAACTTTGAAAACATTTTGGGCCTTAAACCCAAGGCCGAGAGTTTAAAATTGGGCACTGACACCAAAATTGAAACACCCCAAACCCGGCCCACGAGCCTTGCCCGGATCTGGTATGTTCCCCGGTGTAAACCGTTTCAAATTCTTTTGTTACTTAGGAAAAACTTGTGTGTTTTGAAAGAAAGATTGTTTTGGGTTGGGCTTGAGTTGAAAACAAGTTTATTTCATTATTAAAATCCTTTACTTTAGGTGACAAAACATTTAGGCTTTGTTTTAAAATAAATTTACTTAATCCTTTAATAAATAAAAGTTTGTAAGCTTAATAAATAAAAGCAAAGTAAAGTAGTTCTACTATGGCCTTATTACATCAAATAATTCCCCAAAAAATAAATTCAAAGTACTTAATGAAATAAAATCCAAATTAAATAAATTCCTTCATTGTGCATGGCCACCTTTAAGCTTCTACCGGCCGGTCCATTACGATCGTTACCTAAAAATAATCCCACAAGGGTGAGTCAAATGACTCAATGTGTAACCAACACTAAAATTTAATAATTGAGGCATATATTATCATACATGTTCATATAACAGATAGAAAAAAAGTGATGCAACCCGAACCCAAACCTATATGCCATCCGCTACATATCACCCGTACCATCCTGCACACCATGGGGACTACTAAGTCAACCTTCCATCCGCTACACACCATCAAAGGCAGTCGCTGCAGTCGACGTGCTTATCGCCCTTATAAAATTCATGGTCTTAGGTCACCACATTCAGATATCGTGGTCTTAGGGCACCACATTCAGATATCGTGGTCTTAGGTCACCACATTCAGTTATCATGGTATTAGGTCACCACATTCAAATATCGTGGTCTTAGGTCACCACATTCACTTCCCCTTTTCATATAACCCATATGCCCCATATCATACATATCATGCATTAATCATGCCAAATTCTTATTTCACATTCTTATAATGTCATATGTGTGTCGTAATAGATATTTAACATAATCTTAGTGGGAGTAGGAAACGTACCTGAGTACTTTGTACCTTAACATGGTACTTAGCCATATTCACATTCATGCATATATTTAATATTGCCATAAATATTATTAAAAGATAGTGTGGGGTACACACCTGATACACTTAGCAGTTCACTTAAATCCCGAAAATTCATTCTAAAGCCTTAGATCTCAAGTCCCTACATTCGGCCAACCTTAATATGTTAGCATATAGCCTATTCGGCTATAAAACCAAATCCTAGTAGGATTTGTACACTTAAAACCCACCTTGTTGCCGATTGACTTAAGAATCAAGTCCCGAAACTTTGTTGTATTCCTTCTTGCATTCGGCCAAACATTAAATCATATCACAGGTTAGTTTCGGCTTTTTAAACAATTATGAAATAGATCTAGATATCAAAACAGCCTATGGTAGATTGTATTAAACACTTACCTTGCGATTTCCAAATCCCAAAACTCATCGAATAACTAGGAACACACGGCTGTGGTGTACCTTCGAAAAGAACTTCTCCTTCTTTGTAGTCAACACTTAGTAAGTCCTGAAAAATCTCTTCAAAGTTTCGGCAACAAGATATTAATGGGGTTAGTCCTAGATTTGGCAAATCTTAAAAGAAAACTGAATGAGATCTTACCTTACTTTAGAGATCGGCAATCCTTGCTTGAACCTTTAGCAATATTCGACTATGTAGGCTAGAAGGATCTTGATTTGACTTTTGATTGGTATAAACAGCCTTGGTTGACGAAGACAACAAAGAAGGAAGAACGGAGCACACCAATCAAGCCACAGAAAACCACCGAATTTGATTATTGTTCCCTATCTCTTTAATTTTGTTGTTATTAGGATGAATATGTCTATGGATATTTATGTTGTTGGAATGGTTAATTTAATCAATTTAGCTTGAATTTAATTCGTGTTAGGTTGATTGAATTTTGTCCTCTTAAATTATTAAAATTGTGTTTATGTTGTTATAGGCTTCTGTAAGATGCTTGATTAAGTAAAATCATGACTAAGTTATTCTTGCATTACGATTGTTAGGTAACTAATGAATTAATTATTTATACAGATTGAAATTGTAATTAATGGACACAGTATTTAATTAGTGCATGTTTAATCATCTAAGGTAGCTGAGGGTTAAATTAGCAACGTTATCTGACGATACAATTGCCTTGCATAACTTGCAAGATTATTGTGATTAAACTGTTTCAAGATAATGATACTTTGTTACCTCACATAGTCTTTTATATGCTTATTAGATTGATTTAATTGTTTGAATTGACATAGGAATATGTTTAAGAGATTATTTCAATTTAATAAGTATGTATGTGCAATAACATATTTGCCTATTAAGATTTATTGAATCGATTGAATTGACATAGAGATATGTCCAAGAGATGAATGGATCTTTGTAGGTGAGTATGTTCATAAGTTAGCAAATTACCGAGTTGCCATGAATTCATTCGTAACAACATAGACGTGAGTTTAATAATTCTAAGTTAAAGAAATGTAATTAATCTAACACAATTATGTCATCTTGATTAAAATAGTATTTTGAAATCGTGCATTAAAACCCTTATTTTATTTTTATTATTTTACTTAGTTGAAAATCTTAGTTTTTAGTCACCCTTTTTAACACAAAAATATTTTTCTCCACCAAAGTGTTTTAAATTAATGTCATAAATAATTATTTTCACAGTCCCTGTGGGTACGATAACTCGACATTTACTTATGACTTTATTACTTGTTACGATTGTGTACACTTGCACATTTCCATCGTTCCAAACTCGCACTAACTATGTTGGAGGCTACGATTCTTACCTGTGAGCCTTAATGTGGCAGCTAGGAGTTTTGCTCTCGCTAACTGTGTTGGAGGCTACAACTCTTCACCTGTTAGCCTTAATGTGACATCTGGGAGTTTTGCTCTCGCTAACTGTGTTGGAGGCTACAGCTATTCGCCTGCGAGCCTTAATGTGACAGTTGGGAGATTTGCTCTCCTTAACCATGTTGGAGGCTGCAACTCTTCACCTACAAGTCTTAATGTGATAGTTGGGAGCTTTACTTTCACTAACTGTGTTAGAGGTTGCGGCTCTTCACCTGCGAGCCTTAGTATGACAGCTGGGAGCTTTGCTCTCGCTAATTGTGTTGAAGGTTGCAACTCTTCACCTTAGAGCCTTGGTATGACAGCTAGGAGTTTTGTTCTTGCTAATTGTGTTGGAGGCTGCGACTCTTCACCTGCAAGCCTTAATGTGATAGTTGGGAGCTTTGTTCTTATTAACTGTGTTTAAGGTTGCGGCTTTTCACGTGCGAGCCTTAAGGCTAGTTTAGTATTTTGAAAAGTGTTTTTAAAAATGCTTTTGAGAAGTACTTTTGGGAAGTTTTGTTTAAAATTTAAGTGTTTAGTATTACTATAAAAAGTAGTTTTGAGAAATAAAATAACCATTTTAGACATGATATTATAAAGTAACAAATATGCATTTAAATAATGTTCAAATTAGTTAATATTATGATATTTTAGCAAGAATATAAAAATAATTTATTATAACTTATTGTTAATATTTTAATATATGATATTAATTTTAAATATTTCTAAATAATTTTTGTAATATGAGACCCATCTCGTTAAAAAAAATCAAACAATCAATTTCTGTAAAATTTTTGGTATTAAAATTTCTGTAAAATCAAACAACCAATTTCTATAAAATTTCTGTAAAAATATCAGAAAACAACTAAACTAAAAGAGAAGAAAAAATGGACAACTTGAAGAGAAGAGAACTAGAGGAAAGAACTTTGAAAGAAAAAATGAAGAAAAAATGGGTATTCTAACGTGTCTTCTGGAGAAGATAAACTGAGGTTGAAAATGTAAATAGCAGCAAAGCACTTTTGGAGGAGGAAAAAGTTAAAATTTTCAACTTTTTCATTTGCCAAAAAGCACTTTTTTTAAGTTGAAATTTTTACTCAACTGATATCTGTTTGGCAATACTTTTAAGTGGAAATGCTTTTTGAGGGAAAAGCCCATTTCAAAAGTACTGCTGAACGGGGCCTTAATGTGACAGCTGGAAGCTTTGCTCTCGCTAACTGTATTAGAGGCTGCGGCTCTTCACCTACGAACCTTAATGTGACAGTTGAGAGCTTTGCTCTCGCTAATGTGTTGAAGGTTGCGGCTCTTCACCTTCGATCCTTAATATGATAGTTGATAGCTTTGCTTTCACTAACTGTGTTAGAGGCTGCGACTCTTCACCTGTGAACCTTAATGTGACAACTGGGAGCTTTGTTTTCTCTAACTGTGTTGAAGGTTACAGCTCTTCGTCTTCGACCCTTTATGTGACAGTTGGGAGCTTTGCTATTGCTAATTATGTTGAAGGTTGCAGCTCTTCACCTTCGACTCTTAATGTGACAGTTGGGAGCTTTGCTCTTACTAATTGTGTTTAAGGTTGTGGCTCTTCACTTTCAAGCCTTAGTGTGACAGGTGGATGCTTTGCTCTTGTTAACTGTGTTGGAGGCTGCAGCTCTTCACCTACGAGCCTTAGTATGATAGCTGGGAGATAGAAATGTTGGGGTATTTATATATACGGTTACAAATAATATTACAGCTTATAGCAGGGCCCCACTACTTTTTCTTGATTCTATCACCTTCAGTACAAATATTTTTCTTCGAACTCCAAGCTTGTTGGACACTTGTCTACGAAGCACGCCGTCATTTCTATTCTTGGGATTGATATATTGAGCCAGCTCCGTACCTGTTGGAATGCGTTTGGATGGCATACGACGCACGTGGTCCTTTCTATGCACTCATTGGGTGCGTGTGAGTTGAGGCCGTGGCCTCCCTTGGAACAAAAATATTAGGAAGAAAAAAAGATCGATTAATGACAATCAATGTAGAATCTATAATGCTATTATGGAACCAACACTACATATGTTAAGGAATTTTGTTGAATTAAGACACATTTGGAGTAACATGTTAAACCACCATCAACACCTTAACTTTTGGCAAGGGACACTCTCAAATTGGATAAAGATAGATTGGATGAATGCCTTCATCGAAAAATGAGCTTAAACAGATTTTCTGAATACAAAATCAATGTAGCGAGAAATAATATTCTCCCAATATTTCATCTTACCATTGATTATTTTGCATCCAAAGAAAATTTAAACCGAATAATGTTGGTTAAGTTGATTAACATGGTTTTAGCCTAAATTTTATCCCTCTTGGAGAATATAATTAGTTTGTATTTCACTAATCCTAGTCTAAAAAAAATCAAGCATGGATCAAGAAAAAGCTTGTGATCGAGTGTAATTTAAGGCATAAAGATTAAGATGTTTATATTTGATACATATTTTGGACATATCAAATAAATAATATTTTCCCCTAAACCTAGACTAAAATGAGCTTCCAAATTGATTTCTCTTATAAAAAAATTAGTAGATGCCTTTATTCAATTTAAAGTTAGGGTTAAAGTTTAAAACATACACATTAATATATCAACTAGTAGTTTTAAAAATTATATATAAGCCTCGACTAAATCACATGCTAGTTGACACTTGTTTTGGGTTAAATCATTTGATGATCTCTATCCCTACCTCTTTCAAAAGAAATTATATATATAAACATACATTACAACTTTATTTGTACTTAATTGCTAATCATTTAGTCACATTAAATGAACCAAAAAATTACTTTCTCAAATAAAATGAATTGCATAACACTATCTAAAAATGCTTTTTAGTAAATTATATTCTTTAATATATAAATGTTGAAGCTTATAATATTTTATTTTACTGATAAATGAATATATCGTCCTAATTATTTATTTTGACATCTCATTTCTTAAATTAATAAAATAAAATAAAGGAGTAAAACATTGTGTTTTCAAATTTGAAGGAAAATTAAAAAAGAGAAACACAATGGTTTAAGGCTACCTTTAATCAATTCATTTTTCTCAATTAATAAAAAATAATTTTCTTTTGATATAATCTTATTATAGGTTCTAATTATATATATATTACATAATGCTTAGAATTTCTTATAATTCTTCTCTAACTCATAAATAGAAAAATGATATATTTTAATGCATTCAAATTACATTCTCATATATTAATAATAATACTCATGATAATCGAATTAATACAAATTTAAATGAGAAAAACACGCACTTGAAAATGCACCAACTTACACCCTCTTAGTTAATGCGATAGAAATACAACGTATAAATTGGAAAAAAAGAAATGAAAGAAAGATTAATTCCTTGGCCCAACATGAAACTAAACTAAGTAGTAGACCAAATCCAAAATTCCATAGATCAAAAGAAAAAGTCCAAAATCAAACAAAATTCTACTCCAATAAAATGAAAAATACTCTTTATTTACCACTTGAAAAAGGGAATCCAGATTTGGAGGTGGAGCCATGGAGTTATTTTGAATCACCGGTTTTCCATTTTCGTGATTTACCCAAAGGCCAAAAACAAGTCCATCTCTCTCTCTTTCTAAAGAAACCCTATAATTTCGTTGTTTTATTTAAATAATTAAAACCAAAAAAAAAAAAAAAGAAAAGATTTTTAGTCTCCATTGTGTGTGTATTCTTAAACCCACCCTCTTAAGGCTTCTTGGGTTTTTGGCGGCTGTCCCTTCTCCACGCCTTCCTTCTTTTCTCTTCTTAAACTTTCCAACACTAGGGTTTTTTCTTCACCTCTTTCTGCCTCTTACTTTCTCTCTCTAAATCTACACCCTTGATCTTTGGTTATGGCCACTCCTGATCGTATCCTTGCTAACTTTACTCCTCTGGGTATGCTTTGTTTTTTTGTAGATTTGTAGATTAATGTGTTTTTGATTGGTTTTTATTGTTTTCTCTTTTGTTCTTAAGTGTTTGCTTCTTGTTTTGAAGTTTTTACTTATCAATATATTTTTTTTCTGGAATAATCTTCAAAGGGTTTTTTTATTTTTTATTTCAAGTTTATGCTAAAGTTTGTATCTTTTTTTTTCCTATTGATTTATGTTAAATTTCGTTTTTTTTATGGATTTTATTTTGATGGTTATTGAAGTTCATGAATTTGAGTGTATTTTATAGTTGGATCTTTGCTGTTGAAATACGTCTTGTGATGTTTTAGTAGGGTTTACTTCTTTTTTAATGGTTTAGCACAAAATTTGCATCTTCTACAGATCTGACTGGGATTGTTTTTGAAGCTTATGATTTTGAATGTGTTTTTTCCCTTTGGATCTTTGATTGTTTCTATCTCTACAAAGATAAATATTGATTGAGAGGTTTATGTCATATTGGTAGTTTGAAGTTATGGCTTCTTTTCTTGCTTTAAGTGACTGATATGCTTTGGATGTATATGAACTTTTGTAGAGTTTAGTTTTTATATTCACTATTTTTGTGTTCATCCTTTACTTCCTACAATTACAGAAGTTGCAGATTCACTGGAGAACTTGTCTTTGGATTCTCAATCCAAGACCACAAAAGCACCTGAGCCTGTCAAGAAGGTAGTTCTAATATCTGGTTCTTGTATTGATAAAAGTTTTACTTTGTTATTAGTTCGATTAAATGGTTATTGAAGTTATTAGATTCTATCGATTTGATTTTGGACCCAAAATGGTTATATGTTAGGATGAGTATGGATGTGTGTGTTTGATGTACTTAATTTCTATTCACAGGATTTTTACAGTGACAATGGCTCTTACATGTACCCGCAAACTTATGGTTACATGTCATATGCGCCGTATTCTATTCCCAGTCCACCTCTTCCTGCTATGGGACATGATGGTCAGCTACATGCCTTGCAAGAGTACTACTATCCAAGCCCTTATTACCAACCACCTCTGCAAACTAGTCAAGCCAATGCTTCTCAAGTTGATGTTTCGAGTTTCGGTGCAACTGATCAATCTTCCTTATCTGTTGATACAAATAAAGGAAATTCAAATGGTATAACAAGTGGTGTATCAGGGTCATTAAAACCAACCTTGAAGAGTTCCTCTCTAAATCCTAATGCTTTTTATAGAGGAGGAGGCTTGCCAACTGGTAATCTATCTCAAGGTTACCAGGATCCGAGGTTTAGCTATGACGGGATTCAGTCGCCAATACCTTGGTTAGATATGTCCCTGTCTCCTAATGGGCAATCTGAACAAACTGCAAATGGTGGGTTCTCTTCATATACAAACAACCTCTCATCTGGGCAGAATCAGAACCTTCATCCCTTCCCTCATGTCATGGTATGTTTCAAACTGTTCAGTTTACTTGCATGAGCAAAGATGCAAAGTTGCATAAGTATATTGATAGTAACATAATTTCTTGCTTATTTCATTGTTGATTGGCCTAATTGTTCTATCGATCTGAATGCAGAATATGCACAACGCAAGACCATCATCAGGTGTAGGCCAAGCATATGGATACATGAACCACATGTACCCTAACAATATGACCTATGGTCATTATGGGAATACCATTAGAGGCAGTTCTGGGTTTGGATCATATGGATATGATGCCCGGAAGAAAGGTCTAGGGTGGTATAATGTTGGTAACAACAAATCTAGGTTCCGTGGTTATGGAAAAGAGAATATTGATGGTTTCAATGAGCTAAACAAAGGACCCAGAGTAAAAGGGTATAAGAATAAGGATGGTTCTTTAAATGCAACTCTAGCTGTCAAAGATCAGAACCTTCCATTGACCAAGAGCAATGATGAGGACATTGTTTCTCTTGTTCCAGATACAGAGCAGTACAATAGAGAAGATTTTCCCGAGAGTTATTCAGATGCTATGTTTTTCGTCATTAAATCCTATAGTGAGGATGATGTCCACAAAAGCATTAAATACAACGTATGGGCCAGTACATCTAATGGCAATAAGAAACTTGATGCTGCATTCCGGGAGGCCAAGGAGAAGCCTGATGGCTGTCCTGTATTTCTACTGTTTTCGGTGAGTATGATTACATCACAATCTTCTTTCTTGATTTGCTGAGTATATGATTTGCTTGATTCTTACTAAGTCTGTACCGCCTTTTCCAGGTCAATACAAGTGGACAATTTGTTGGATTAGCAGAAATGGTGGGTCCAGTTGATTTTAATAAAACTGTAGAGTATTGGCAGCAAGACAAGTGGACTGGTTGCTTCCCTGTGAAGTGGCACATCGTCAAGGATGTTCCAAATGCTTCATTGAGGCACATAACGCTTAAGAACAATGAGAACAAGCCTGTCACCAATAGTAGAGACACCCAAGAGGTACTCTCTTTTATATATTTGTGTATGTGTGAGTGTCATGTTTCTCCTTTTCGTGATTTTTATCCTTCATTGTAATTTGTAAATTGGTTTTTGGTTGCTGTAGGTTAATTTTGAGCAAGGGATTCAAATTCTCAAAATCTTTAAGGATCATTCAAGTAAGACATGCATTCTTGATGATTTTGAATTCTACGAGACTCGTCAAAAGATAATCCAAGAGAAAAAGGCTAAGCATCGGCTTTTACAGAAACAGGTACAGCCGACTATTACTGAAGATGTTTACTCATAGCTTATACTATACAGAATCCAATTGATGGTTTGCATATGCTGTTTAAATATTAACCACTTCAAATTCTTTCCTAACAGGTTTCGAATGTGGAGCCTAATGATGATGATGTAACTGATAACAAACAAAATGCAGCCATAGCAAAGGAGGCTTCGGAAAAATTATCGGCTGCATCGACGGCGGAGGTAGCAAAGGCGAATGGAGATGTTAAACATATAGAAGAGAATGGATCAGTTGTTGCAACCGAAGATGGCCCCGTGAAACCGGTGTGTGCGTCTAGTGCTTGCTAAATTGGATTGGTAGATTTGGAACAGGGTTGTACTTGGGGTTTGTTATGAAGAAGTTAGATAAATTGGTATCAGGTATTGGGACTGGTCTTATAGCTTATTCCTTAGAATGTAGGAATAGGTAAAAGCGCCTTTTACAGTGTTAAAAACCATTTCGCTATGGGCAGAATGT
The DNA here is from genome assembly GCA_025506655.1 of Gossypium rotundifolium. Lineage (NCBI taxonomy): Eukaryota > Viridiplantae > Streptophyta > Magnoliopsida > Malvales > Malvaceae > Gossypium > Gossypium rotundifolium. Next base: position 20,432,754 of record CP106732.1, on the reverse strand, counting down.
GACTGCTCATTAGTCTTTATAAGTTTTTTTCTTTTCTTTTTGTCATTTTCATCTGTTTTTATTTTTCTTTGTTTTTCTTAATGAGAAAAGAGTTGACAAGGAAAAAAAAAGCTTAAGCAGAAAAGTTTAGTCTTATATTTGCCTCCTGATTTGTCTTGTTCTCTCATTCTGGCCGACTTTGTTTTATTACTTGGAGGTCAAGTTAATTTTATTTTTCTTACATTTTCAGTATATAAAAAGCGTAAGTGAGATGGATGAGTAATTTATTGGTATGGGGTACCAATACATTTGCGAAGCAATGAAAACATCACCATGAAAAACAAGATGAATTTTGTCTGAGTTCGAAATTGCCAATTCATATGTGAGTCATTTGCAGGGGCCAAAGTATCCCTTGCCTAATTTGTGACGGCGTTGTAAAATTTTGACGATAGGGTAGGCGTTTAACATATACTTAGTCCCCTACCTCAAAAGAAACTTCTCGTTGGTGTCGATCAGCCATTGTTTTCATTCAATTCTGAGCATTCCTCAAATTATGTTTCAGTATCTCATCACGACCAAGCATGTAACTGTTAGCTAAGGAAATTCCAGTTGAATCTCAGATACAATTAGTGATTGTTGGTGGTTGACGGCCATGTAGAATCTTGAAGGGAGTCATTTGAGTGAAAGTTTGGTATGATGTGTTTTACATTTTCAAATACTTGTTGAAGGCTTCCGTTTGTCCGTCGATTTGGTGACGGTAATGTGTGCTAGTGGCGTGAGTAGTTCCTTGTAGTCGATAAATCCCATGTAAAAATTAGTTCAAGAGCATCACAGCCTGTCATTATCTTATTTGGAATTCCATGAAAACGAATAATTTCTATCACAAAAGTTGCAGCAGCAGATTCACTAGTTATAATGGATGGCAAGCCAATGAAACCCCCATATTTTGATAAACTGTCAACAAACATCATGATAACCAAGTTGGGAATTGACAAGGGATGAAACAATCCACTTGGAGGCATAAATGAAGCCAGCAAACTTGACATTCATTGACGAGTTGCTCGACGTCTTTGCGCATGTTATTCAAGAAAAGAAAAATCGAAGAGAAGTGATGGAAAGTTCAGGCAACCCCTGCATGCCCTTCCACAGGAGAAGAACGAAATTCAACTATGTTAGATGTGAAATGGATGGGGGAATAAGACGACTTTGAAACAACATCAGCCTATCTTTGAAAACATGATCTCAGAGTGGATGCATATGAACAATTGAAATCTAGTAGATGAACATGAAGCCAGCGTATGAACTGTCTCTGAGAGTGGATGTCGTGTTGTGTCCCTCACAATGCCCAATTGGGTAAAAAAACCAAATGACATATGCTTTAATAGGCTCTCGCTTCCAATGAATCGTAGAATCAACCTTCAAATATTGCTGCCATCGTTTGCAGTGATCATACCAAGTACTACTTGTTCCATTAAGGCCACACAGCTTGGGGAGAATGTCGCATAGGACTAGTAATCTACTTTGGTTTGGGTTCGTGTTAGAGAAGGATTGTTCAATTATTGCATAGTCTCCAAAATTGTTGACTGCAGAAGCTAAATAGCCCCATCTCTTGGACAGTTTATTTGCGATTGCACCACAAACAAGCCACCAACATCATTGACATTATTAGTAAATGACACTTGTTATTTAATTTTAGAGAGACTAAAGTGTAAATTGAGAAGATTAATTCTAATCTGGTTAGCCTTATTTAATTTTAATTAGCATTTTCATAAATTAGCCAGTTACTCTAACAAAACTATTATCCATAAATTTACTCTACCATTTGTTATCAAGGTTTTCTAAGAGTTTTGGACCATACACAACAACACTATTATCCATTAAATGTGACATTTCTCCCCTTTCATATCTCAACATAATGCTCATTTTATATACCCCTCTCCGGTAAAAGTATTAGAAAAGCGGCTATATTTAGGAGTAGATTACATTTCAGTTTCTCTATTAAAAAAATAAACAAATTAGCTCTTATACATTTCAAAATGTGCAAATTAACCTCTCCGTAAAAATTTATTTGTTAAATGATGACGTGGTACGTTAAACCCATGCTAGAAATTATTTTTTTATAGGTAAACTATAAAAATGATCATCCAACTATTAGTTTTTTTGATTTAATCACTAAACTTTTTGAAATTAAATATTTTAGTCATTCTGAGCTAATGTGGGCTTTTTTATTGATCTAGTAACAAAATTAGCCCTATAATATTTACACATTCTATCAACTTGATCCTAAATATGAAAAAATCAACAAATTTAACCATCAATGTTTACACACTTTATCATTTTAGTTCTAATTCTAAAAATTTAATAAATTTGGCCATCAACATTTACAAAATTCGTCAATTGAGTCTTAACTCTAAAAATTTTAAAAATATTTTAAAAAAATCTCCATTTTAATTCTTTATAACCATCAATTAACCCATATGAAATATTAAAATAACAAAAGAGTATCATCTTTCAAGTCACCTTTAAAAATACTTTAAAAGTTGAGATAAAATATAAAAAAATCCAAAAGAAAACAAAGACATTAAATGTTAAATTACTTTTAGTTTAATTTATTTATCTCATTTTATTAATTTAAAATAATAGATTCCTCCTATTTTGGTTTTAAAATTCTTGTTTCCTTATTCAATATTAATTCATTAAGTATAGCTCAATGAATAATTTTTTAACACAAGTTTCTTCTATTGAAATTTTTAACACAGTTAGTGTTTTGGGGTAATTTGTATATAATTTAACAAGTTTGAATACCAAATTGAACCTAAAAAAGCTTAAGTATCAAATTAGAAAAAAAAATGCTGAATTTAGTGGGTAAATTACAAAAAAAAATACCATTTTTTTAAATTTACGGAAAGGACCTTTCTTCCAATTATTTACCGAAATGGGCCATTTTTCCCGAAAGCGCATCCACGTCAACGCGATTTCAGAGGATGCAAGAAGAAGCGTCCACGAGGGCGTTTTACACCATCATCGAGAAATCGCGTCCTTGAGGGCGCTTTCTTGATGTAGCGAACGCTCCTCGGGATGCGTTTTGCCTATGCTTCCAACGGCCATATTTTTTTTTGACCGTTGGGCCTCCAACGGTAAAAAAAAAAAACTATAAAACCCCCCTTTTATTTTTTCACACAAAGGTCATTACTCAATTATCTCTCAAATTTCTCTCAAATTTCTCTCAAATTCCTCTCAAATTTCTCTCAATTCCTCTAAAGTTCCTCTCAAATTTCACAAAAGTCCTTTAATTTTTACAAAAAAGCCCTATTTTAAAGTTTTTTGAATTAGTTTTTTTTAAATTTAAAAATATTCGATCATATTAGCAATGGCCAAAGAATTAATTCGTCTCGACAATAAACACATCTCCGTTGATCAAATGACAATGGTAAGTTATAATTTTAATTTTTCAATACTATTTAATACTTTTTAGTTTTATGCAATTTTAATTAATTTTTATTTTATAATTTTTAAACAGTCTGTAGATCGGATGTTGTAATGCTATATTTGCAATATGCCTGGTCCGCCATCGCCGTTGATCAAGAATTACCTGCGAGAAACGGGTTATTGGCTCGTGGCGACAATAGGTCAGGGGTGCAAGTTGGACCCGAAGCTAATCAGTGCATTGATAGAGAGGTGGAGACCCTAGACGCACACTTTTCATCTTCCACGCGGAGAGTGTACCATCACTCTGGAAGACATGTAGTTGCAATTGGGATTGCCGGTGGATGGGTACGTAGTCACCGGGTCCGCAACTTCTGGTGACTGGGGAGCCGTATGCTACGAGCTTTTGGGTGCTATTCTGGATAACATTAACGGAGGTTGGATCGAGATGGGCTGGTTACGAGACATATTCCCGAAGCCAGATAATGATTCGACTGAATTAGAAAGAATACGATATGCTCAGATATACATTCTTGAGATGATTGGAGGCTATCTGATGCCGGACTTGTCACGAAACCTCGTACATCTGAGATGGTTGTTGAAACTCGTTGATCTTAGAGCAGCTGATGAATTGAGTTGGGGGTCTGTCGTGCTAGCAAAATTGTATCGAGAGATGTGCGGGGCAAAGCGATCGAATAAAGCCAAAATCGGATGTTGCCTATCACTACTGCAATTATGGGCACAGTTTCGATTTCCATTTTTACGTCCTCGAGTGGACCACCCATATACATTCCCACTCATAACGAGATAAATTTAATATTAGATTTTACAATTATTACTTAGATTTAAAATATAATTGATCGTTGTTTTGTCGAGTCTTAAAATTTATATAAAGAATGATCGAACCTGGAAACTAACTAAGTCAATGATGGAGGCAAGCGCACCTATTGAACAGTAGTATAGTTTAGGCAAGACCGGAATGTCGAATCCCAAAGGAACCAAAAGTATTAATACTAACTCTCTTTTTATTATCTAGCCTAAGAATTAAGGGAAATTGTTGTTTAATCTAAATTAACTAACTACTAAACTAAAGACTCTAAGACAAAGAAGAATGAAATTAGGAAAATAACTTGAGGAAAAACCAATTGATTAAGATGACACCCAAGGAAGAATCCACCTAGACTTCACTTGTTATCTAACACTGAACCAGATGATTTATTCACTTGACTTGATCCGTAAGATTCTCTAACATATATTAATCCCTCTTTCGAGGCGACTAACGTCTAACCCTAGGTTGATTAATTGAAATCTCTTTATAATCAAAACCCCTAGAATCGCATTAACTCGCTCTATGGACTCCCATATTAGGTTTCACCCTAATCCGTCAAAATCTCGTCACCCTATCTCTAGGCGCGCGATCAACTCCGCTTAATTATGCTAGATCTATTCTTAGGCATGAACTTTTGCTCCTCCACCTAAGCACATCATACTTGAACTAATATCCTGAAAATATCAACACAAGAATTAAGAACACATAATTAAGAACAAGTCAAATATTTATCATATAGTTTAGTAAACGATAACAAGATTCATCTTAAGTTTCATCCCTCTCAGGTATCTGAGGGTTTAGCTCATAACAATAAAAGAAAACATCTTAAAAGAAAAGATAAAACAAAACATAAGAAATCCCTAAAACCCCCTGAAGGAATTGAATGAGAGATCCTCTGTCTTGAGTATGATTCCGGCTTCTTGAGATGAATCAACTGGCTATCTTCAAGTAAATCTCCACAAATCTACCCTCTTTGGCCTAGCTGGACGCCCCGACTAAAGCCCTGGGTTCCCCCCTTTTAGGTTATACTTAGGGTGTTTATATAGTCTTTGGAATTTGTTTCTTCGCCCTTAAATATCCTAATCTGAGTTAAATTTCTCTTTGTCACGACAGGGATATGCCCATGGAACACACCCGTGTGAATCGATTTCAGGCCGTGGTCGAGTCTGCTGAAGAGACACGCCCGTGTGTTTCAGGGTCCAGGCCGTGTTAGAGTAAATTAGGGAGGTACGGTCGTGTGGTCTTGGGCCCAGGCCGTTTCGATTTCTATTTTGATCCAATTTGGTCCATTTTAAGCCCGTTTCTCATTCTTTTCATCCTCTGGTGCTCTCCTGAGCATAAATCATGAAAACAAAGGATTAAGAGCACCAAATTAAATAATTCAAGACTTAAATCATCCAAAAGTATGCTAAATGTGGGCCTAAAATATGTTACTTTTACGGTTTATCAATAATTGAATGCTAAAAATTTATTTAATTAGGTGGAACCATTCAGCGAGTTATGTTGGAATACCTATCTCTCTTGAAGATATACGGCTTCTATTAGACCAACGGTCGGAAGCACAAGTAAGTATTAAATAAAATATATTTTCGTAATAAATAGTCGTTGCGTATTTAGTATTTAGTATTATGTATATAACTAATATGTTTATCATGTTAATATAGTTTCAATGGACACCATACGAGGATCCATCAATTCGGGCAGTAATTTCGGATAAGTTCTTCCAAAATCCGAACATTTGGTATGTGAAGGTCTCATTGGTCAATTATGCCACCGTGGAGATGCACCAGATCGGGTTTTGCGTCAATTTGGATTTCGAAAACTGATTCCCGTGGCACCTGAGGAGCTCGATGATGAGCACAAAGTCGACTTACGGCAGTTGCATACGGATTGGCCAAGATTTTGGTCAGCATATGTCGAATTGTGGGAAAATCGGTATGATTATATACCTACTCGGGAACCAATCATCGTCCTTGAGTTAGCGTGCGTGCCAGAATACATGCCATGGTTTAGGATCCATGGTAAGCCGTATTTATTGTCAGAAGAGGAGAGGCGACGACAACTTCCTGTACAAAGGGAACGACGGGACCCTTTAAATCCATGGAGAAGGGATGATGAGACGGGACCATCAACAGCTCCGACACAATTACCGGGCCCATCAACAGCGCCCACACAGTCACCGGGCCTAACACTTCAGCCGACGACACCCACATCACAACATTTTCAGATTATGCCAGGTGCGTATCCTAGCCCTTGTATCCTAACCCTTATATGTTTCCTTTTCCCAGTCCCATGGTAGGTTGAATACATGGCCCTGTTCGAGTCCGTTCCCGACTACTCTGACTGGCCAGCCAATCTGTAGGCCGTTGTCGCATGAGGGATCGCACGAGGCGCCATCGGGGAGCTCTTCTTTTTACCAATCTCCTTCGCCTTATGGGATTCAGACACCTCCGCCATGGGTGATGTAAACACTTCCACAATCATTATTTTATTAAGGTGGGTTATCCTCCCAACACCCACAACTAGATCCCCTGCCAGAGGAACCAGAATCCCCGCCTAAGCAACCATAACCCCCGCTGGAAGCTAGAACAATGAGGAATCCAGCGCGTAACGTCGACCACACCCTTGTGGCACTGATTCTTACCGGCACCAATATTGATTTTTTTAATATATTTGTATAAACTTTTTTATATTGTTTCATTTAATAAAATAAAAGTTGTTTTTAATATTTTAATTTTAATTTAATTTTTATATTTTAAAAAAATAAAAGTTGATTTTTAATTTTTATTGTAATTTATTTTTTATATTTTTATAAAATAAAAGTTATTTTAATATCCTAATTGTAATTTAATTTTTATATTTTAATAAAATAAAATTTGTTTTAATATCCTAATTGTAATTTAATTTTATATTTTAATAAAATAAAATTTGTTTTAATATCCTAATTGTAATTTAATTTTATATTTTAATAAAATAAAAGTTGTTTTATATTTTTATTGTAATTTATTTTTATATTTTTAATAAAATAAAAGTTATTTTTTATTGTAATTTATTTTTATATTTTTATAAAATAAAATTTGTTTTAATATTTCAATTGTAATTTAATTTTTATATTTTTATAAAATAAAAGTTGTATTTAATATCCTAATTGTAATTTAATTTTTATATTTTTATAAAATAAAAGTTATTTTTTATTTTTATTGTAATTTATTTTTATATTTTTATAAAATAAAAGTTACTTTTATTATCCTAATTGTAATTTAATTTTTATATTTTTATAAAAAAGTTGTTTTTATTTTTATTGTAATTTATTTTTATATTTTTATAAAATAAAAGTTATTTTTAATATCCTAATTGTAATTTAATTTTTATATTTTAATAAAATAAAAGTTGTTTTTAATATCCTAATTGTGATTTAACTTTTATATTTTAATAAAATAAAAGTTATTTTAATATCCTAATTGTATTGGTTCAAGTAATGACTAAATCGAAAATGTGAGAAAAGTTTTGTGGCTAAATAGTAAATATTCAAAATTTGAGGGGTTAAAATGTATATATGAAAAAACCTTGAAGGGCCAATGGTGTAAATATTTTAAGGGTGGAAGGATCTAGAAACTAAGAAGAAATGGATGAATTAAGACTAAATTGAATAAATGAAAAAGTATGAGGGGTTAATTTGTAATTTCATCAAGATGGGTGTTGATCCAATGTAAGAATTTTGAAGGATCGTAAGGGGCAATATAATCATTTAGCAAGAAAGATAATTTTGAAGAATAATGATGATGGTGATATTTTAGATTAATTGAATAAACTTTTTTTTATTTTGCAACTTAGTCATTCTACAAAAGTTCACCATTTTCATAAAGAAATTAAAAGAATTTTCATAGCCACCAAGAGACAAAAATGATAAGGAGACTATCAACTATTTCGATTTGGACATGAGCTAGATGTATGGCCTGGGTTCCTACACCATCCGCATAACTTTCGTTAGTTGGCTGTTTCTCGGATATCCATATTGTTGTGTATGCTAGTCGAGCAAGGTCGACCCTTTGGTTTGCAACACAGTTCTCTATTCGGTAATAGCTTAAATGGAACAAACGATACAGACGGCCACTTACGTTCATCTAGGACTGATGGGAATACGTGTCTCCACACGTTGTACATGTATTCTATTTTATACACTTCGTCGACATAACTCATAGGATCTAGACGAAGATTTTGACAAGCTGCAATTACATGAGCGCATGGATAACGAAGTGCGTCAAATATCCCATAGTCGCAGGTCCTATTTCTCAAGTGTACACGATATTGCCCGCCAATAATACCTTGGTCCGGTCCGTCAAACTCCGTCACATGAAACTATAGGTTGTCGCGATTGTGATAAACTGTGTGCATGGTGTTGGCCCGTGCCTTCGCCTTGTTATTTCTCCCAATACCTTCGCGCACCATGCATGGCCTCCTTGCATTTGGCCTTTATAACTCGCTGCTCGCTTTGAAAATAGTGCCGCTAAACGAAAATATGTCTCTCGCACAACCGATGTTATCGCCAAATGACGCGCTCCTTTTAGAACAGAATTTATGCATTCAGCCAGATTTGAGGTCATATGACCATATCGTAGGCCGCCGTCTTATGCTTGTGTCCACTGTCCGAAAGGTATGTTGCATAGGTAGTTTGCCCCTTCTTCGTTAACTGAGCGGAAAATCGCCAACATCTCGTGAAAATGGTCCTTATTGATCTCGTACCCTGCTAATATAAGTTGATAGCGAATATTACATACCACTATTCAATTAAGAATAAATTGAATATTACGAATGAAATTATATTAATAGGTATTACATACCCATGTTGGTCACTTGCTGTTGTTCACTTGTAGATCGATGTTGCCCGTGATAGTTGGACCCAACATGCCTTAGGCAATATCGATGGCTTGTGCGATGCCATAGGCTTCCCTGTCGCTCTATTGTGGCTAATATTCCAGGGCTCCGATCCGATATAAAGCATATATCAGGCTGGGGGCAGACATGCCTCCTTAACCTAGATAGGAAGAAATCTCAGTCATCAGCTGACTCCCCAGGTGTTATTGCAAACGCAATTAGAAGGATTCTCCCATTGCCATCCTCTGCCACAGCTAGCAATAGTCGATGCGTATATCTACCATACATAAATGTACCGTCAATTTGTACCAATGGCTTGCAGTATAGAAATACGTCTCAGCATTGCTTAAATATCCAGAACAGACGCTTGAACACTTGGCATCCACGGAGCAATCAATCGTTGTAGTACGCATGTACCATTTCAAGGTCTGTTATGCTGCTTGGGACATATCTCTCCAGCACCTGACACCACTATCACACTTCATTATATGAAGCGTCCCACCAACTATGCAACTTTTCCAACAGCTTTTGCTTAGCTATCCAAGTCTTGCGGTAAGAGGGCGTGTACCCCAATTGGCTACGAATATTGGCAATTAAGATCAGCACTGAAGTCTAGGGATCCGCCTTCATCGTCGGTATTATTAAGCTAGCCAACATATCTGAATCCATCTTGGAATGATCTTGTGAAACATCTGTCAATGAAGTACGTTAAATAATGTAACATTATGTAATATTAGTATTATTCAAAAACCATAAACACCTAGTGATACTGTACAGGCAAGACATGTACGTGGACCTTTGTATTTTTTAATCTCCACAAGCCTGTCCTTTTTCTCAACAAGACCATGATTTTCCATAAACATGTACCGTCTTGCACTGCACATTTGGCCTCGTACTTATTGAGTTTGGATTTAACCACGTTGTAGTTAACCCTGTTCTTGATGTTATATTGTTTCAATGCACCAAGAAAACTACCTTGTTGGAAAACTCTTTACCAACTTATAATTCACCCGAATCCAACGACGAACTACGGTCACGCCTTCTGTGTGGTAGTTCAAGAAACTCTAACACATCGTCTTGAGATAGATCGACTTATGCATGTGGGCTGGAGGAGAGTATGCCCTGAAATGCGGATCTTCTTCTTCTTCATCTGAACTCTCTTCAACATCTTCAGGTATGGTTGGAACAGGCTCCGGTTCAGAAAATAATGTAACTTTTACACCATCGGGGCCGAGCTCTCAAGGTGGATACACATTGGACTTATCATCTGACCCACCATCATCTGTAACGAACGAGGTCCCCTCACCGGTGGATGTCGTGGGGAGTATATTATCCCTTCTTAAACAACTTTCGTAACGTCCCCAATCATATGTGGATTGCCAACCACTAGAAGTTGATGACGTTCCCCAATACGTATTTTTAGCATCGAACGTCGACCCACTGATATGCATGTCCCATCCACCAACCGAGTGTCGTGTAGGGGTTGTGTTTTCTATACTACCACTAAACACGGGCACTTCCGTATCCTGCCTCCCACTAACAGAGTGTCGTCTTGGGGTCGTGTATTCCCCTCGAACAGCAGTAGATGTTGAAGTCGAAGGAAGATCACTTGGCAATGAAAATTGTACATATACCTCAAGATAGGGTGATCCACTGGCAAGATGAGTCTCCACCATTGCCTCCAAGCTTCGAGGACCTTTGATGTCGAATGAGTCATATCTCACGGGATCAACCGAAGCACAAAATCTATACTTAATAGACTGAACTTTCATTGGCGTTGTTCCGAAGATTTTACGCCTAATTCTTTTGCGAAGTTCTGTCAAATCTATATTCTAGTTAAAAACCAGTCGCGTTGTGTTCTCCGATAAAAAAACAACACCGTTTTCGGTGTCACAAACCTCACCGTCATAGTAAATAATAGCATTAATACGTTCACTCATCTTCAGTTTCTATTATACTTTTGCCTCAATTTCTATTATGTAACTTGAGAATGAAAATTGGCTCATTTATAGTCTAAGGACAAATAGGAACTACTGTAGCAAAAGAGCGTCCACGTGGGAGCTTTTTTCAATACTCTTGCTAACAGTGCATCCTGCTTGAAGTGTTTTGGTCATTATTTGTTCAGAAATGTCTTCTCAATATTATCTTTTCAAGTACTATTGTAGCAAAAGAGCGTCCACGTGGGAGCTTTTTTTAGTACTCTTGCTGACAGTGCATCCTGCTTGAAGCGTTTTGGTCAGTATTTGTTCAGAAACGTCTTCTCAAAATTATCTTTTCAGGAACTATTACTGTAAAAAAATTATATTGCTGATATATTTTTTTCAAAACCCTAAACCTAAAATTATTTTAATTAATTAAATTTAAACTCTAGTTCATTAATTTTCCCCTAAAACCCCTAAACCATAAGACCCTATAAACCATAAAAAAAACCCAAAACTTTAGCCCTAAAACCCTAAAATCCCTAACACTAAAAATAGCTGAAAACTTTAAAAGAAGGGAAGGGAAAAAACGCGTCCCTGAGGGAGCGTTTTCTGCCACATCAGCAAAATGCTCCCTCAAGGACGCGATTCCTGCTGATGTGGCAGAAAACGCTCCCTCAAAAACGTGTTTTCCTGCTGCATCCCCTGAAATCGCGCTGATGTGGACGCGTTTTTAAGAAAAATGACCCATTCCGATAAATAATTGGGAAAAAGGTCATTTTCTGTAAAATTTAAAAAAAAAGGGCATTATTTGGTAATTTACCTGAATTTAGTACCAACTTAAGAAAAATTGTCAAGTTTAAGTACTGAATTAGACAAAAAAATTTAGGTACCAAATTAAAAGAATATGCCGGTTTAAGTATGAAATGTTATATTAAACTTTAAAAGTTTTATAAAATAATTTTTTAAAATTGATTAATATAGGAAGACATCTAAACTTATTAATTTATATCTTTTTAGTATCTAAACTCTTTTTTTTAACTAACGTGGCACTAATTATATCAAAAGTTTTGGAGGTTCCGAATGTATTAACCCTAAAAAGAAAAGCAAATGATCTCTCTCACGTGAACCGCGGGCGCGTGAAATGCGTTCTTCCAGCTTCTAGGGCTTTCCTGGGACTAAAAACCCACTCAAGCACTTGCTACATACTTCGGTATCCCCTCTTCTTCCAAGCCAACAAGCGTAAAGGTTGAATCTTTTCCCCCATTTCTCCACTCCTAAAGTCAGGGTTTCGAGCAAAAATAGAACAAAAATGGGGTTCTCAATGCAGCCTTATGGCATACAATCCATGCTGAAGGAAGGTCACAAGCATCTCTCAGGTCTCGACGAAGCTGTTCTCAAAAACATTGATGCTTGCAAGCAACTCTCCACCATCACCCGCACTTCCCTCGGCCCCGAAGGTACCTCCTTTTCTCTTCTTTGGTTTGAAATCTGCCCAAATATTTTTTCGATTCTGTTTGAAATCCGCATCGACTGTTCTTTTTCAAATGCCGCCTCATTTGCTTCAATTGATCGATCTACTGTTTTTTTTTTCTTTCTGTAGGCATGAACAAGATGGTAATTAATCATTTAGACAAGCTATTTGTCACCAATGATGCTGCTACTATTGTCAATGAGCTCGAGGTTCAACATCCTGCGGCCAAGATTTTAGTTCTGGCTGGCAAGGCTCAGCAAGAGGAGATCGGAGATGGCGCTAACTTGACGATTTCTTTTGCCGGTGAGCTTCTCCAAAATGCAGAGGAGCTTATTAGGATGGGCTTGCACCCGAGTGAGATCATCAGTGGATATACTAAATCCATTAGCAAGGTTTTCCCATTGCTTTACTAAGTAACTTGAATGACTTGAGCGTTGCTAATTATGATAAGGTGTTGGATTTGCCATTATAGTTTCTATGTTGTAACATTTGTAGGCAATTGAGGTGTTGGGGGAACTTGTGGAGAAAGGTTCTGAAACTATGGATGTTAGGAATAAAGAGCAAGTTGTTACTCGAATGAAAGCTGCTGTTGCTAGTAAACAACATGGACAGGAAGACATATTATGTTCCCTTATAGCTGATGTAACTTGCAACTTATTCTTTTTATTTATTTATTTTGTCTATGATTGATCCATTAGTCTATTAGCTCTTCATTTTAGAAGGATATCATGGCTACAGTTTATTTATTTCTTTTGCATCATAGGCATGCATCCAAGTCTGCCCTAAGAACCCTGCAAATTTTGATGTTGATAATGTCCGTGTGTCAAAGCTTGTTGGAGGGGGTTTGCATAATTGTACAATTGTTAGAGGGATGGTTTTAAAAGGTGATGCTGTGGGAAGTATAAAGCGTATGGAGAAGGCAAAGGTATGCAATCATTTTTCTCCCTCTTTCCATTTCTAGTTGATTGATTTCTATAACAGTTGTGATATAATCTTTAATTGAAAATATAAGTTTTATTGCCTTCTGATTTGTGCCTTTCTGTTCACTTTGTCATAGGTGGCTGTGTTTGCCAGTGGCGTTGATTCATCTGCCACTGAAACAAAAGGAACTGTATTGATTCACTCAGCTGAGCAGGTAAATTAGGAGAATAATACACATTTTTGTCTTAGGCCCATCTCTATGGTGATAAGTAATTGGCATTAGGCGGTTTTCGTTGGTCAAATATGTCTAACTGTGGAAGGTTTTCTCATCTCGCAGCTAGAGAATTATTCTAAAACTGAAGAAGCTAAGGTTGAGGAACTCATCAAAGCAGTTGCTGATTCTGGTGCCAAAGTTATTGTCAGTGGAGGAGCTGTTGGTGAAATGGCATTACATTTCTGTGAACGTTACAAGTATTAAGCTTCCTTTTTCACATTTTTAATTTTGCTTTTTTTCTTTCTTGTTTTGGACCACTTTGTTAAAGTCGGATATATCCATATTCAACATAGTTGATTGATGTGTATGATGATGTGTTGGTCTAGTTTCAGATTCATATATATTTTGCTTTGGAGCTTTTGCAGCCTTGTTTAACGTGTCTAGTTTGGAATCCTTTTCTTACAGGTTAATGGTCTTGAAAATCAGCTCAAAATTTGAACTGAGGCGTTTTTGCCGCACTACGGGAACTTCTGCTCTTGTAAGCATTCTATCTAGATTATGTTAAAGGAAAAAAGGATCGTATCTTTTGGTTTGTAATCTAATGAACCTTTGATTCTTTTGACAGTTAAAACTCAGCCAGCCAAAGCCGGATGATTTAGGATTTGTTGATTCAATTTCAGTTGAGGAAATTGGTGGTTCTCGGGTGTGTTTGAAGAGTTTGCTTTACTCATATTTGTTTCTTGTCCTTTTCTCATCTTATGCTGTATTATCTATTGATTGTAGGTCACTGTTGTGAGAAGTGAAGAAGGTGGTAACAAGATTGCCACTGTGGTTCTACGAGGAAGTACTGATAGTATATTGGATGATCTTGAAAGAGCTGTTGATGATGGAGTGAACACATATAAGGTGATTGTTGCCAAATATTTTCCTTGTTTCTATATACTTTTCATGTATTGTAGTGTTCTCAACAAACCTTATTGAGTTCTGATTTTCTCACCTTCTGAGACAGTCTTTCTTGTTTGTTTTTAGAAGTAAATTTCAAGAGAAGTATCATTATCACATTCTTAATGCCACCTTTTTTTTGGTCAGGCAATGTGCAGGGACAGTCGAATGGTACCTGGAGCTGCAGCTACTGAAATTGAGTTGGCTAGAAGATTGAAAGAGTTCTCCTTCAAGGAAACAGGGTGATCTATTTTTTTTTCTACTTTTTACTTCCTTACTACAAAGTATCATCCTGCATATTGTGTGTTACACCTACATCCTTTATGTCGTTGGACATAGTAACACACATTAGTCTTATATCTTGCATTTATTATTTATGTTTCATCTCTGTTAGGGATCTAATATAATTCTTGAAATTTATAGTAGATTTGGATAAGTATTAGAAGAGGCTACTAGTTCTAAAATTGGATGTTGTGCAGATTGGATCAGTATGCCATTGCCAAGTTTGCTGAAAGTTTTGAAATGGTACCAAGAACCCTAGCAGAGAATGCTGGTCTCAATCCAATGGATATCATATCTAAGCTGTATGAAAAACATGCATCCGGAAATACCAAAGTAGGTATTGACTTGGGGGGAGGTGACTCCGAGGATGGTGTTTGCAAAGATGTGTCAACCCTGAATATTTGGGATCTTTATGTCACCAAGTAAGTCGCTCTTTGTTCTTAACTTTTCTAGCTCATGAGTTCTTTGCGTAGGACACAGTACACTAAAAATACAATCTTTATCTTATTTTGTCGTGTCTTTTCCCTTCTTCCCACAGGTTTTTCGCTCTCAAATATGCTGCTGATGCTGCCTGCACTGTTCTACGGGTTGATCAGGTAAATTGACTTGAAACAGAGCTAGAAAATACATTTGGGTTTCAAAAGTTTTCATTCGCCAAGCTTACTATTCTATTCCTTCAATTTTGTAGATTATAATGGCAAAACCAGCTGGAGGTCCTGGAAGGAGAGAGCAGCCTGCAGGAATGGATGAGGACTAAGTCTTCTGATCTGCAACATGATATGCCATTCCTTTCTCTTTTTTCTCATCAGGGCTGGTTCGGACTTTGTTAGGCATCTTCGGAGATGCTAAAACACTTTGAAACAAAGTTTTGTTTTTGTTTTGAAAATTGTTATGGTTCTGTGTTTTCTGCTTTGTGCTTATCAATTCTGTAATTTTTCCATCAGTAAATGTCATGAATGTTGCTTCCTTTGACAATTGACATTCAGTTAGATCCCGAGTTCTCATATTAATTTCGTCATTTGCGCGAAATGTTTCATATTCAAAAGAAACATATTTTGCTAAAAAACTGATAAATGGTCAATACAAACGTTCTAGCTATCCTATTTTTTACTGTGGGGTAGAGCACAGGAAACCTTTCAGCATTTTTGACCCAAAAAGCATGGTACTTTTGTTGAGATGCGAAAGGCCCACTTCTTTATGCTTAGTTAAACTGAATCAGAAATTTTTTATCATGAATTTTTGGTGTAGCTAAAATAAATCACATGATTTCTTCCTGATATTTTGAAGATGTAAAAATTGGAATTGATTTATGTCTAATCTATTGTGTTTTATACACTGTGTTATGGTTTGCTTCTTACTAGTGTATAAATTTATCCACTATCTTATAGTAGTTTGGATTAAAAAAATGGGGAAACCCTTGACAAAAAAGTTGAGATAGGAGAGAAGAGCAAAAATGTGAAAATCTAAGGCCGAAAAAGCATATCCAAACAAAACGGTTGCCAAAAGGATGAGCCTACCAGCTTAGTTACTCCACTGTTGTGTGGAAGCTAACAAGACTTTTCTTCCTTCAAACAATGGCTTCCCTTCTTTCTTTCTCTCTTCCAAAACCAAACATAATCAAAGCTGTTTCCGCTTCTTCTGCAACTGCTACTACAACTACCCTTCCCACTTCAGAGGCTCTTGATGAAAAATTTGGTCGCAAAGGCATCAAATTCTCAGAGTCCAACAACGTCCCATTTGTTGAGCTGACAGTAAGAAATGGAAGCTCACTGAAACTAAGAATACCTGATGTTCATGTCACTTCTTACAAACCTAAAGTATATTGGAAAGACGACGGCTTAGAGGAGATCCTTTACACTGTTCCTGCTGCGGGAACTGACTCTACCAAGTTCAAAGGAGGGATTGGTCTGGTCATCAATGATGCAACTGAAAAAAATTCAAAAGGGTCGCTTCTATCAGGTTATGACTGGACTGTAAAGGATGCTGATAATGATGCCATTGATGCTCTTCAGGTATTTTTCTCACTTGCAAATTTCAAGTTTATTCAGTTTAGAAGTCTTTTTGTACAGTATCATTTGTTATTTTGTTTAGAGCTGTAAATGAGCCGAGTTTGAGTGAATCAGATTTGTTCATGATCGGTTCGTGACCATATAATACATGAAAGTCTGATGCAAAACATTCTATAAATGCAGGCCTTATATGAAATTTTTGAATGCTTTTTTTCCAGGTTGAGTTGAGCTGTACTGCTGGAACTCTAGATATCAGTTATGTCGTCTCCCTTTACCCACTAAGCATTGCAACAGCAGTCATAGTAAGGAACAATGGCCGCAAAGATGTGAGTTTAACCAGTGCAATACTTAGCCATTTGAACTTCAAGAAAAGAAGTCGAACAGCAATTCATGGACTCAGAGGCTGCTCTTACTGCTCGCATCCGCCATTGTCTTCGCCTTTCGAGCTGTTATCCCCATCTGAAGCAATGAAAACTGAATCTTCAGGATGGTTTGGTTCTGATAATGAAGAGAAACCAGGTGTATGGACCAAACAAGATGTGCCAATCACCATATTGAAGGATAAGCTTAGTAGAGTTTATGCTGCTCCACCATCAGAGAGACTGAAGCCATTTTTTGACACCCCACCTTCAAAATATGAAACTCTTGATCAGGTAAACTAAACCCTTTAAACTGTTTGATCTGTTACACACATATACATATACAGACACTGAAGTTTCATCTATTTGTTGGTTGCTTTTTGCAGGGTAGAGAACTGTCCTTCAGGGTAATAAGAATGGGGTTTCAAGATATATACTTATCAAGCCCTGGTTCATTAGCAGAGAAGTATGGGAAGGATTATTTTATCTGCACTGGACCGGCTTCAATGCTGGTGCCTGTTGTTATAAAACCTGGTGAAAATTGGAGAGGAGCTCAAGTCATTGAGCACGATAACTTGTAATTATATAAATATATATATATATATATATCCATTTTAATTGTTCCCTTTTTCAATTAGCTGATTTTTGGAAACCATTATTGTAGTCTATATTCTATGTAATGTTGCTGCAATTCATTGACTCATAGTGTTCTATGCTTGCAATAATAAAGCAAATAGACAACAGTTTCTATGTTTTGCACTGAAATTACTCCAACTTTGGAGTCTAGCAGCTGCTTAATTAATGAAAGTGTTAGAAGTAAAAGGAAAGAAAATTGACCGCAACTAGGTTGGTTTGCTTTCTAAATGTTTTATTTTGAATTATATCAAAAGTGGGGCACACTAGGGAGCCAAGAACCAAGAAAACCAGAAATCAATCTAAAGGTACTAAGCTCTTCCTACCATCAGAAAAAGATAAGGTTGGTTGCTGGTAAAAGTACCATGGAGGTCCCTGTATTAGAAATTAGATTACTTTTTGCCCCCTTTACTTCAAAAATAAGCAAATTAGTCCCTGTACGTTAATAAAAGAGCAAACTAATCCTTTTAGTTAAAATTTTCATCCATTTCTATTGTTGAAGTTTAGTATAGTCGATCAAATAACCAGTCAATTACATATAACGTGCCACATGCATCTCATATTGACCCAGTTTGCTATTGGATCTATTGTACACTAACTAATTTGCTCTTTTTTTTAGTAGAGGCTTCTGTACTTTTACCGCTGGTTGCTTGACATAGGACTTAGGTAAATAGTAAAGTGGTGATTTCTGTCATAAGAAAACAAAGAGAAAGCGAAACGATAAACATCTTTCCATCCTTCAATTAGAACCAACCAAAGATACTTGTTGAATTATCCTAACGGAAATCAAAGGATAAGGGACCACCCTCTTTCTCTCTTGTCATGAAAACAATGAAAATCCACACCTAGCTGCAACAGAGTCTTCTTTAGTATGGCTTACAGTTCACTTTTCTCACCCAACTTCACTCATTTTTCATCTGCAAGACCAATTAGCCATCACTTGTATTATCATCCTTACCTTTCTTCTTCATCTCTGCAGTACAACAATATCAGGAAAGAGCTTTCACTTCCATATGTAGCTTCGGTTCCTTACCAACCAATCAATGTGGACTATCTAGAAGGAGAATTCAGTGGCCATGGAGTTACCTTTGAAGGTATTGGTGACAATTGTGTTGCCAAAATGGGACTGGATAATGGCAGCACAGCTACTCTAATGCTTCCAAGTGGTCTGATCACATCTTACAAGGCTCCGATGTGGCATGGCAGCACAGTTGAGCTACTGCACACATCAGTTTCGGAGGGAGACGATGGTGAGGCTGTCATACAAGGTGGGGTGTCTTTAGCCCTCAACTATGAAGATGATAATGAAGTTCCATGGTCTCCAAGTACTTGGGTTCTTCGTGATATTAGAGGCAATTCAAAGGACTCTATTAAGGTCAGTTTAATATATTGTTTTGTTAAACATATGGTATTTACATTTAGGAAACTATTCAGAAACAGCATGAAATAAATGCAGGTTGAACTGATAAGCAGTGATACAGACAATATGGTTGAAACAAGATATATTGTGACACTCGGAGAAGACATCTTAACCTCAGAGATTTCAGTCACAAACTCAAATTCATCACCATTACAATGGACAGGGTCTATTATAAGTCACTTAACTGTTAGCAGTCCTGAAGCAACATACGCACTCGGATTAGAAGGATCAAATTTTCATAATGTGCCACCCTTTTTGTCCAATTTTGGTATAATTCCTTCAGATCTCGATGGGGAAAACGATTCCGACATCGGCGAACTATGGAAGCAAATGGGACTTAAAGGGTTTTTCAGTGGTTTGGGACAAAGAAATAAAAAAAATGCTAGTGAAGAAGAAATGGAAGGTGAAGAAGATGATGGGTATAAGCAATTGAATGAGCAAATGAGCAGGATATACACCTGTGCACCTAGGTTCTTTACACTCATTGACAGGGTAATTTTCATGGAAAACTCAAATGTTGCTCCCATTTTCACAGTTATCAAAAGTATGAGGCTGACACTCATTTTGCTTTGCTTCTTTTTTGTATGGAACAGGGTAGAAGAAACTCTGTTGTTGTAGGAAGAGATGGATTTGATGAAGTGTATATGTACAGCCCTGGTTCAAGCCATGAAATCTATGGAGAGTATTCTTTTATATGTATAGGTCAGTCTACCATGCTTAAACCCATAATGTTAGGTCCAGGAGAAGTGTGGAGAGGTTCACAACATTTACACAACCCAAATATGTAAATCATCCTTACCATGCTTTTTATATGCATCAAATAAACTTTCATGGCTTTCATGCCTGTGAAAAAAGAAAGGTGTTAGTTACTGTTGAGTATTGAATGCAACAAAAGCACATTTCCTCATTGTTCAAACTCTAGAACAAATGAAGGAGATTAAAGTTACAAAGTTCCACATCAGTGCGGTGTTATCCATAATGAAGATAAAAGAAAGTATACATTCTCCTTTGGGAAATATAAATGAGATACTATATTTTCAACTGAAACTGAAACTTCAGACTATAAAATCAATAAATTCACCTAACAAGCCATATGGAAACCATTAATGAGCTCATAAGAATGGTAGCGGATCAGGTATATACATTTTTTGAATTTTCCAAATCCGTACGTCACCCTCAAATTATTCGAGTTTACTATCTAAATCCAAATTTGAATTAAATATTATTATCAGTTGAAGAAAACCAAATTCAAAATCAAAATTTATATCTGCTAAAATTCAATTTATATATATAAAATATCAAAATAGTCCGAATTTGCCATCCAAATAAACAATGCAGATTTATATAATGAACATCCGATATATATATATATATATATATATCCGCATTCAGTCTGAATCTGAAGTAGAGGTTCTCATGGGCCGGGCCAGGTCAAGTTCGGGCCGAGCTCAACTAAAAATTCAGGCACATTTATTGAGTTCGGGCCAAGCCAGGCCTAAAAAATAGGCCTAAAATTTACCCAAACCCGACCGGATAAAAATGCTAAAACCCGAGCCCGACCGGCCAGTATTAATTTTTTTATAATTTTTAAATATATATAATACATCAAAAATATTAAAACATCAAAATAAATATTTATGTAGACTTACATATCATTAAAATAGATGCAACTTAACAAGCAAATGTCTCTAAAATAATAAAGAATTAACGGATGCCTTTAAAATAATAACAAAATTAACAAAAAAATAAAATTTATACAATATTCAAACAATAAAAACAAAATAATAGTACTATAATAGTAAAATGATAACAAAATAGGGAAAAACAACATTCAAAAATTTAAAAAAAATGCAAATTTTTTTCTTTTAGTGAATTCGAGTCAGGCCCGAGCCAAAATGCCTAGCCTGAGGCCCGGCCTATTTTTTTAAACGGACCTTATTTTTTTGTCCAAACCCATTTTTTGGGCCTATATTTTTGCCCAAACCCTCCCACATTTCGAGTAGGCCTTCGGGCCGGGCCGGATAACCCGACTCATGAGCAGGTCTAATCTGAAGTATCTATTCGCAATATCCGAATCCGCAAAAAATAATAAGATATTATCTATGGATATCCAAATCCACAATCTGAATTTTCATCTCTATCAAGCTGGTGTCAAGCATTGCAGGTAGGTAAAGCAGCTTTAACACCCACAATAGAAGAGAAGATTTGGTTGTTTTTGTTGACACATTCCCTTTTTTTCCATTCTTTTTAACCATCAAAATAATGGAAAATGGTTAATCTCATAGGGGAGGCAGCAGATCAAACTCTTGCAACATCTGATCGTATACAATCCATCAAAAGTTAGATTTCTGCACATTTACTTCAAAGAATCTGAATTTTTGTCAAATTTAATGGTTCAAAGCTTTGTAACAACACCTATATCCCTTGATTGAATTACAGTTAACTACTTCCTAAACTCTGAAAAGGTTTGCTTAAACAGCATAATGTGCAATTTTACTTAAACATCCCAGATCATGCAATACAGATATATGTCTTTATTGGCATTGTGGAAGCATCTTACAGGTCGGGCAGTACCACTTTCCCTTGAATCTTGTCTCCGGTGTCAGCCCAACACAAGCATAATGGAACCATTCACCTCCTTGGCACTGAAGGAATAGAAACGTTAAATCAATAAGTACCCACCAAACTGTTGATAGTTATAGTGTCAATCATGAGAATAAGTACATATCAAAATTTTGCGGTAACAGGGGAGGTTTGTAAACATCATTGTATTCCATCATGTGTTAGCGCTATATATGCAAATTACTGCCACATTATCCGTTAATTCATTTTCATAATCCATTATTTTGACACTCAGATATGAGAAACTTTAATACCTAAAAGTGAAAATACATAGAAGCCAAGTAAATAAATACAAAAAACTAAATTACTACTCGTAAATGATAATATTTAAATTTTAAAAAAGAAAAGGGCAGAGAGGAAGGAACTCACATTTTCATTGTCACATGCAATCATATCTCCAAATGACACCTACATAATATAAAACAAGCCTTCAATTTTGAAGTAAAGCTTTAAAATCAAGAAGGCAGTGAAAAATTATTTAAATAAATAGTTATATCTACAAAAATAATGAGGCAGAACCTGATGGCAGACACAATAAGTAGGTTCATTTGGATCAATGGGTTGATCAACATCAAGAGGGGTAGCAAAATCTCTCTTATGGCTTCCTGGAGGAGGCATCAGTTCAAAATCCCTATCACGCTCTCGATCCCAATCTCTATCTCTGTAATCCAGTCTCTTTGATTGAGGTGTTCCATAAAAGAACTTACGTTTCTCAACCTTTGGAGGAACAATAGGTAGTGGAGGGAGAATGGCAGGCTCATCCGGTGAAATTTTTCCTTCTGATATATTGCAGGAAGAAAAAGCAGAGTGAGAAATTGATAATCAAGCAGAAGTTCATCCCTAAAAAATGCTCAATTTTGATTGCAATTACTATACCTTGCTTTAGATCCTCTGCAAAGTAGGTCAAATCCTCATCAAGACGTTTTACATGGCTATCTATCTGAAATAAGTTTCAGGTATCATCATTTTGTGAGCTTTAATTATAATATGATTCATGAAATGACAGAATTTCCTAAAGCTGAATATAAACAAAAATCTGGACCTAAAGTTTTAGTTTAGACTAAATTAAATCCATAAATGTGGTTGAACAAGATGCAAAAATTCTAGTCTCTTTCTTACAAAGGGTAAGTAAACAAGAAAGCTATCATGTTAGACAGACAAATTGAATTAAATTGAGAACTATGCCTTTTCTTAGCTTGAACCAGATATCTATTGTTCTTCACTTTTCAATCAAACATTATAGATATGGGAAGAAACACGTAGATGCGCTGCCATGCAAACAGCTGCTTGGAGCTTGTGACCTATAATCACTTGAATCCACACATGCTAGTTAAAAGTGGCGCAGAAAATTAGCAATTTCATAGCTTTCTACACAACCATACCATAAAAAACCTCAATTACAACATAATCAACAACAATGCAAGCTCAAATAAGGACACTAACAAACAAACAAACAATCAAAACTCACTAAATCATAAGCTTGCCGCGCCAACAAAACCTTCTCAGTGCACAAACTCAGTGCATTTTCTTGACTGGCCTCTATATCCTTCCTCATTTTCTCAACGGTTTCCTCATCTTCATGGCCATTATTCATATAACTATTTCCATTCCCTCTGTTCGCCGCAATTCCTAAACAATACTTAGTTTGCTGCCTCGTCTGATTAATCATAGCTTCCAAAGAAAAGAACAAATGGTGTAATTTTAATCAATATCCCCAATTCAAAACCCTAATTTTAGAATACCAAAAATATGATGAGCTTACATTGGGACCGTTCATCGAGTTCTCGAATTGTATTGAGGAGTCTTTGAAGCTCAGCTGGCAAGGTGCTTGAGTCTATCGGAAATCAAAAAACAAAATTTCGAAACTTCAAATTAAACATGAAATTCAAGCTCGAAATCAATTAAATAGAAAAAAAATAAAAATAAAATTTAAACTTTGATGTGATAAAGTGGAGTAATTGGGGACTGTTACACTCCAAATAATCGTCGACGTAGACGCCCGTTCTCGAGATTGCCATGGTAGGGGATTTGAGGGTTTTAGGGGTTTTGATTTGAGAGATCACTGCGATTTTTGTTTTTCTAGGTTTTGGGATAGGGATTAAAAGAATAAGGAGAGAGGTAAACGAGGTCGTTTTAACACTGTAAATCGATGTGACCGTTGTGAAGGCGGGGGAGTTTCGGTCAATCGTATATCCCATCCCAATCGTTAACTCAACGAAAACCTCAATAAATTTTTGGAGAAATGTAAATTTAATCTTTAAAGTTTATATATTTTATTAATTTGGCTTTTATTCTTTTTTTAGTTAAATTTGACAATATCCTTCGTACTGATATGACATTATTTATTTTATACACCACATCAACAAATAATTTAAAATATATAAAGATATTAAAAATTAAAAAAATCAAGAAATAGTATGAAATACACGTGGATTGTCATGTAAGCTGCCATGTTTAAAAATTTAACATTTTAATCAGTATTTTTGTCAAAAACAAGAATTAATCTCTTTTTGAAAGGTTGATGGTTTAATTCGATTTTCTTTTTAAGAGTTGAGGGCCAAAATTAACTCAAAAAAAGAATAAGAGGTAAATTATGAAAAATGTAAATTTTAAAGGCTAAACTTGTCATCATATTATTTTTAAATATATATTGATGTTTTAACTTTTATTTGATTCTAATTTAACGGTATCATAACTCTAAACCCTATTTAAAGAAACTTGACCAAATTTAAAACACGTTTATATCTATGGACAATATGGATATAATGTGTTAATAAATAAAAAAATAGACGTTATTTTTTAACATGGTAGACTAAAGATGTTTATACAACAGTTAGACATGTGTTTAAATTTTGATCTACTTGTTTTAAATATGCTCTATGCCAAATTTGAGATGCCATTTAACTTTCAAGTTGACATTAAGATGATGGAAGCACTTGATTGATACAATATTGATATTTTGAGAGATCAATCAAAATGTTGTGAAGTTTAAGAAACATTTTAGAACCCAATGCATAGTTTAAGGATGTTTGGTAACCCTAATTTAAATATGAACTTAAATATAAATTGTTATAGTTGCACCTCACAAACCCAAGTCCAAGCCTTTGACCTATTTTGTGACTTGTCGAATCAACACAAGAGAAATACGTTCAAGTGGCTCCCTACCTTGTAGGTTTGGCAACTAAAGGAGGCCTTACTTTGAGAATAACCCTCTGACAAGCGTTGGGCATTTCTTATTCGTACATATCTCTTTGTCTACTGGGTGAACCATTATCAACTTATTGTTGCAAAAATGCCCAAAGACCAATCATATGGTGATTGTAATAACATCCTTTTACCTAATTTATTAACAAAGGCATTGTTATTATTGTTTTAAGTATTTATGTCTATGTTTAAATAAATTGTGTAATGATAATTTCCAAAGCATAATATGATCATTCTTAAATGCCCTTAGTCAAGTATTATTGTGGGCTTAGACAACAATAATGCATTGAGACTAATACGTGTTTGATTGATGACAATTGTTGTTATTAATATGTATCAAATCAACACATAAGTATATGTTAGAGAACAATATACTGGACTGACCCATCATGAGAATGTTCCTTGGATTATTATGTAATAGCCACAACATTTCTCTTAGTGATAATTGTATGTATGATCCTTAGACTTGAGATTATCATTGTTCCAACATCGGGAGTCATATGCTTCGACAAAATCAAACGTCTTCCATAGATGGTTGGACTATAAAGACTTATGTTGGGTATGCCACAATCTATATAGTGGAATGTGAGTGATCAAGATAGGATTTGTCCTTCCTACATAATGGGAGCAATATCTTAGACCTCTCGATCGAGTGAGACTAGAAATGCATGATCATGCTCAAATAAGTTGATATGAGATATCACACTCATTTGTTTATCTTAATCTACTCAAGAAATCAAGAAACAAAAGATTGGGCTATACAACGGTGACTATTTCATGACTTGTGTTTAATCTAGATATCAAGGACAAAGGGATATACTACAAGATGACATTATCACAGAAAGGTTGTGTCAAACCATGACTTCTTGTATCTTGGGTAGATGTGATGCATTGTTAGATGACATTGTTCGTAACATTAGAAATATTCTAATATTACAGCCAACATTGTAAGATCCTACAGTATCACACTCTATGGTTAAAACGATTGGAAAACGTAGAAAGATAGAGTTAAATTTAACTTGATGCTTGAATAATATTAATTATATAAATGTTCTCATAATTAATTTAATTCTATTAAGTTAAATATTAGACATGATGTGTGTGCATGCTTGATGCACATTCATAGATGATCAATTAAAGTAAATATGAAATGGGTTTCATATAATTTTTATTGGGTATATGTTTGTCGTAATTATTGAAAATGGGTTTTAAATAATTTTGGTCAAAAGATATATTCAATGGAGGAAATAAATTGATATTGTTTTGGAAAAAAGATCACGTTTTATTCCAATCCCTTAAACCACTCTCCGTGATTTGGCTATTGAATAAGAATTTTGACTATAGGAAAGTCTTGATTCTTCTTTCATATTTCACCCAAAAAATTTCTCTGGTCTAGCAGCGAGGGTTTTTCTAAAAATTCTCTGAAAAGTTTTAAGGAGTTTTTCTATCGTTTTCACTGGGTAGATACCTTAGAGGTCGAAACTAAACATTGTAGTTGTGGTTTGTTTTCTGCCTAGAATTGATTTTCCCTACTCAGATTAGGAAAGTATACTTTTAAACCTTATTACAACTTAGATTCATTCCTCGTACATGGATCCATGGGTTGTGATCATTAGAACTAATTTCCAGCTACAGCACGGGGTGTACCGGTGTTCCAACACTGACATCATCTCAACATTGTATCAACAATTGGTGCGGTTAATGTGGACTCACTCCCGACCCCCCTTGGTTTCTTTCCCATCGAAGATTTGGATGATTATGCCACCTTGGATTATAAGTGTTCAAATAGGGATTACCACCTCTATTGCCCATATATTTAACATTAGCATAGGTTCCTTCTATATTACCACCCCAAACAACAATTTCATTTTTCCTGTTTACATGGTATCCCAAAAACGATGTTGGTCGGGAATATATGGTCTATTCGATCTCATTTTGAGGTTCTTAAACCTCTCGAGGATTTGTTGGAACTTATCCTCACCACTAACTGCATTCATAGTTGGTGGTTAGCTCGATATTTGAATTGATCAGTTGGCCACATGTAAGAATTCATTGTCATGTCCTCAATGAGTTGGCAACCTTCAGCATATGTCTCAGACATGAACGCCCTTACGGACGCTCAATCTAAACTCAACCTCAAATTCTCATCCAAACCATTATAAATGTTTGCAATTGTAACTAATCTTGAAGACCATGGTAAGGACACTTACGGAGTATAAGTTTGAATCGTTCCTAAGCTTCGTAAAGTGATTCCCCTTCTAACTACCGGAAGTTGGTGATGTCTATTTGCAACTTCATCATTTAACTTGGTGGGAAATACTGTGCAAGAAATCGGTTGGCTAGCTTAACTACAATATCTTAAAAGATAAAAAAATTAATAATTACAAAATTAAATTAAACTATAAAATTAAAACACAATAAAAACAATAGTAAAATTGTAAAAAGATGAAAAAAAACCTTAGAAGATGAACTCGATGCCGCGTTTGAAGGATAGACAATGATAACAATAGTTGTTTATAACAGTAGTAAAAGAGACTTATTTTTCACTAGTTAACAAATTGAATTTTAAGCTAAATTATTCATATTTAATGTTAAATTAAAAAGTGGCCAACTATCGTCCAAAAAAAGAAAGTTGTAATATATTCTATAAATATTTGAAGCTAAAAAGTTAACATATGTGATATGAACGAAAAAAAGGAAACATTTTTTATTGTTCAAAGTTGGAAGGTATAACACCCCAAACCCGGCCCACACACTACAACCGGATCTGGTATGTCACTAAGGAGATTTTATAAAACTTGTGGCACTTTGGAAAACAATTATCGGGTTTAAACATTTATACCTAAAACTTAATAATTTATTAATTCATATAAGATATGAAGTTATAAAATGCCTTGGTGATTTTTAAATAAAACCGAAATTTAATACATGTCTCAGCTTAATTTAAACATAAATTTTAAATGCCTAATAATAATAACCCAACATAAAACCCCAAAATAAATATAAGTCTAATGGCCCATGGCCTTATTACAATGAAACTTAAAAATCCGCTAATTTAAAATATTAAAATAACTAAATTAAGTAAAGTCCTTTTCTGAGTCTCGATACTCTCTCTCATAGCCACCTTGCGCTCCTTTCAACCCGGTCCGATGCACTA
The DNA here is from genome assembly GCA_025506655.1 of Gossypium rotundifolium. Classification (NCBI taxonomy): domain Eukaryota; kingdom Viridiplantae; phylum Streptophyta; class Magnoliopsida; order Malvales; family Malvaceae; genus Gossypium; species Gossypium rotundifolium. Next base: position 20,404,489 of record CP106732.1, on the reverse strand, counting down.
GGGGCTACCTAAAGTTTTTAAATAAAAGGTTGAGTCGCGAGACTCAGTGTGCAACCCTCAAGCACCATTAGATTTGGGCCTTAGCCCCACAGAATAGAATAACAGAACATAATATATATGAAAATGTGCAAAGCCCAACCCAAATCCTAGGTTTCCATCCGCTACACACCACCTTTACCTGCCAGTCACACCATTGGGGATTTCTACAATCAACCCACACCGCTACACACCACTTTTGGCAGTCATGCTGCACATCGTCAGATCATGGCCATAGCCACTACAACAGGTCATGGCAAAAGCCACTACAATAGGTCACGGCAAAAACCGCTACAACAGGTCATGGCAAAAGCCGCTACAACAGAACACTTCCCATTTCATCAAACCCAACCTCATGCAATCACAAAAATCAGCACACTTATCACATATGTCATCTTAATAGGAACATTCACTTAGGAATGACAGGGATCACTAACCTGGTGATTCGCTTTTACCTCCTTGGGTCTCAGCCATTATGCCGGGATTTTGGCATTTATCAGAATATAACAAATCTATAAGTATATTTTAACATGCAATCTAAATGGTGTAGAAGTGTTACACACATGATATCGCGTAGTCCTATATTCTTAGCAGATATCCTTGCTATCCGGATCTACCACCCTTAGTCTATAACCTTGCTAAAAAGCAGGAAAAACATGAAGATTTGGCCTCTCCTACAATCGACCAAGGGTTAATAAATCCCGAATTTACACGTTAAAAATCAGTAAATATCCTTACCTTGAGATCCCGAAAGTAACACGATTCGAGTGTTACTGAACTATGACTTAGAGATCTAGCAATTGACTATTCTTCAGATCCTTGAATGCCGCAAAAGAAAAAAAACACAAGATTAGTCCCTTATAGCCATTCAGCTATGGCCTCCCAAAAGTCGGAAAAGATCGAAAGATTACACAAACCAACATTTACCTCTACAGATGGTTTCGGCTATCCCTTGTAGAAGGATTCGGCAATCACAGAAGAAGATCGAAGCGTAGAAGATTAGAGATCTAGCAATTTCGGCTTTTAAAGAATCCCGAAAAAAGATGAACAAGGGGGCCTTAAAGATTTCGGCTGAAGTATTTGAAAGAAAAGGGAAAACAATTAGTAGAGGTTCGACAACTAATAAGACTTCAGAAGGTTTCGGCTAGAAGGAAAAAGAAAAGATAGTGGAGAAGGAGAATAGAGTGGTGAATTCGGCAGAGAAGAAAAAGATGACAAAACTTAGTAAACAAATTTCGGTACACTCTTTTATTTTGCCTATACTAAACCGATTCTCTTCCCCTGTAGTTGATTTTCGACCAACTCTGCAACCAAAAGATAGCTCATATCCCTTTCCCTTATCTTAATCTACTAACTCATTTAAAAGAGACTTAATTAGCTCCAACTCATCCATCCTTTATCAGCTTTAATTATCCATATATTAAAACAATAAAACCCCTAAATAATAGCTTGATGCCGTCCTCCCTTACTCCCCTTATGTGTGCCGAATTTGGCCTAATTACTTGGGCTTCAAGCGGCTAAAACTGGGCCTCCTCCCTTCGTTGCTACTGACGCCACCCTCTGCTCCATGGTAGCGCCACCTACCTTTGGGCCACAAGCCCATTTTGTCCTTTAAAACACAGATAACTACTTTTAAAATGCTAGAGTGTCTACACAGAAATTTAATCAAGGCCTCAGCCTCTTCTAAGCCCAATTTGGACCCCTAACCCCCAATTTAATATTTTAAGCATTCAACACCTAAAATGCACAGGCCCAATAATTGGGATGTTATAGTTCTACCCCTTAAAATAAATTTCGACCTCAAAATTTACGATCAAAAGAGATAGGGATACTGCTGTCGCATAACATCCTCTGGCTCCCACGTCGCCTCCTCTGCACCGTGATTTTGCCACAAAATTTTGACCAAAAGGATGGACTTCTTTCTCAATACTTTTACGTCTCGATCCAAGATTTGCACTTGTTCCTCCTCAAAAGACAAATCTGGCCTTACTTCAATCTCTTCCACCGGCACTACGTGTGATGGATCAGAATGATAACGTCTTAGCATCGAAACATGAAACACGTCATGTATCTGTTCTCAACTTTGAAGGCAACTCCAAACGATAAGCCACTGGGCCCACATGTTCTAGTACCCGATACGGCTCAATAAACCGTGGACTTAACTTACCCTTCGTCCAAACCTCATTACCTTCTTCCATGGAGATACCTTCAAAAAGACTTGGTTTCTACTACAAATTCCACCTCCTTCCGCTTTAGATCCGCATAAGATTTCTGCCGATCAGATGCCTCCTTCAACCAAGCCGTATTAACTTAACTTTCTCCTCCGTTTCTGAAACTAGCTCTGGACCCAATACCTGACGTTCACCTAACTCCGTCCAACAAGTTAGGGTACGACATCTCCTTCCATATAACGCTTCATAAGGTGCCATCTAAATACTAGCTTGATAACTGTTATTGTATGCGAATTCCGCCAAAGGTAAATACTCCTCCCAACTACCCCTAAAATCAATGATGTAACCCTTTAGCATATCCTCTAAGATTTGAATTACCCTCTCAGACTGACCATCAGTCTGTGGGTGAAAAGTGGTACTAAAGTCTAACCTTGTTCCCATTGCTTAATGAAGAGCCTTCCAAATCGGGATGTGAACCTAGGGTTCCTATCCTATATATCGACACCGGTACACCATGCAATTTCACCACCTCAGCCACATATAACTTAGCTAACTTTTGCAAAGAATAGTCGACCCGAACTGGTATAAAGTGGGCCGATTTTGTCAAATGATCCACAATCACCCAAATTGAATCCTTCTTAGTGGGCGTAGGAGATAACCCACTAACAAAATCCATCGTGATCCTTTCCCACTTCTACTGCGAAATCTTGACCGGCTGCAACAACCCCGAAGGTAACTGGTGTTTCGCTTTCACCTGCTGGCACGTCAAACACTTACTCACGAATTCTGTTACCTCTCGCTTCAGACCTGGCCACCAAAATTGCTCTCGCAAATCCCGATACATCTTAACTCCTCCAGGATGCATAGCGTATGGGCTACTATGCGCCTCCTGAAGAATCATCTACCTTAACTCCACATCCTTTGGCATACAGACTCTCTTACGGAAATACAGAACTCCATCACAATTCAAGTTATAGTCCTCTACTTCACCATTCTGTACTTGCCGTATTCGAGTACTCAAGACATCATCTAAGAGTTACTTTTCTTTAATCTGACTTGTCCACATAGGTCTTACTTGGAGTTCAGCCACCAAACTGCCATCCTCATACAGACTGAGATGAGCGAACATCGCCCTTAAATCCGCTATCGCCTTCTTACTTAACGCATCCGCCACCACGTTAGCCTTACCCGGGTGGTACTCAATCGAGTAGTCATAATCCTTTAACACTCAATCCACCTTCTCTGTCTTAGATTCAACTCCTTTTAGGTAAGAGATACTTTAGGTTTTTATGGTCAGTGTAAATAACTGATTCTCCCCGTACAAGTAATGCCTCTAAATTTTTAGAGTAAATACTATCGCCGCCAATTCTAGATCATACGTAGGTAGTTTAACTCATGCGGTCTCAACTATTGAGACGTATATGCAACAACTTTTCTATCTTACATCAACACACATCCGAGGCCCGTGTGTGACGCATCACAGTAGACGGTAAATTTTTTTCTCGCCTCTGGCTGAATTAACATCGGTGCTTCTGTCAGAATTTTCCTCAACTTCTCAAAGCTCTCCTGACGTTTGTTGGTCCATAAAAACGATACTCCATTCCTTAACAACCTAGTTAAAGGTACTGCTATCAATGAGAACCCTTCAACAAACCTTCTACAGTGCCCGACCAATCCCAAGAAACTTCGAACTTTTGCCACAGACTTCGGTAGTTTCCAATCTAATACAGCTTCTATCTTCCGAGGGTCCACCCTAATTCCCTCTGCAGAAACCACATGTCCTAAGAAAGTTACTTTCCTTAGCCAAAATTCACATTTGCTGAACTTTGCGAACAACTTCTTCTCCCTCAGAGTTCGTAACACTACCCGAAGATGTGCGTCATGATCCTCCTCAGACATAGAATAAACCAGGATATTGTCGATGAATACTACGACAAACCGATCAAGATATGGTTGGAACACCTGGTTCATCATATCCATAAGGCTGCTGGTGCGTTCGTCAACCCGAACGGCATCACCAAGAACTCATAATGACCGTACCAAGTCCGAAACATCGTCTTATGAATGTCTCCTTCTTTTACCCTTAACTGATGATATCTCGACCTTAAGTCAATCTTAGAAAAGACCGAAGCTTCTTTGAGTTGATCGAACAAGTCGTCGATTCTTGGCAGTGGGAACTTGTTCTTAATTGTCAGCATATTCAATTGACGGTAGTCCACACACATACACATGGATCCGTATTTCTTCTTCACAAATAGGACTGGGGCTCTCCACGGAGACACATTCGGTCGGATAAATCCATGATCCAATAGTTCTTGAATCTGGGCTTTGAGTTTCACCAACTCTTTTGGCGCCATTCTGTACGGAGCAATGGACACCGAGCTGTACCCGGAAGTAACTCTATTCCAAACTCCACTTCACGATTCGGGGGTAATCTTGGCAATTCCTCAGGAAAGACATCTGTGAAATTCTTGACTGTTCGAACCTCATCGACGGTCACCTCCTTAACATCCAAAGCACTGATAAAGGCTAGAAATGCGTTGCATCCTTTCTGAATCATCTTAACAGCCTTTAATGCCGATACTACGTTAGACAAATAGTTCCTTCTTTCTCCTAACACAACCACCTCCCTGCCTTCCGAGGTACTCAACACCATGCGCTTAGTCTCACAGTCCAACTTGGTACGATGCTTAGTCAACCAATCTATTCCTAAGATTAGGTCAAACTCTCCAAACGGTAATTCCATTAAGTCTGCCGAGAACACTACCCCTTAAGTCTCTAAAGGTACGTTCCTAAACAGTTTGTCCACTACCCTAGATTGTCCTAAAGGACTAACCACAGTCATTCTCCTAGTGGTTGTTTCAGAGTCTATACTTAGGGTCTCAGATACTGTACATACAACATAGGAATGGGTTGACCCAATATCAATTAAGGCAAGGAAAGGGTTATCAGCAATAAGAAACGTACCAGTTATAACATCAAGAAACGTACCGGTTATAATATCCGGTGCATCACCATCCTCCCGTCGGTTAGCTGCATAAACTAGACCCGGCTTTTTCACGTCTACATTACCTGCACCCCTACTAGGTGCTCCACGACCCCACCCAGACCCATTTCCTCCTCTGACTGTGCCACGACCCCTTGGTCCAGGCTGATCACCTCTCCTAATCTGATTAGAACCTCGGCCCATTGGCTATACCTGATCCACCTGTGGACAGTCCTTAATCAAATGCTCCGTAGATCCACACCTAAAGCATCCATCGGTTTTCCTTCTGCATTCCCTATAATGTGCCTTCCCACATGAAGGACATGATCGATTTTGGTCCGTCGAGCACGAGCTAGCCCATCAGTCCTAGGCCTTTACTGAAAATTCTCAGATACTCTTGATGGCCTAAAACTTCTCTTATTCTTACCCCGATCCTTATCCCTTTCTTGTCTTTCATCGTTTCACCTCATCGCTATCTTAACCTTATCCACCAAAATAACAAAATCTCTCTCGCTGCGGTGCTATCAAAACCCTTAACTCATTTCGCAGCCCATCCTTGAACCCCACGCAATGCTCATAGTCAGTCGTTACAATCCCTCAAGCGTAACAGCTCAATCGCAGAAATTCAACTTCATATTCTGACACAGACTTACTTCCATGTACCAAGTTCAGGAATGCCTTTCTCTGTGCATCCACATAACTGGCCCCGACGTATTTTCCCTAGAACGACTCTTTAAAGAAGTTCTAATCAATGCGGTCTGCAGAAGTACCCTCCTTCATCGTGAGCCACCATTGGTAGGCCTCTTCTCAAAGAAGAGACACGACCCCCTTCAACTTCTCCTCTACAGTGAAGTCAAGGTCATCCATTATGCGCTCGGTTGCCTTCAACCAATACTCAGCTGTGTTAGGGCTACGCCAGAAACTCCCCTAAACATCTCCGCTTCGTTGGCTCGGAGTCGTTCAGACACAGACTTCCGAGCTCCTAAACTCGTGCCTACTCCAGCCACTCTTTCAAGAACCCGCAGCATCGCTTGAGACACTACATCATCTCCACCTGTTTGGTCCTAAAATTCTCCTTCCACAGTTGGCAGATCCGGCATCTTATTTCCTGACCCGTGGCCAAACCCTACTGGTTCGGACACCGTCATCCTACCCTTACCACGACCACGCGACGAATGTTTTTAACCCCTTGTACTCATTCTTTCGATTGATGTTTATCTGATTAAGAATTTTATAAATAGTTAATTCTTCCCACTTATTAACCGCGAACAATCTTATGTAAAATCATTTCAATAGTAATTCTTTCGAATTCTATCTATGGGTTTAGTTCTCAAGTCGATACTTCCTAGTCCTAGAGTTCACATTCAATCATACAAACAGTATCCACGAACTTACATTCATCACTTAGGGGTATTTGTGTCATTTCACTACCTAAGGGCATTTTCGTAATTTTTACCTACAAGGGTATTTTCGTAATTTTTCAAAATAAGGTATCTTGATAATTTTTCAAAATAAGGATATTTCGATAATTCTGTAAACTAGGAGTATTTTGGTAATTTTGCAATCCGGGGTATTTCGATAATTTTACAATCAAAGGGTATTTTGGTTATTTTACAAATCAGGGGTAATTTGATAATTTTCTAAACTAAAGATATTTTAGCAATTTTAGAAAATAGGATGGCTGGTCCTTTCGGGTTTTAATTATAAATTGTTGGCCTATCAACAAGTCCTCATGGCTAAGGTGAACAGTCACTACGCACCAAGTAAGATTCCAACGAAGAAGAGGTGAGTCACTAGGACTGCTTAAATACCAAGCTCTCCCTGAATCCAATCCTAGACATGCGTATGCTTGTTGCCACACCCTAACATGGTGACTGGTTCACAGGATTTGTTTGGATAAATTAAGTTTTATGAAATTTAAAAAGTTGTTTAGGTTAAGCCTATAGTCCATCAAAGTCTATTTAAACTAATCTACGTCCCATTCAACCCATCAAGCCCATATATATACCACACAATGGTTCAAAATACTTACTTGGAGGACTTGGGCCGGAGACGCAGGAGCTATGCTGAGCTAACAAACCTGTTATCATTTAAAAAAACAACATGCATGTTTCAAAAACCCATCTTTAGAAAACGTTTTGAGCCCAAAAACCCCAAAGCCGAGTTTTAAACCAGGCTCTGATACCAATCTGTAACACCCCAAACCCAGCACACACACTATAATCGGATCTGGTATGTCACTAAGGAGATTTTATAAAACTTGTGACAGTTTGGAAAACAATTATCGAGTTTAAACATTTATACCGAAAACTTAATAATTTATTAATTCATATAAGATATGAAGTTATAAAATACCTTGGTGATTTTTAAATAAAACCGAAATTTAATACATGTCTCAGCTTAATTTAAACATAAATTTTAAATGCCTAATAATAAAAACCCAACATAAAACCCCAAAATAAATATAAGTCTAGTGGCCCATGGCCTTATTACAATGAAACTTAAAAATTTGCTAATTTAAAATATTAAAATAACTAAATTAAGTAAAGTCCTTTGCTGAGTCTCGATACTCTCTCGCATGGCCACCTTACACTCCTCTCCAACCTGGTCCGATGCACTAGGGGCTACCTGAAAGTTTTTAAATAAAAGGTTGAGTCGCGAGACTCAGTGTGCAACCCTCAAGCACCATTAGATTTGGGCCTTAGCCCCACAAAATAGAATAACAGAACATAATATATATGAAAATGTGCAAAGCCCAACCCAAATTCTAGGTTTCCATCCGCTACACACCATCCTCACCTGCCAGTCACACCATTGGGGATTTCTACAATCAACCCACACCGCTACACATCACTGATGGCAGTCATGCTGCTCATCGTCAGATCATGGCCGTAGCCACTACAACAGGTCATGGCAAAAGCCACTACAATAGATCACGGCAAAAATCGCTACAACAGGTCACGACAAAAGCTGCTACAACAGAAAACTTCCCCTTTCATCAAACCCAACCCCATGCAATCACAGAAATCGACACACTTATCGCATATGTCATCTTAACAGGAACATTCACTTAGGAATGACAAGGATCACTAACCTGGTGATTCGCTTTTACCCTCCTTGGATCTCAGCCATTATACCGGGATTTCAGCATTTATCAGAATATAATAGATCTATAAGTATATTTTAACAGGCAGTCTAGATGGTGTGGAAGTGTTACACACCTGATATCGCGTAGTCCTATATTCTTAGCTGATATCCTTGCTATCCAGATCTACTACCCTTAGTCTATAACCTTGCTCAAAAGCTGAAAAAATACGAAGATTTGGCCTCTCCTACAATCGGCCAAGGGTTAATAAATCCCAAATTTAAACGTTAAAAATCAGTAAATATCTTGAGATCTCGAAAGTAACACGATTCAAGTGTTACTGAACTATGACTTAGAGATCTACGCGATTGACTCTTCTTCAGATCTCGAAATGCCGCAAAAGAAAAAAACACAAGATTAGTCCCTTATAGCCATTCGGCTATGGCCTTCCAAAAGCCAAAAAGATCGAAAGATTACACAAACCAACATTTACCTCCATAGATGGTTTTGGCTATCCCTTGTAGAAGGATTCGGCAATCACAGAAGAAGATCGAAGCGTAGAAGATTAGAGATCTAGCAATTTTAGCTTTTAAAGAATCGCGAAAAAAGATGAACAAATGGGCCTTAAAGATTTCGGCTGAAGTATTTGAAAGAAAGGGGAAAACGATTAGCAGAGGTTCGGCAACTAATAAGACTTCAGAAGGTTTCGGCTAGAAGGAAAAAGAAAAGAGAGTGGAGAAGGAGAATAGAGTGGTGAATTCGGTAGAGAAGAAAAAGATGACAAAACTTAGTAAACAAATTTTGGCACACCCTTTATTTTGCCTATACTAAACCGATTCTCTTCCCCTGTAGTTGATTTTTGGCCAACTCTGCAACCAAAAGATAACTCATATCCCTTTCCCTTATCTTAACCTACTAACTCATTCAAAATAGACTTAATTAGCTCCAACTCCTCCCTCCTTTATCAGCTTTAATTATCCATATATTAAAACAATAAAACCCATAAATAATAGCCTTGATACTGTCCCCCCTTACTCCCCTTATGAGTGCCGAATTTGGCCCAATTACTTGGGCTTCAAGCGGCCAAAACTGGGCCTCCTCCCTTCGTTGCTACTGACGCCACCCTCTGCTCCATGGTAGCGCCACCTACCTTTGGGCCACAAGCCCATTTTGTCCTTTAAAACACAGATAACTACTTTTAAAATGCTAGAGTGTCTATACAGAACTTTAATCAAGGTCTCAGCCCTCTTTTGAGCCTAATTTGGACCCCTAACCTCCAATTTAATATTTTAAGCATTCAACACCTAGAATGCACAGGCCCAATAATTCGGGATGTTACAGAAGGTGGCCAAACAATAACTCAAAGGGGGGCAAACTTTTTAAAAGTTAAGGGGTTAACTAATAAAGAAACAATTTTATAATTTTAGGGGGGCTAAGGTCCCTACCAGTCACCAGATTCGCCACTATTTGTAATTAAGTTTTGGCTTTCACCTATTAATTATAATATTATTCAGTCATGAAGTCAATCCACTAAAGTATTATGACTGGACTCTCTTATTATATATCATTGCGAAATATACTCAATAAATGCTCATCCAATGACATTATTATAAGTGTGTTACGCTCATAGGATATCCTTAATCTCTTTGGGATAAATTTGTTCTCCTATTATAATCCTATATCTCATGGACCATTACATTTTCCTTAAAGAAAAGTTAATTACTACCAAATAATAATTAAATCATATATCATAAAGACAAATGACCTATGGATATGTTTGTTTTTCATCTATCATGTAATATTGATGAAAGGATATTATTTACTCTTTATTGGGTTATGAATTCCCTTGTTATGGAATGATGCTACATATCGTAGAAGTCGTATTCCCAACTTACCAACTTTCGATTCTTTATTTATTTGAACTTAGGCTTTCATTTACATCAAATTATACGAGTCACGCATACATAGTCCATCATCTACTTAGGATTAAGGTATGTCATACTATGAACATCACAAGTTAATAAATCCATAAACGAACTTAGGATTTATTCATCTTGGGTCCTGTTCGATTTACTGTTAGTCTTGTCGGTCACATCTATGTCTCTATCTTTTAAGAGTTATCCGCTTTGATACTTAAGATAATGTATCTCCCCAATTGGACTTGATAGACGATATATCAAAGTTTCAATCTATTTGTTCATTTTCGATTAAACTAAGGACGTGTTTAGATTGTCCACTAATATATATTGTCTTTCTGTATTATGATCAAACCACACAATACTGTTTAGTGTTATTTAAACGTTAGATAATCAGCGAGTCAATATTTGTTTTCATTTTACTTTGCGTGCAAAAACTGTTGAGGACAATATACAAAGATATTAATGAAACTGATGAATATTTTATTAAACCAATTTGTCCAAACCATTGAGGACAATATACGCAGAGTGTTCCCAATGACCTTGATGAGCCATGCTAAAAGTTGGTACTTTTTTCTTCTAACATGATCTATAGAGTTTTATTGAGCTGAAGATATTATTCACTAGACATGTCAAGACAAAGCTTACCCCAATAACAACTTCCCTTTCCTTCAATAAATAGTTTAGTGGAGTCATCAACAAGACATGAGTACATAGGTTTCATGGACACCTTCTACGACTATTACCAATTTCAAGTGAACACCAAATATTAATAAAATAACCTCATTTATCATAGAGGACATTCTATTACAAGATTATGTCATTTGATTTGAAAAACATAAGAACAACTTATCAAAGATTGATGAACAAGGCTTTAAAAGAACAAATTGGATACAAGAGAAACTTATTTAAGTAAAGGCTTTGTGCATGTCCAACTCAAGCCCACCTAAAAAACTGAGTCTTTTTTCTTTTTCAATATTGTATGGAGAATATCAGAACCAATAATCATTGAAAGTTAAGAGTCCACTTTTGATAAAGGCATTTTGGTGAGTATAGGCGAATTTAAAGGGGCAAGAAGGGGCCTTGGTCCCTTAAAAAATAAAACTTATTCAATTTAGTCCCTCCTTAAATAATAAAATTTTAAGTTAATATATGATAAAATTACACTTTAGCCCCCTCAGAAATGAAAAAAAATGATAAAATCATAAACTAACAAATCATAAAATTATATTTTAACTTGTAAAAAAATTATAATTTAATTCCAACCCAACTAAAAAATTTATGAATTCACTTCATTTCTAAGGTGTGATAAGATCCTCAATAATAGGTTGGAATTTCAAGTTATCAAAGGCTACTTTAATAATAATATTTCCCCCTCATTTTTTAGGTGTGATCAATAATAGGTTGAAACTTCAAGTTAACACAGGCTACTTTAATAGTAAAAAATTTTTACCCTTAAATAGGAGGATTAATGTGTTTCATTATACTTGAACCCTATTTTGGCAATAATGTCTATGTCAATTAAGCTAATACTTAGTCAACATGAATTTTGTATAATTTAATTAATTAATATTTCAAAATAGTTTATATATTATGATTTTCATGGAGGTAAAATGATGCCACTTTGAAATTGGTTCATAACATTAAACTTTTAAAAGATGAGCAAATTACATAAGTCACACAACTATATATATATATATATATATATATATTTGTTTTGGTCACTTAATTATGAAAAATTATAAAATGGATATTCAACTATTAGTAAATTTAAATTTTGGTTATCTGACTATGAAAAGTTATAAAATAGTCACTCAATTATTCAATTGTCTTTTTTGGTCACCCAACTATCTTGGATTTTTGGGAGATCCCATTTTTACGTTAGCTAGTTGGCAATCAAAAAAGATAAAATTGAATAGTTGGTGCTCGAAAAAGGAAAAAAAAGCAAAATTAAGTGTCCACTAATGTAATTTACCCTTAAAAAAATTAACTTCCCAACCTTAAGTATCACTATGGTAAAATGAAGTTAGGTACCAATTTGAAAAATAATCAAATTTTAGGGGCCAACTAATATATTAAACATATAAATATTTATAAATGAAAAAAAATTGCATCTTTCGCGGAAAAAAAAAGACTTATATGTTAAACAGGTATTCAAACTATGCAACCTCCTCCACTCAAGTTCTTAAAAGTTATTTCCGCAGCCAAAGGATTAACGTTTTATTTTATTATCACTTTATATGCCAACCATTAACTCACTTAAAAAAACCTCTCCGAACCAAGTAAAGTACGACATGCGATATTTTTAATAATTTTTTTATTTAATAAAATTCTTCATATTATACTTTAAATATTTTAATAATTATTCAATAGAAGTTCACAATTGCTACAGTTTTTTAATAATTTTATTTGATCACAACCATTAACTAAAGTAAAAAAAAAAAAAACCTTAGCACATTTTTAATTAAATATTTTATTTAACAATAGTTTTTAATAGGTGAAAAAAAAAATCTAAAAAAAAACCTGGAAAAAATACTATCTTTTATTCAATGTTTTCCATTTTCTTTGGCGCCAGTCGATAGAGGAATAAAACCATTAGCAGCAATCCTTAAAACATATACCCGATTCCTTAACTTGTTAAAATTTGACGCTCAATCCAATACTCAAAAACCAAACAACAATCCCATGTTTCTTAACCAGATTTCTCTTCATGGTTCCTCCACTTACTTCTTCTTGAATCACTTTCCTTTCCTTAAACTCAAACCCCACCAAATCTCTCTCAAACACACCCGGAAGAACTTGCAAAAGGTTTGCTTTTTTTTTGGTAGCTTTTACTTTTGGATTACCTATACATTTACTTCTGTTATTTCCTTTTTTTTGTTTTATTATAATCTCTCATTTTCTGTTCCTTTTTTTTTTGGAAAATTTGCAGTATTTTAATAGGAACTGGAGCAGAGTGAGATTAGATTGTTTTCATACTAATGCGGTTTCTCATTCATTTGATGAGCTTTCTATTGAAGAAAATGAAGGGAATTCAAAGGAAGTTGCTTTCTTGCATTGGATGGAAAATAGAGGGATTAAAGCCAATCATCAAACTTTTCTTTGGCTTTTAGAAGGTTGTTTGAATTCTGGGTCTATAGAGGAAGGAAAGAAGCTTCATGGGAAGATTTTGAAGATGGGTTTCAGTAATGAACACTTTTTATCTGAAAAGCTCATGGATATTTATATTGCTTTAGGTGATTTAGATGGCGCAATCAAGGTTTTCGATGATATGCCAAAAAGAAATGTTTTTTCTTGGAATAAAGTGATTTCTGGATTTGCTTCAAAGAAAATGAATGATAAAGTACTGGGGTTTTATTCAAGGATGGTAGCTGAAAATGTGAATCCTAATGAGAGTACCTTTGCCAGCATTTTAAAGGCATGTACAGGTAGCATTGTTTGGTTTCAGTATGTTGAACAAATTCATGCTAGGATTATTCGTGATGGTTTTAGTTTTAGCTCCTTTGTTTGTAACCCATTGATTGATTTGTACATGAAAAATGGATTTATAGATTCAGCGAAGAAGTTATTTGATAACCTATATGTGAAGGATACTGTTTCTTGGTTGGCTATGATCTCTGGCTTATCTCAAAATGGATCTGAGGAGCAAGCTATTTTGTTGTTTTCTGAGATGCATATAGCAGGAATTTTACCTACACCTTATGTCTTTTCTAGTGTTTTAAGTGCTTGCACGAAAATAGAGTTCTTTAAGTTGGGAGAGCAGCTCCATAGCCTTGTTTTCAAACTGGGATTTTCTTCTGAGACTTATGTCTGCAATGCTTTAGTTACTTTATATTCACGCTCTGGGAATTTGGTATCTGCCGAACTAATTTTCAGCAATACATTGCTACGGGATGGTGTTACTTATAATTCACTGATCTCTGGGTTAGCCCAGTGTGGATATAGTGATAGAGCTCTGGAATTGTTTGAGAAAATGCAGCATGATTGCTTGAAACCGGACTGTGTTACAGTTGCCAGTCTTTTGGGTGCCTCTGCATCTCTTGGAGCTTTATTTACAGGTAAGCAACTTCATTCATATGCCATAAAAGCTGGGTTTTTTACGGACTTAATTGTTGAAGGGTCTCTGCTTGATCTTTATGTTAAATGTTCTGATATAGATACTGCATATGAGTTCTTTAGTACAACGGAGACTGTAAATGTAGTTTTGTGGAATGTGATGCTGGTTGCATATGGGCAGTTAGATAACCTTAGTGAGTCTTTTCATATATTTAGACAGATGCAGATTGAGGGATTGGTGCCTAACCAATTTACCTATCCAAGTATTTTAAGAACTTGCACCTCTGTTGGAGCATTCGACTTAGGAGAGCAGATTCATTCTCAAGTGATTAAAACTGGTTTCCAGTATGATATTTATGTCTGTAGTGTATTAATTGACATGTATGCTAAGCTTGGAAAGTTAGAAACTGCCTTGGAAATTCTCAGAAGACTTCCTGAGGAGGATGTAGTTTCCTGGACAGCTATGATTGCAGGGTACACACAGCATGATATGTTTGATGAGGCTCTTAAACTTTTTGGAGACATGCAGAACCAAGGGATTCAATCTGATAACATAGGACTTTCGAGTGCAATCAGTGCATGTGCTGGTATTCAAGCACTCAGTCAAGGACGGCAAATTCATGCCCAATCTTTTCTCTCGGGTTTCTCAGATGATGTTTCAATTGGCAATGCGCTTGTTAGTCTTTATGCTAGATGTGGGCAGAGGCATGATGCATATTCAGCATTCAAAAAAATTGATAAAAAAGATAATATATCATGGAATGCATTGATATCTGGACTCGCACAGAGTGGGTTCTGCGAGGAAGCATTGCAGGTTTTTTCTCAAATGAATACAGCAGGAGTGGAAACTAATTTATATACTTTTATCTCCTCAGTTAGTGCTGCCGCTAATACTGCTAATTTAAAACAAGGAAAGCAGATCCATGCCAGGATAATAAAAAAGGGGTATGACTTAGAAACTGAGGTGTCTAATGCTTTGATCACATTGTATGCAAAGTGTGGTAGCATTGATGATGCAGAAAAGGAATGCTCAGAAATGCCTGAGAAAAATGAGATTTCTTGGAATGCTATTATCACAGGCTATTCTCAACATGGATCTGGTATCAAGGCAATAAATCTCTTTGAGAAGATGAAACAGGTTGGTGTGAGACCAAATCATATAACTTTTGTGGGAGTTTTATCAGCTTGTAGTCATGTGGGTTTGGTGGACGAGGGCCTTGGCTACTTTGACTCCATGAGCAAAGAGCATGGCTTAGTGCCTAAACCTGAACATTATAATTGTGTTGTCGATCTTCTCAGCCGAGCTGGTCTTTTGTGTCGTGCAAGAAAATTTATAGAGGATATGCCTATTGAACCAGATGCCATCATTTGGAGGACCCTCTTAAGTGCTTGTGCAGTTCATAAGAATGTAGACATCGGAGAATTTGCTGCTTATCACCTTCTTAAACTGGAACCTCAAGACTCAGCAAGTTATGTCCTTCTCTCTAATTTATATGCGGTGTCTAGGAAATGGGATTCCAGGGATTGTACAAGGCAAATGATGAAAGAAAGAGGTGTGAAAAAGGAGCCTGCTCAAAGCTGGATTGAGGTTAAGAGTTCAATTCATGCATTTTTTGTTGGTGACCGGCTCCATCCACTGGCTGAGAAGATATATGAGCACTTAGAAGATCTGAATCAACAAGCAGCTAAAATTGGTTATGTACAAGACCGTTATAGCCTTTTCAGTGATGTGGAACAAGGAGAAAAGGACCCAACTGTTTATATTCACAGTGAGAAGCTGGCTATTGCATTTGGGCTCCTTAGTTTGCCCAGTGCAATTCCAGTTCGCGTGATTAAGAATCTTCGTGTGTGTAAAGATTGCCATAATTGGATCAAGTTTGTGTCGAAGATATATAATCGGCCAATTATAGTCCGTGATGCATACCGGTTTCATCATTTTGAAGGTGGCTCTTGTTCATGCAAAGATTACTGGTAATTGGTAAATAGTAGATGATGTACTAAAGCGGCTTTGAAAATGTACCTTGATTTTATCCCAGTGGGTGAATTCATACTTCATTTAGCAAACAATTGATTATGGTAGGATTCTGCCTTTATTGATTATCTTCATAAGACTCCAGTTATCTGATCATCATTTGATAGTGCTGTTTTCTTTTGCAGAGATAACCAGTAAATTGGTGCTTATTCTGAGCCTCCTTCTGAAAGGCTTGTGAATAATATTTCAGTTTCTAATGATCGCCATTCACTTCATTTTGCTTTGCACCATGAAGCATCAACAGCACATTTGATGTGCTTATTCGATTGATCCTCGCTTCCCTTTTCTGCTTGTGGGTTGAAATTAGAAAAAGTTCAATGTGCAACAAGTTTGTCCTGTAGATCAGTTATCTCACTTTTTGCTGTCTGTCTGCAATACCAGAAGCTATTGCTCTGATGTTAGAAAATAAGGTAACTTAATTTCCTCTTAAAGTCATGGTTGATGGTTCATGTTTAATTTCCTCTTAAAGTCATGGTTGATGGTTCATGTTTTACATTTTCTTGAGATTACCAACATTGTAGCTTTAAGTTATATAACACACATGCAAAGTGGCGGATACAGATATGTATCAGACACTTAACATTGAGATGTTAAAATTGTTTTTTAAGTTTACCCATGTACTTTGAGACTCCTCGGAGAGCCATATCCAAATACCAATATCCAGATATGTGTCGAATATGAGTATTTCAAGAAAAATAAAACGATGGAGTTACAGTTATTAAACTTAAAAATGAAATAGGGAGGGAAACAGCATGTCTATCTTGATTATTATGCTAGTCCATATCTTTTGCAACCTCTTTCATCTAATTGTTTGAACATTATGGTATATCTATTTATTTTTCTAATAAATAATGTTGTGCTTCCCTTGTCATATATGTGTCATGGAGTACATTTGCTCACTCGCCAAAGTGCCTTTTTTTGTTTGCTTTGTTTTATGGTGAATTTAGAGTTCCCATCTAAGACATGAAAGTCTGCGATTTCTTTAATACTATAATAATAATTTTTTCCTTATTGCTGAAGTAACAATGTAAAATTTGTTACGTGTACAGTGTACTCAAATTGAATCTCTTTTTTAACGTTCAATGGTGGCAACTAGACTTTGGTTTTAGTACTTCTGTTGTGTGGGACAAAGACTGAATTGTTTAACGTTTGTCTCCAATTTTGTTTCAACACTGGCAATAGGGGCAGTTTGGAAATTATCACAGTAATGGGACAATGCATTTTGCCATAAAATTAGAATCTGCTTTTCTCACTTTGAAGGCTTGACTTTGCTACATACAGATCTAAATATTGTTGGCATCCATCCATTTTCAAGTCCCCAACATATGTCTCTAAGTTCCATCCTTCCCAAACTCACTATTCCATCATTCTTGTAGCAGAAACAAGTATGGAAGTGTCATCATCTTCACTTACTCTTAAGGACTGAGTAGCAATAGTAACCGGTGGCTCTTTTGGAACCACTTTCATTCTCTCAGTGCAATAGTTGCAATCAGTTATGCTTCAAATTCTAAACAAGCTGATCTTTTGACATCTGAGTTAAATGCCATCGTATGTCACTGATCATCCCTGAGCAGTTGCTATCAAAGTTGGTGTTTCAGATCCTGAACAAGTCAAGCTACTCTTTGATAGAACTGAGCAAGAATCTGGCTCCAAAATATACCTCTTTGTCAACTCTGCAGGGATAAGGGATCAAAAGTACCCAACCTTGGAAATACAGCAGTGGAGGCTTGGGATATGACATTCAACATAAACACTACAGGATCATTCCTTTGTAGTCACAAGGCAGCAAATCATTTGACATGCTATGGCTGAGGAAGAATCATAATGATCTTGACATCTCTGGTGGGATCCCTCTTACCTGGATACCATCTTATGTTGCTTCCAAGCCAGCTGTTGGGGCAATGACAAAGATTTTGGCCAAGGAATTTAAAGGCACAAAGATAACTGCAAATTGTGTTGCACCAGGGCCAGTAGCCACAGAGTTGTTCTTGGCTGGTAAAACTGAAGAAACTATCCAGAGATTTGTGGATGTTGTCCCCTTTGGTTGGTGAGCTGAGGATATAGCAGGAATTGTAGGCTTTTTAGCTGGAGATGCTGGAGAGTGGACCAAAGGGTGGGTCATTAGAGTCGATGGAGGAGTTGTTTGAACACTTAACAGCATCATGCTGCGATGTATCTTTCTTTAGTTTTTTCTCTTTGAATTTGATGATATGGTTAAACTGGAATTTGTAAATCTGTTCATAAAAATGTATCCAAAAAAATTTCTGATAATAAATTGGTTAAATGTTGCATCGATAAGGTGTAAATGAGATAGCTATGTTCACAAGCTATGTGGACAATCTAGTTTCTTGGACAGCTATGATTGCAGGGTACACACAGTATGATATGTTTGATGAGGTGCTTTAACTTTTTGGAGACATGCTGAATCGATGGATCCAATCTGATAACATAGGACTTTTGAGTGCAATCAGTGCATGTGCTGGTATTCAAGCACTCAGTTAAGGACGAAAAATTCAAGCCCAATCTTTTCTTTCTGATATCAGTTGGCAATGTGCTTGTTCTTCTTTATGCTAGATGTGGTCAGAGGTAAGATGCATATGCAGCATTCAGAAAAATTGATGAAAAAGATAATATATCATGGAATGTGTTGATATCCGGACTCGCACAGAGTGGGTTCTGCAACGAAGTGTTGAAGGTTTTTCCTCAAATGAATACAGCAGAAGTGGAAGCTGATTTATTACTTTTATCCCTCAGTTAGTGCTGCTGCTAATATTTGCTAATATAAAACAAGGAAAGTAGATCCATGCCATGATAATGAAAACAGGGTATGAATTAGAAATTGAGGTGGCTATTGTTTTGATCACATTGTATGCAAAGTGTGGTAGCATCAATGACGCAGAAAAGGAATTTTGGAACATGCCTGAGAAAAAAATAGATTTCGTGGAATGTCATTATCAATTTATCATAGGCTATTCTCAACATGGATGCGGCATTGAGGCAATAAATCTCTTTGAGAAGATGAAACAGGTTGGTGTCAGACCAAATCATGTCACTTTTGTGGGAGTTTTATCAGCTTGTGGTCATGTGGGTTTGGTGGACGAGGGCCTTGGCTACGGCTTAGTGCCTAAACCTGAGCATTATAATTTTGTTGTTGATCTTCTCAGCCGAGCTGGAAAATTTATAGAGGATATGCCTATTGAACCAAATGCCATCATTTGGAGGACACTCTTAAGTGCTCATGCAGTACATAAGAATGTAGACATTGAAGAATTTGCTGCTTATCATCTTCTTAAACTGGAACCTCAAGACTCAGCAAGTTATGTCCTCACTAATTTATATGCAGCGTTTAGTAAATGGGATTCTAGGGATCCTACAAGGTGAATGATGAAAGAAAAGAGGTGTCAAAAAGGAGCCTTCTCAAAGCTGGATCAAGGTTAAGAGTTCAAATCATGTGTTTTTTGTTGGTGATCAGCTCCATCCACTGGCTGAGAAGACATATGAGCACTTAGAAGAGCTAAATCAACAAGCTGCTAAAATTGGTTACATGCAAGACCGTTGTAGCCTTTTCAGTGATGTGGAACAAGGAGAGTGGGAAGCTGACTACTGCATTTGGGCTCTTTAGTTTGCCCAGTGCAATTCCTGTTCATGTGATTAAGAATCTTTATGTGTGTAATGATTGCCATAATTGGATTAAGTTGTGTCCAAGGTATCCAATCGGCCGATTATAGTCCGAGATGCATATCATTTTGAAGGTGGCTCTTGTTCATGCAAAGATTACTGGTAAAAAAAATGAATGTACTAATGAGGCTTTAAAAATGCACCTTGATTTTATCCTATAGGATGATGTCATTCTTCAATTAGCAGACAATAGATTTTGGTATGATTCTACCTTTATTTATTTCTTTATTTTGATACAAAATTCTGCTTTTGTCAATTATCTTCATGAGAGTCCGGTTATCTGATCATCATCTGATACTGCTGTTTTCTTTTGCAGATGTGTTTATTCTGAGCCTCCTCCTAAAAGGCCTGTGAAGCATATTTTAGTTTCTAGTGACTGCAACTGCCTTTCACCTCATTTTCGTTTTTATCTGTTTTTTGCTTTGCACCATGAAGCATCAACAGCACATCTGATATATCCTCACTACCCTGTTTCCGCTTGTGGGTTGAAGTTGGAAAAAGTTTATCCTGCAGGTCAGTTTATCTTTCTTTCTGCAATACCATTGGCCATCCTCTCTGATGTAATATGATAAGGTGACTTAATTTCCTCTTAAATCTCATTGCTCATGTTCTTACATTTTCTTGAGATTACTGACATTGTAGCTTCAAACTATATTACTCGCATGCAAAGTGTAAATGGCAGATATGAATACCAAGATCTGAATATTCGTCTGATATTTATAAAAATGAAAAGATAGAGTCAATGTTTTCTAAACCGGATTGGTAATCGAACCGATCAGGTCACCAGTTTGCCATTCCGATTAAAATTTATTAAAAATTCAAAAAAAATTAAAAACCCCAGTTCAACCGGTTCCCATTCTACCCAATTCAAAGCTGCTATCCAAAACGGTCCCCGCCGATTCGTGATGCAATCAGTTTAGTCTGATTCAAACAACACTGGATAGAATAACAGTTATTAAACAACATGCGTCTCTTAATCACTATGCCAGTCCATACCTTTTGAAAACCTCTTACATCTGCTTGTTTGAACATTATAGTTTATATCTATTTATTTATTAATAAAAAAAATGTTGTGCTTCCCCAGTAAAATATACGTCATGGAATACGTGTACTTACTCACCAAACTGCCTTTTCTTTTGCTTTTGTTTTATAGTGCATTTAAAGTTCCCAGCTAAGCCATGAAAGTGGGTGATTTCTTCAACACTATATTTATAATATTCCTTTGCAGAAATAACATAATATAATATTCATTGATTTTTCTCGAGCTTGTTCGAAGGTGGCAACTGCCCCTATTTTCAAGCTGAATTATTTAATGGTTTAGGTCCTTTTCTGTTTCAACTTGGCAATGGGAGAATGCATTTTGCCATAAAAATTAGAACCTACTTTTTTCTAGTCAGAGGCTTGACTTTGCCGTATGCAGATATAAATATTGTAGCCATCCATCCATTTTCAATACCCCAACACATCTCTTCAAGTTTCACCATTCTTGCAGCTGAAACAAGCATGGAAGTGTCACCATCTTTGCTTCCACTTAAGGACCGGGTAGCAATAGTAACCGGTGGCTCTCGTGGAATCGGCCATGCCATTGTCAACCACCTTCATTCTCTAGGTGCAAGAGTGGCGATCAATTATGCTTCGAATTCAACACAAGCTGATCTTTTGGCATTGGAGTTAAATGCGTCGTGTACCACTGATCATCATCTCCAAGCAGTTGCCATCAAAGCCGATGTTTCAGACCCCGAGCAAGTCAAGCTACTCTTCGATAAAACCGAGCAAGAATTTGACTCCAAAATACACATCCTAGTCAACTGTGCTGGGATAATGGATCAAAAATACCCAACCTTAGCAAACACAGCAGTAGAGGATTGGGATATGACATTCAAGATCAACACCAAAGGATCGTTCCTTTGTTGTCGCGAGGCAGCACGTCGGTTGACACGCGACGGCGGAGGAAGAATCATAACGATCTCGACATCTTTGGTGGGATCCCTCTTACCTGGATATGCAACTTATGTTGCTTCAAAAGCAGCTATTGAGTCGATGACAAAGATTTTGGCTAAGGAACTCAAAGGCACAAAGATAACAGCAAATTGTGTTGCACCAGGGCCAGTAGCCACAGAACTGTTTTTTGCTGGTAAAACTGAAGAAACTATACAGAGATTTGTGGATGGTTGCCCTCTAGGTCGATTGGGTGAGCCAAAGGATATAGCAGGAATTGTAGGGTTTTAGCCAGTGATGCTGGTGAGTGGACCAATGGGCAGGTTATTAGAGTCAATGGAGGAGTTGTTGTGTAAACCACCATAGGTTCATAGGTCGGGTCGAATTTTAGCGTATGAAATTTTCAAATCCCTTATCCAAGCTGACTTGGACTGGATCGAAGTAAAAACCACATTGTTCGACGTTAGTTTCAGTCTTATTGGATATATCGGACCGGTTGAGTAATCAAATCCGTAGACAAGTCTATTTATTGTTGCCACTTTTTTTTTTTTTCTTTTTACTTTTTGTTCTCGAGGATATGGTTAAATTGTTATTTGTTTATCTCATTGTTAAAATGTACTTAAAAAGATATCTGATGATAAATTTAAGGAATAAAATTCGATTCAACTTAAAAAATTTCGAATTTATCAAATCGAGTTATTCTATTTATCATATCAATTCAAATAAATAATTTAATTTTTGAGTTCGAGTTTAGTTGAATTTTATAACTAACTCAAATAATTTGAATAATAAATTAGTACAAATATCTCCTTGAGTTCTTATTAATTTCAAAAATAACAAGTGATCTCTTTTAATAAAAATTAAGGAAGTAATTAAAATAATTTTCAAATATTTTTATAAAAATTCAAAATTTCATGAAAATATATTTAATAATTATAAATATTCAATAAAAATCTAAAAATTCTAAAAATATATAAAAATAAATAAATTTAAAAAATCTAAAATAATAAATTTGAGGACAATAAATTATAGGTTCAAGTTTATCATATATATATATATATATATATATTCAAATTTATATGCTCTAATATGAAATTATTCATATTGAAAAATTATTTTAAATTGACATTTTAAATTATTCAATTTAACTCGAATAATTTCACTCAATTTAAAAAATTTAAATCAAATTAAAATAATATAATAAAATTTATCAACTCAACTAACTCCAAAATTTTTCACTCAATTTAATTGAATGCTCAATCTTACTTAAAATTGATTCTTAAAAAAAAAAAAAAACACTTAAATCTAAATAGATTGCTATCTAGGATAATGACAAAAAAATCCTCCTATACTTTAACGAAATTGCCAATGTTGTACCTGAACTTTAATTTCTATCTGTGGATATGGCACCTCCCTCTAACGGTGTTATTTACTGAGTTTTTTTTTTTACATGTGGCCTAATCATAGTCTGCCATATGGCACCGTAGGTCGAAGAAAAATTAACCTGTCAAAAGAAAAGGACTTTAAAACAATTTTCCCCTTATTTTTAAGGCCCCAAAAGTAATAAAAACATAATTCAACTTGGTTAAATTTGTCTCTATTAAACTAAATTTTATTCGGCTAAATGGGGAGGCTTAAAGAGGATTGCCAACACCAGTTGATGGTGAGAAGAAGATATTAGGGAGTTTATAGGATTAAAGGTATTTAAAAAATTCAAAAACTCAAACTCTAATATTTTTTTATTTTATTTTATTTGTTTTAATTGTAGAATAATTATTTTGTAATAAAAAAAAAATGTAAAGGATTAAAATATAAAATATTAAAATATAAATTGAGATAAAAAAAAATGAATATTAGATAAGTTACCCAAAACAATAATTGATTCTAAAGAAACTTTAAAACAGGATATAGAGAAGAGAATTTCAAGCGAAATTCTGTGACTCAGAATTCTAGAATGTCGACAACCATTATAACAAATTAAATGACTTTGATTTAATGATTTTAACAAAAATAATTATGGATTGATTGAAAAAATTATGAAAAAGAGCCCATGTTTAAGTGCGTATTAAAACATTGTTTGAAAAAAATTTATGGGATTATCCCTGCACTGTTAGCTATATATATATATATATATAGTGTCGAAAAATCATGAATAAAAATATAAGAAATAATTAATCTCTGTGCTATTTTCTGTCTAGGTTCCATGTCCATGGCTTCTACAACCAGTACCAACTCTCTCCCACTCAAAGACCGAGTTGCTATAGTAACTGGGTCATCTCGTGGTATTGGCCGAGTTATAGCCACTCACCTGGCCGGACTTGGTGCTAAACTCGTTATTAACTACACTTCCAGTGCAGAACAAGCCGATCTCGTTGCTAACCAGATCAATTCTCTGTATCCTGGTGACTCCCCGCGAGCTGTGGCTGTCAAAGCCGATGTTTCGGACCCTGCCCAGGTCAAGCTTCTGTTTGATTCGGCCGAGCAGGCGTTTGGATCACCGATTCACATCCTGGTTAACTCTGCTGGAGTTCTGGATCCTAAGTATCCTAAAATTGCTGATACTGCCTTGGAGGACTTTGACCGTATTTTCAGGTACTGCTTTCACTTGTACTAAATATCATGGATGGAATTGATTGAAAAAAATTTACAGTATCTTTATTGATTATGTATGAAGAATTGTGACAGATTATTTTATTGTACCAAATAGTTTTATGGGTTGAAAACAGTATCTCTTTTGATTGGCAAGGCTGAAATAATAATTTTGATTATAAAATTAGAGGATTTTAATTTCATTTTTTTTTAATTGAATAAGTGGCAGGGGTAGGATTGTTACAAATCCTTTATCCTTCGACTTGTTTAATGCTTAGATGAATTTTAGGGTTTATAATATATCTAATTTGGGTTGTTCATTAGCAATTACCAGAGATATTCCACACTGTTAATTTGGGTATTAAGCTATTGGTATGAAGAACAAGTGATATTGCTTTGGTGCAAATTGTAGCTTTTAGTAGCCTTTGAGTCGCCTTTTGGGTTACTTGCAATTCAGTTATGGATGCAATTTTCATGAATTTCAGCATTTGCATCGTTAAAAAAAATCAAATCCAAAAGAAAATTCTGAAATTCAGGATAAAATTGTTGACCTTTCATAAAACTATTGGAAAGAGATAATATCCCTATTCCATACAATCCTTTCTCTAGACGCTGTCATGATCAATTGTGGTAAATATTGACGGTAAAGAGAGTCAAAATTGTAAAATAATGTTGTTAACATTGTGTTATGATTGTTATTCAAATCCATGGTTGTAACTTGTAAATGAACCAGCCATGAAAGTTACCGAAAGAGTCTACTGGTTAGAGATGGTTTATGTAAAATTTTTCATGAAAAACTGTAAAAGTACCCAGTATTCTCTTTAATTCTCCATGGATTTTCTGTGTTATGAGAATAAGTCATATGGTTGCATTTGGAAATTGGAATATATGCAACATGTAAGATTGAATTAGATAGATTCTACATATATTTGAAGCAGTTGCATATGCTGAGATTCTTATTCGTGCTCGTTTTGAGGCCAAAATGAAACTGGAATTGTTTTCTTGAGTTCCCTGATTTAGTTCTAAACGTGTTGTTTCAGTGTAAACACAAGAGGGGCATTCGTGTGTGCCAAGGAAGCAGCAAACAGGCTGAAGCGTGGCGGTGGAGGTCGGATTATACTGCTGTCATCATCAATGGCTGCTGCACTGAGGCCAGGGTTCGGGGCATACGCAGCATCGAAGGCAGCTGTAGAGGCACTGGTAAAAATACTAGCAAAGGAACTCAAAGGAACTGGTATCACTGCAAATTGTGTGGCACCAGGGCCGATTGCGACAGAGATGTTCTTTGCTGGGAAAAGTGAAGAAGTGGTGCAGAGATGTATTGATGAATCTCCACATAATCGACTTGGTCAGAGCGAAGATGTTGCACCCGTTGTCGGGTTCTTGGCCTCTGATGCTAGTGAGTGGGTTAATGGACAAACCATTCGTGTTAATGGCGGCTATGTTTGATAAATATAAATGCCACAAATTTTCAAAGAACAAGAGTATGCAGTTCAATACTGAATATGATGATTTTGTGTGGCACATTGTGTAATCCTTTGGGATATTGTTGGTTTACTTGCTTAATGGTTCCTTCTGTTAATAGGTCGAGAAAAATGAAATAATCACATTATTATATTGCAATTTATTTATATTTTAATGTAAAGATATCCAATTTTAAATAAAGTAAATTTAAATATTAAATTGTTGATTTATCTCGTTTTAAAATGATAAAAATATAAAACAAAATATAAATTATTACTATTTTTAAATGACAGACAAAATGCTATTCTTTTACATCATTTCAAAACACAATAAATTAATATTTTTAGGGTTATTTTAGTGTTTAATCTTACTATTGTCTGCAAGTAGATTTTATTCACTTTAAAATCAAGGATAAACTATTAAAATAATTGCTTTTATTTGTCTAAAGTTATATTTTAGTCATTTATATTTGAAATGTTACGTTATTATATTGTAACATTTTAGTCATTAAGTATTAATTGCTGTTAAAAGAGATGGAGAAGGTGAAAATAGAGGAGAAGAAGAAGAGAATGGAAAAAAAAGGAAAGTTAAAATAACATAAAAGAAAAAATTAAATTGCTCAAAATGAAAAAATATGGAGATTAATTGTATAATTTAACCTAAATTTTTATTTGAAATGATGATTTAACGTGCTATATCGGTTTACTATTACACGTTAACGAAAATTAATTGCTCAATGACTAAAATGTTATAATATGTTAACGTAAGTGACAAAACGTAACATTTTAAATATAAGTAACTAAAATGTAATTTGAGATAAATAAAATAACTATTTTAATAGTTTAACCTAAAATGAAATATAGCAAAGATTACCCTAAAAGAAAAAAAAGGATTAATTTGCTTTGAAGGGTTGTATATTCAGAAAGACAGATATTTTAATGGGTTGATATTGTCTCTAGATTTAATTGGAGTTTTATTTCTTGACTTTAATAAGAGTTTAAATTTTAAAAATATCTTACTCATATATGGATTTATAGAGTGAGAGTATCTCATTGGGAAGAACCATGACTAGTTATACTCACTTATGTCATTTAAAGGCTTGGATTCAAACTATACTAGTGACAAATGACTATCATTTCTTTGGTAAGTAACTGTGCATCACGCATAGTCTTTTACAATGAACTACAGCTGAGTTTGTGAATTTGCATCTCGAGTAGCCTTTTTAGGCACTCAGACTTTCGCAAGAGTTGAGAGACAAATTCTTAATTCAACTTGGAGATAATATCGACCTGTTTAGAGGTCATTGCTTTTGAAAAGACGACACTTCAAAAACTTCTTTAGAAAGAATCGGCCACCCTACTTTCAATGATAACATATTGGATGAATTACACTCAAGGCTACTAAATTATTAGTAAATTTATATTTTGATCACTCAACTTTAAAAATTTACAAAATAGTCACTAAACTATTTGAAAGTTTTTTTTTTAATTCACTAGGTTGTCAAAATAGTTGATATATGACCTTATTTGTTTGGCCATCTGCACCAATTGAGAGTTCTCCTTCTCCTTCCCCTTCTCTTTTATAGTTTTATTTTTTTTTTCATGAATCCACTTTGTACATTACAAATCTAGAACCAAAATCTAAATAACTTTCTTATTTGATCTTTTATATTGGCTGTCAATCGACTTGAACTTAAAGTATATTTTTTTACTTATTGATGGATATTGATTCAACTATCGATCATCGCTCAAATTTTAAAAATTAAAAAAATTAATAACTTAATAAATTAAATAAAATTTTTTGAATAATTTAATAATTATTTTATTAAAATTAAATAAACAAAACATAAACTTAGTTTAATGAGATTCGTCCTGTAACATATATTTGCATAGGGGATACTCAAATCCGAGTAGCAATTACATTAGCTGAGGTCAGATATTTTTTTCCGACAAAACCGGCAAAAGCCGGTAAATAGCGTTTTTTAACCGGCCAATGAAGTCAATGTCTATAAATAGGAAGAAGTTGAATACAAAAGGCCAACCCGATTGAAACACGGCATCTCTCTGTGTCTTAAAAGCCAGACGCCCAAATTTCTCGTCATCAAAACGAGACGCTCTCTACCCTCTCCAATCCAACCTTTTTCTCTCTTTTATCTTAAACCAAAATCTTCACCTTCTCTTATATATATAAAGAAGCTCTCGTTTTCAAACATTTTCCCTCCGATTTTACTAGTTATAAATATATCCTTTTAAATCCCCAAATTTTTTCCGTTGGAAAACGTGTTGAATTTGCTTAGATTTGATTAAACTCGATCTTTCTTTTGTTTTGTGTATTTTTCTTCCATTTCCTCCGAAAATTGTAGACTATACCTTTTAAAAACATAAATTTTGGTTAACGGATTGAATTTGATTAAATTGTAGATTTAGCGTTTGAAAACCTAATTTTTGGTCAACGGGTTGATTATACTTGACAAATTCGATTGGGTTGTTTTGGTCTTGTGTGTTTAGAAGAAAACCCATACGATATTTTGGAAACTATTGGGGATTTTTCTTTTGAATTTTTGGTGAGCAAAGAAGAGAATGGCGGAACAGGGTGGCTTGGAAGGAAGCCAGCCAGTGGATCTTTCCAAGCATCCATCTGGTATTGTTCCCACTCTTCAGTAAGTCCCTATTTTGCCTCTCGTCTTAGATTCTGACTGGTTTATGGTCGTAAGATTTTTCGATGGGGAGATCTTTTAGTTTTATGTGTTATTGGAGATGGACGTTTAGGAGGAAAAAGAAAAGGTGATTTTGGCATATGGGTTGTAGAATTTTGGGTTGAATGGTATGTATGTTAATTTGCTGAGCAGAGTTTTGTGGATAGGTATGATCTTTCGGTAATTGGACTGGTAGTCAATTACATCACTGAAAAAATTGGTTTTGGGAGTATATATATACACATGAATAAGATGTGCTTTATTATTAAAAGAATGCAGCAATTCTCTACAGGTCAAGATGCAATTAGCACCACAGTTATACCAACCTGGTGGGATTTTACACGAATCTATATTTACCGAGTCAACAGCCACGTTTCTTGGTCCCATAACCTCATAGATATTGTTTTCTTGATTTTCTCCATAGTTGTTAGCACTGCTTTGGGACAATAGTATCTGCTACCATACAGTATTTGAGTAGCTGCACCACAGAAAAACATGGTTCTTGTTTTTCTCTGTGAAGTCAGAATAAAAAATGCTCTTTCCTTGGCAGTCCCGTTGAGCTAGTATGCCCCTCGTTAGGAGTCTGTTTATTACTGGCACCCAGGAGATTACAACAGGCCTGGAGATGAGACCACTTGATATTGCTCTGCTTTGGCAGTATTTCTAGCCATGCAGTTGCGACCTCATGCTTGTCCCCTGGAAAAGGCCACACCTGATCCCCAGTCAACTGATTGATGACATGCTGAGCTTTTTGCCCAAACTGCAGCAATTTTTCCAATTCCAGTTTGTTGTCTTTTTGGATAGGGAATTGCCACACACCCCTATCTTATAGAATCGCCCATAGGGATCTGCCATGCATATATTAGTGCTTTAAAATTTGCTGATGGTGAGAAGTTTGTCAGGTGGGTTTTGATTAACTTGTAGGAAGGGGAAGAGGGAATTTAGGGATATGCTATGTGAGCTTGTGGTGTTTGCTTGTGTAGGTTGAAAAGAATTTTAGAGAAATGAGTTCTGCAGTAAGTGGCTAGAGTTCGCTTGTAGGAAATTCTAAGGGCACTTGAGTCTGTTTTTGCATCAAAATAGTGGAGATTTTGAATAAGTTGACTTTGGATTAATATTTTTGTGTTCCATTTTATGTGCTCAGTATGGTACTTGAGTTCCTTAGATATAGATGGTGGGTAATTTTGATAGGAGGAATAATAAATATATTATATAAAGTATTATTGAATAATTTTGATCCACTAGCCTGCTATCGAATAATGTACCATTTGAGGTATGCTACATATCACTGTTTAAGTCTTGTTCTTAAGAGGGATCAACTAGCCAAATAAGTTGAGGCGCTTGACTTATTTTAAACTCAAATGTCTCACTAACTGATACCAACGGGAAATTGGAACTGGTGGTCTTTGGAAAAATTTTCTTTTAGAAGTGAGGCATGGCTGAAGTTTCTTCATGTTTCTACGAACTTTTGGGTTTTACTGTAGTTAACATCCCAATATTACTCTTATTGTGTTTCTAGGAACATTGTCTCAACTGTAAACTTAGATTGCAAGTTGGATCTTAAGCAAATAGCACTGCAAGCTCGAAATGCAGAATACAATCCAAAGGTATGTTAGTGATGGTTAAATACTTGTTATTATATACTTTAGTTTGTGCAGCTTCTGATTCTGCTGCTGTTTTCTGATTGCTAACCTTTTCTATAAAAATAACCTACAGCGTTTTGCTGCTGTCATTATGAGAATCAGGGAGCCAAAAACTACAGCTTTGATTTTCGCCTCTGGAAAGATGGTAATTCAATTCTTATTGGAAGTCACAATCATATGCAGTTATTTGACTGCGTGCAAGTTTATAGTGGCAAAATCATTTTTGTAAAGAACTAGTGCTAGTGTATTAACATTGTTCAATTGTTGATTTACTAAACAACTTTCCTTGATTTGTCAGGTCTGCACTGGTGCTAAAAGTGAACAGCAGTCTAAACTGGCTGCAAGGAAGGTATTTTCCTTTGAGATGCGTTCTAGTTTTGTTTTTGAACTATGTTAGTGGTCAGCTAGCTATGTCATAGTTATTCTTATCATTAGATAGATAAAATCATGAAATTGGCATTAACGGAGAATTTTTTCTACTTCAGTATGCCAGGATTATCCAAAAGCTTGGTTTTCCTGCTAAGTTTAAGGTATTGTAATGATTGATTTCTTTTAAATTCCTCCCATGCAAACAATGCTCATAAAGTCTCACGTATTGACTAAAATCTCATCCTTCAATAATGTTTTTCCCTGCTGCTCAGTTGGTTTTTTACATGGTTCTGTTGTGATTGGCAGGACTTCAAAATTCAGAACATTGTTGGGTCATGTGATGTCAAATTTCCCATCAGACTTGAAGGTCTTGCATACTCCCATGGTGCTTTTTCAAGTGTAAGTGGCAGCATCGTCCATTGGGTTGTTTCCTTGTGTATAAGAACATTGATATGCATGTTTTGTAGGTGGACATTTGGGAGATATGAGTGCAAGACTTCCTGTGCATTTCTCTCTGTGTATGTTCATTTATAAAGTTAGTCTTTTCTGTGAGCCCCTTGGAGTTCACTTACCCTTATATCTGTTAAGTTCAGGGATGGTGGCCAACATTTTTGGTCTAGTTATTTTGAAACTTTGTATGCTATAAAGTTGACGCAGAGGTTTCATTTGTGTAGTAAACAACCATTGGGGTCATAAAGATAAGTTTAGGCTTGTCGTGCTTTGATCCTTTTTTTCCTTGGTTCGAGTTCTAGATATTTAAAACAGTGCTTGTCAAGACTTGTTTGTCATGATCAATGATTGTGACTTATCTTCATGTTCTTTTAATACAGTATGAACCAGAACTCTTTCCAGGTCTGATCTATCGTATGAAACAACCAAAGATTGTGCTTCTTATTTTTGTGTCAGGGAAGATTGTGATCACTGGAGCTAAGGTGTGATATCTTGGGCATCTGTTCAACCTTCATGCATGCTGTTTATCATAGAGTTACTAATTTTCTTTCTTTGAGAGTTTCAGGTGAGAGACGAGACATACACAGCCTTTGAGAACATATATCCTGTACTTACAGAGTTCAGGAAAAACCAGCAATGGTAAGAAACTACACCCTCTCCTCTCACTAAAGTGATTGATTCATATTAATTTTTCTGTTCATCCCAGAAGAATGTTGTGGATCTCGCGTGTGTCTGATCTGTTAATTTGGTGGCAAATAATACCTTGGAATGGGAACTGCCTTTTCAGATATAATTTGGTGGCAAAACACAACCTTCCTCGACTCATTTGTGGATATTAGGTTTTCCTCTGCCATGTTGAGGAGTTGGATTTCAAGTATGAATATACAATGAATAGAGATTGGCAAAGTAAAGGAGGGGAGTCGGATAAATCGGATTGGTACCTGGCTTTTTGGCTGTGGTTGTCATATGGGGTTTCCTTTCCCTTAAAGTCAGTGTGGTGCTTAAATGCTTGGCATATGCTGTAATTAGTAAATTCGGAAGGAAGAACAAACTGGAAAAAAATGGAAGGAACAACTTGAAGATTATATGTTGGAGACATTTTGCTTTATATTAAAAGTAATAATAACTTAATTAAAGTTGTGGCCCTTAATAGTGCTTTTTTATTGCTCAAACTGTTGATGTCATGGCTTATATGGATTTGTAAATTGATGCTGTAAAATGCAGGTAAACTGTAAATGAGATCTTCCACAATATCTGTGCATGCCATTTATCCTGAAGCATGATTGACTTATTGAAAGTTTGGGATTCTTAAGTTAAAATATTTCTTTTCCTTTCACTTGGAATATACCTCTCATTTCTGCGTGGACTTACTATCATCTAAATGGAAGTATATTTAGCCTGTTATTGACATGATATTTAATGATTTTGAAATATATGTACAACTGTTTTCTGCTTGCCAAGAGGTTTTGCAGCTGCTATCTACGGTTGGACTGCCTTGTTGCTTTTGTTAGGGCTCGATTTTATTTTTAAGAGGGAGGGGGGTGGGGTTCATGTTGATGCTTTTTTGTTAGTTCTGATCAGTCTGTCATTTTGAGTTTGTCATGTTGTCGATTGATGTTTTTGAGCCATGATCCACGTACCTATTTTCTTAGGTCAAATAAAGGAACTAGTTACCATTAACTGAAATATAACTATAGATAAATCATGCTGAAAATTGCTTCTTCAAAGTTGCGTTAAGGTATTTGCACATTTTTAGCATTTATTTTTATTCCGAGTTGAGTAATGTTCAGGTCACTTAGAGAGTCCCATCTCTCAAGGCCTATAATTTTACCTCAACATTGAAGGCTCTTGAGATATGTCAATAAACTTCAATTATCGAGTCTTGGATAACTCTTTTCTATTCACGGGTGGAGAAAGGATACAGAACTCTACAATCGTAGTATTAACTCTATCAAGAACTCTATTTGGTTGTCCAAACCTTAGGAGTAGGTCCTTTCATGGTATTAGGTAACCATACATGAAGAGAAAATTGAACAGGTTTAGCAATTGCGCCAGCATTTAAAAGAGAGGCACATAAAGTAATAAATAAAAAATGAACTCATTATTAATCAAGTTGTTAAATATTTTGAACAAATTTTAAAATTTAAAACTTTCCATTATGGGTTTGATTAGTTACAAACGCTTTGACAAGCGTTTGCCGTAACAGGTCGTCCAACCAGGGGCATATTTAGGGGTACTAGGATACTGACTTAATTAAAATAGAAAATTTTTCAATTTTTTAAAGTTTTAAATTAATAAAATAAAATTATACTTTAAAATAAAATTATACTTTAACACATTAAAAATAATAAAAATTTGATTTAATTCTATAAAAATTATAAAAACAAATTATTCAAATGATAAAATTATATTTTTAGTACTATAAAAATTATAATTTAATTTCAATCCCTAACCAAATTTTCAAGGTTGACTCTGATCCCGACATTGAAGTATCCAGAGGTTACCAGCGAGTGAGTCCACCCAATTGAGATCAGATGAAATGAAGGAAGGGTCCATCTTGAAAAAAATCAAAAGTTTAATAGTCAAGCACCCAAAGGATAAGGAAAGAAATCGTCAGTTTCTTTGAGAATGAGCCTTTCTGCTTCCGCTTATAGTGAATGATGATATGATTGCATGCTATAAGTGGTTTCAGAACCAAAATTCTGATCATTCCGTTTTATGTCAGATGAGATTAAACTGGAGAAAATATTTACGTGAAATATCCAAATAAAAAAGTTTTATACGAAGGAAGGTGGGTAAATTGGTCATTTACGCGACTATGAATAGGATATGATCTCATGGGCTGCGGGAGCACATGCCAAAATATTTGTGGCAACGGTTTTTGCCGTGAAACTCAAGCCTTTCCTCTTTCTTAGATTAGATATAAACACTGTTCTTTGTCTCTTTCCTTGGTTGCTAAGTGCAACGCTGAAACTAAAACAACCCTTAGAAGACAACATTAACTACTGTAATCCCACTTCATTGAAACCTCAAAGCAAAATCTTTGTTTTAGTTAATGTCTCAATTCACCCCACAAGGACGTTTGAAGCTGCTCTTTCATGGTGATGGGGTGGAACCAAAGGACCCTTTTCATTACAAGCTTGTCAGCAATGTTTTTGGTGGTTCTGGTGGGCTAAAATCACTTCAAACTCATAAGGGCATGCTCAGATTCCTTGGTTCTACTACTAGAAGAAGCCACTTTTCTTCTTCTTTGAAGAAAGGCAGCAAATTTAATGCCACGGCAAGCTTGAATGTGAGTGATGAAGGACTTTATGATGAAGAGGATTATGATAGTGAATTTGGGACTGATGAGTTGTCTTGTTTTAGAGGTCTTGTTTTGGATATCTCTTACAGGTAAGAAAAAAAAAGCACTTTTTCAATTACCCATCTTTTCTTATTTGATTTTTATGCTTTCTTTTGTTGTTTCATTTGGGTATTTGTTTTGGAACATTGTAAAGCTTTTCTTCTTGTTAGCTTTCGTTCTTTGAGATTTGACTTTAGACTAATTTGTTGAAGAGACTGCATTTTTCCTTGTGTTCAATTTGCAACATGAGTTCTCTACCTTCGTAATGATTTGAACTGGTTTCCTTGCAATTTTTTTTGGATATGGGTCTGATGGTTGTCATCCCGACAGGCCAATCAATGTTGTTTGCTGGAAGCGTGCTATATGTTTGGAGTTCATGGAGAAGGTTGGATAGTGTGGCTCACCTTTTCATTTTAGATGTTTAGGTGGAAGCCATGTGAGGCTTTTAGTTTTTCTGCTTTTACACTCGTTTATTTTTTTCTTAAAAATTATGAGCCAAAATGAGGAATGCTAGGCAATGTTGATTACCATTTTGTTTTATGATAGCATATGGTGGTAGGTTACCAAAAAGAACAAGAATCTCAAATTTTACAATAGACAGTTCATATGTAATACATGAAGTAATTTTTACCCTTTTTTTTTAATAATTTTCTTGAACACATATGAAGCATTACCTCTTCATCTACTTCTTTGACTCTTCATATATGTGTTTGCTCAGGTCAGATGCAAGACTTATACTCACATTCATGAATGAAACATGCATGGAGAATTTATGTTGCTCTAGTTCTTCATTTTTTCCTTAAATACTTGTGTCATACACATATTTGGACTTAGATATATGAATATGATCCTCCAAGGACCCTCCAAATACATGGAAAAACTTAGACAAAGTTGAACATACTCATGTCAACTCATAACCGTATATGACACACCTGAGTAGCATATTAGAGAATTCTTCTTGTCAACATTTAAGTTCCTTTTATCTTGTATTTATCCAGGCTGATGTTCTAGAGTATTATGATCAGACTGTGAACTCCCCAAGTGGATCCTTCAACATACCAGCTGTCTTAAGGGTATGAAACCAAGGACCATTCATTATAAATTGTTAACCTCTAACATCTTTTTGTCAATTTCCTTGTTACTTTTTCATTACTTACCTCTTTAAGCGATTTTACTTTCTATTTTTAATGTTCCTCATCCTCATGTGACGTACTCTTCTTGAATTGACATTATTCTTTACCCTCCCAGATTCCCCATCTTCTGCAAGTTGTTAAGAGACAAAGAATCAACATCAATCTAAGCCGCAAAAATATTCTATTTAGAGACAAGTTCACTTGTCAGTAAGTTGTTTACTTTCATACTTACAATAATTCGTAGGTGCTCATAAATAATACTCTAAGCCAGTGAGCCTTTTATATCAACAAATAGATATAGTATCCTGTTTTATCTGATATAGTTTACCCTTAAATCTCTGAGCATGAGAAACAGACCAAAAGATTTTATAGATATTAACGGCTGAATAACATTACTTATACCTTAACTCTATGTATATATGTTAAACTGTGCTAATTATGTTGCTAAAGTATATGAGTTTGCGGTAGAAAATGTTGGACTGACAAGATTCATTTGTTTCATAGAACTTTAGAAAATGGCTTTTTACCAATTTTTTAGTTTAAATATGGGAATGTACCTCTCTATGTTGGACTTGATCTTAGTTACAAATAGATATAGCATCCCTTTTTCACATGTTACATTTCATTTGTCATCTTTGCATCCTCCAAATACATGGAAAAAACATAGATAGAAATGAACATACTTGTAATTGACAGTCATCCGAGTCTTTGTTTCCTACTTTTTGGTTCTCATTTTTTCCATTCATGATGTGCTATTGTTATTATAATCTCTAATTGATTCTTTAGTCTTCTTGTTCCCTCATATCTAAGAATAATCTCTCATAGATACGGTCGAACAGAACTTTTCTGTTGCCTTCAAATATTCTTTCAATGGATGTTTTCTTTATCAACAGGTATTGTTCTGCTCGTGATAACTTGACCATAGACCATGTTCTTCCAGTTGCAAGAGGTGGTGAATGGAAATGGGAAAATCTGGTAAGACCGCTAATTAAACAGATAGACGACTCAATATTTTGTGGATTAACTCCAATGGTTCTTGTTTGAGCTTGTAATTAGTGAATAGGAGTTAAATACCTTGCTGTTAATGTCTTCTTCTGTCATATGATCGAGGACTATGCAGAAGTAATTATAAAAGAACAAATTATAGAAATGTTTTTTTCTCAGGAACATGTTAATGCCATGCAAAATTATCCTGTATGTGGCAATAAGTAATGCTGATTCATGCTTCAAAGTTTTCATCTTTCCTACTAATTATTTATTGAACATATAAGCAGGAGTGAGGACAAGGCTTCTTGGGGAATCTCTGGAAGATAGCTAGAGGTCTTAGAAGATCTATTATTTATCTTTCTTGAAGCTTTTTTTTTTTAAAGTTAAGTACTGAAAATGATTGAAATTGAAAGATGAGTTGTATGGTTACTTGAGCTTGTCAAAAAGAGATAAATATATAGTCTATGCTCTTATATGCTTCCAATATGAATTTGCAGTATATCTGATTTTGAAATATTGTTCAGAGGTGGCTTTATGAAAACCTTGATGAAGAGCTATGTTAGATTGTCTTTACTTTCAAACATTTCTGTCAAATTTGACAGTGGTGATATTATGCGTGTTTTAATATTTGGAACCATGAGAAACCTGATCAAACAACAGTTTATACTAATCACCATGGATTTACAGGTGTTTATAGTTTTTATTTCATGTGCTTGGCATAGGTCGCTGCTTGTGCCGAGTGCAATTCAAAGAAAGGTCGAAAAACTCTAGAGGAAGCAAATATGAAGCTGATTAAGGTCCCCAAGGTATTTCACCTACACTCCTGAAAGTTAAACCATGAAAGCTTCATTTTCTTATAATCATTTACTGAAAAATGGTTTTTTCAGCTATAGATAGCATTTGACAAATAATAATAATTAAAAGAAGGCCATAATGCACAGATTGCAGCACCTTTTCTCTCTTTTCTAGGTGTGAATGAACAAAGGGATGACATACAGCTGATCAAGAAAACTGGAAATCTTAAAGCTTTTTTCTGTATTAACCATTGAAAAACTATTAGCATTGCAACACTTTACTAAGATACTTCCCCTCCTTTGATTTTTCAGGCCCCTAAGGATTATGACATACTTGCGATACCTCTAACAAGTGCCGCAATAATGATGTTGAGGAAGAGAAATGGTACACCAGAAGAATGGCGTCAGTATCTCTCCTCTTCCATAGAGCCTTAGGCTCCATCTATGCAGCCTCTTGTACATTCTTATTTTTTCCTACATATCAGATAAGTCCTCACTTCTAAATTGCATTCAAAACTTGTATCATATTTTGACTTCTAATTCACAAAATGAATGCATTCATTTAGAATTTTCTTTGGCAATGTTTTAAGGCCAAACTTGATCCCCTAAAACCAGTTAACTATAGCATTGTATCACGTTACCGACAATCATTCTGAGAAAGCTCTGTACTATTTTTACTTTTGTTTCTTTTTCATGTGTGATTGTGCTTCTTGATCTTCGACTTGTAGAATTAGTCATTGATGAGATTTGCAAACACCTAGCTGTAAACCTATGATGTTCCCAACCCTTCATTTTGTTTGAAGTACTTTTGTCTCGCACATATTTTTATTTTACACTCATGCCCAAGTCCAAGTAATATAAGCGCATAATAATTTGCATGCAGTGGCATTGTCCATACTTTCTATCTTTGGTTCCCTTGAAAAGAGGCTGGGGAAAGATAATTGTATTTCTTAAGCCAAAAAATGATGGCACCTATATGCTTATGACCTTATTTTGCATACAGCTTAAGCTCAACCACGTCTGTTGTCACTTCCCTTGGCTTAAAATATTTAAATGATTCACATGGAAGATTCAAAGTTTGAACCCAACATCGTCATTTGTTCTAACAAGAAAATAAGATCTTTTTTTTTTTTTTAATTTAATCAATCATACAATCATGTTATATGTATTTAAGGAATTCCAATCCCTTTCATATTGCTATGGCCTTATCTTTATTATTTCTGATCTATAACCTTTAATCAAAGTTTAATTTTTCCACTTTCTTCACTTCAAATATTGTCCATATATTTAGTCACTAAGTTTATGGCTTATTCTACCTGTCCATTTCATGAGTTTGCAGTGATTAATGTAACACCAAACTCAACCTTTTCCCCTTTTTTTCTCAATGAACAATATATGGAGTATACAACAAACCCTAATTCTCTTTTTGACCAACTGTTTTTCAGCTACAGTTATTACCTTCAGAATAGTTAGGAGCTTATATTAGATAGTTTATGCAACATTCAATTAATTCGATAATCAAATTTTTACATCTGTAACCTCTTCTATCTTCAATTTTCTCTATAAAAGAGAATATGATGTAGAAACCCAAAATTAGTGATTGTTGAAGATTAGGCAAGCTCACGTGGAATCCATCCCAAGGAGTATATATTCAGCCTTCATTATAATGGAGAAAGGGATGAGGGGGTGGTGGTGTTGTCATGCTTGTGGACTTTTGAGCATATGGCAGGACAGAATCATATCCTTTAGGCACATATATATAAAATTTCCCTCTACTTGCCTCATTATTATTATCAATTCAAAACTTTCTCACCCCTTTACTTTTCCCCTACAATTATTGTTTGCATTGTCCTATTTCTATCCATTGAGGGTAACAGTTGGGATGACTCTGTCCCTTTGCCAGACAGAAATTGAAGCCCTCCCTCACAAGTCCACTCATATACGATCTCTAAATTTATTCGATATTACTTTTTAAAGGTAACTGAGTGAACGAATCGGAGTAAATCCGGAATTCAGAAATAGAGAAATGGATACATCTATATGTGGCCAGAATAAGGCTAGACAAATAAGGCGATGGGTTAATGTGGGATGTTCAAAATTCCCCTAGTGTTTTCACATGGCTTGGTCATCAAAAGGTGGCCAGCATGTTTAGTTGAACCGAATTACTATTCATTGACTGCGTAATTGATCCACCATTTGATGGGGACATACATTAAGTTAGATAATGGCTGATGCAATGATGTGGGGTCCATCTATGTATAATTTTACATCCATCATTTACATACATTTATTCATGTACGCCTATATACATCACAAAGTAATTATGCTGGTAGTGAAGAAGATTATGTAGAACCAACATCTCAAAGAGTTAGCAGTGCACTCTGCCAATAAGAACCAGACCAATATCAGAAACTATTCCTTTGCAATAACATTCATCTGTTTATATATATCAAATAGGAACCACCAAGCATAAAGTTTCTGTGGATCCCATGTTTTAATTCCTAGAAACTTTGCTTTGGTTGATACGTACTTAACCTAATCCCAAGGGTTCACAATTGAGTTATGAACCAACCCGAAAGAGTGAAGTGTCATTTTCAACCATTTTAACTGGTGGTTTTTATTTCCTATTGATTAGATTTATTATGGGCAGAGTCATGAAATCTGGTTTACAATGACAGCCTTATTGTTGGGATGTGAGGCCATTCATTAGAAGGGAACAGCTAGATTTTAAAGACATGATACTATATACCTTGTTATCATCTATGTTATTTGGATTCGAGTTTTTAATTCCATTTCTTATCTAAATGTTGATACACAAATACCCTAACAAAAATGTGATCATTTGATGAAACGAACAATCATAGTGTAACATAAAAGGCTAGAGATAAATCAAAGTTGACATTAAAAATACTATTGGCTCCCTCAGCCTTCTGCAAAGATCAACATCACCTGATAAAAGCCTGGTTTAAAAGGAAGTTTAACCTTTTTACTTAAGAATCTATCAGCCTAGCAGGTTATATATACTGTAGCAAGCTTGACACTGTTAATACGTAGTACTTCGGCTTTCCTGGTCCCATCCCCATTAGCCCCACCTTTCATTGTTTTTCTTTCTTATTGAAGTTTTGGCCTTTTAGGATCTTTTTTCAAAAACCAGAGCAGGCTTCAGAGTCCAAGCAGGCCTTGGATTTCTGACCCCACTGAACCTTCTCCACAGTTGCACTCAAACCCCTCCCTCCATGGCTCCCTCCATTGCCTCATCTAACCCAAATTCAAAACCATAAAGAGAACAAAATTCAAAATTTGTCCCCCCATCTTAGTTAATTTAATAACCCCAAGAATAATATGATAGATAAAAGAAAAACTGGTCTTATTCTTGTATATTATTATATAATATATATATATATATATGTATATATGTTTAAGCAGTGAGAAAGAGATATGGGCAATTTTCTTTTTCTTTATTTTTTTTCTCCATTTTCCCTAGTGATTCAATAAGTTTTGAATTTGATTGTTTTCTTTAGCTTTATCTGCCGACAGAAAACTAGGCCATAAAGAGGGGGCACAAATATTGAATACAGCAGAGCAAAACCCCGTACTTCAACTCCTATAGCCCTTATGCTCTAAACCAACATTTCTTCTTCATCTTCATCTTCATCTTCTTCTTCTCTTTGTTTTATTTTCTCTGTACTTAGAAGGGTATTTTCAGTTTTCAGTTTTCACTTCAAGTTCCTACCTTTCACTTTCTTTCCTTGAAGCTTAACAACACAGTAGAAAAATTTTGTTTTGTTTTTTTGGCTATGGATTTTCTCAGGAATGTGTCAGTCTCGGGTGAATATCATCAACCAGAGCAAGTCCTTTCATCACCATGCTCTAAACTGGGTGCCTCTATTGATGACCTTTTCCCTACTCAAAATACGGTCAGTCTCTGTTCCTTTCTCTTTGTGCATGCCTCTTGTTTCAAAGTTGGGGTCTTTTTGCTTGAGTTTTAAAGTCTCTAACTTGGTATTTTTTGTACAAATTGCAGGAAGTGGATGTGAGTTTGGAGTGGTTGTCTATATTTGTAGAAGACTGTTTATCGAGCACTGGGAACTGCATCCCAGTTGCTGCCACAGCAGCTCCAAATGTTACCACAACTACAACAACAACAACAAAGCCTACAAATTCTGCAAAGAAACCACATCAAATCACCCCACCTTCCTTGCAGAAATTTGTGGTTCCAGGCAAGGCTAGGAGCAAAAGAAAGAGGGTTTCCACAACATTATCCAAAACCAAAAACAACACATTTTGCAGTTGGTACCAAAGCCTCCAATTGCCAAACTCTGACCCTCTTTTGCTTCAACAATCATGTTGGTTAGCTGACAGTGAACTCATTATGCCCAAAAAGGAAGATGACAGCAGCAGTGGCATGGTGGGGTATAGTGAGGTTGAGGAATCAACAAAGAAAGAGGGAATGGAGGAAGAGAAGGCGGCGGCGGCTGCTGCGGCGGTGAGTAAAGAGAGTATAGGAGATGGGAACAGCAATGGGGTGAACCAGCAGCAGCCAAGGAGGTGCAGCCATTGCTTAGCACAAAGGACACCACAGTGGAGAGCAGGACCATTGGGTCCAAAGACACTATGCAATGCATGTGGGGTGAGGTACAAGTCAGGGAGGTTGCTGCCAGAGTATAGGCCAGCAAAAAGCCCTACTTTTGTGAGCTATTTGCACTCCAATTCTCACAAGAAAGTGATGGAAATGAGGATGTCTTTGTTATCTTCAATTCCTAGTGAGCAGTGAGCAGTGAGCAGTGAGCAGTGAGATGTTATGATATGATGACTCACTTCCCCTTTTTTCTCTTTTATTCCCCCCAGTGTAAATCAAAGTCTAGATAGGA
The DNA here is from genome assembly GCA_025506655.1 of Gossypium rotundifolium. Classification (NCBI taxonomy): domain Eukaryota; kingdom Viridiplantae; phylum Streptophyta; class Magnoliopsida; order Malvales; family Malvaceae; genus Gossypium; species Gossypium rotundifolium. Next base: position 20,362,253 of record CP106732.1, on the reverse strand, counting down.
TCAAATTTGAAGAAATTCTTCACTGGTAGTATTGTAGTAATTCCCTTATTTGTTTACTGCCTATCATTATATTATTATATATACTTTTATGAACTCTATTTTATTTTTTAGAATTTTTTAAATTATTATTTTACAGGAAAACAAAAATTCCCTCTATGCTGCTTCTTCAGTCATATGCATAATGTGAAATTTGGTTTATAAAAAATATATAAAACCTCAAAAAATTGTAAATCAAAGTTGAAATGTTTAATGAAACAAGTGTAGTACCCTTAGAACATGGAAACCATATGACGTTGGTTAGCTCATCAAAATAACATGACCAAATGCACTCTTGGATTTTCTTTTATATAAACCCCACTTCTTAGCTAATTTTGAATTTCAAGGAGCTCAATTTTATTTAATCCTATTTTTTTTGTCAATTTGATCCTTATTTTTTAGTTAAATTTGGTTCTTAAAGTTTTAAAAATATAAACAATTTAAACATAATTTTTTTAAAAAAATTGAATTATTTTTAATAGAAATGCTTACTAAAATATTAAATTTTTAAATATCATAACCCGAATGGCAATCTACATGCACCTTATACTTTTTATTTGAAATTTTATGAACTTTTTATAATCTTTTGAATTTTGAAATTTCTTTTATAAAATTTAAATTATATATTGACATGACATAACAAATACATGTTGGTACTGTTAAAAATTAAAGTTTTAGTAAATATTTCTATTAAAAAAGTGATTTAACTCTTTTGAGAGATTAATAATTAAATTTAATTTTAAAAATAAATATCAAAGTAATAAAAATTATAATATTAAGATTTTAATTTATCATAATATCTATTAAAATTTAAAATGCTAATATTTATTACAAAATTTAAATTAAAAATCTTGGCAAAATAGAACGTATTTGTGAATAACACAATTTAAATAGTAAGATGAGATTAGATTATGGATTCCAGCATGCTGCTCAACTTTTATTTTATTTCATAATTATCCCTTTTAACCTTTTTAATTTATTTATTACTACCAATGGATTCTCATGAGAATGGGAAACAGTTTTCTTTTGAAACCAGATTCCTTGTCTTTTTTTTTTTTTCCCTTTTTATAAAAATGTTTTTAATTTTGTGCTGTGCAAACATGTGCCCTCTTTTTCTAATATTTCCCTCCATTTTTTGGGAAATGAATTTTCCTTCTTCCATTTAGGGTTTGGGGAAAATGGTAGAAAGTAATATACGACGACACCGATACTTTTATATAAAAATATACGAACAGCCAAAAGGAAAAATTAGGAGGGAAATTAAAATTTTTAATTTCGTCTTATAGGATGGCAACACTAATTAAAAAAAATATTTTCTTCAGCTAAAATTATTTAGTAACGATAAATGTATTTTTAAAGATGACGTCGCCTGGCAATATAATGACACTGTTTTTACTATTCAGAACAATTCATTTTCATAAATAACCTCTAAAAAGCTAATTATTATAATTAACTTTTTTGTATTATTAATATAAAACCCTAAAATTTCATATGCGAATAAAACAAAACATATTAAACATGTGTTAAAATCTTTTCAAAATGGGGTCTATCATGTTTACTCTTTTACTTTTGAATTTATTAAATACACTTTGCTTCTTGTATATATGTATTATTCATTCAAAATATTTGCCCCATTTTCTCCACCATGGTTGTTGAATATTTGAAACTATGATTTTATAATAAAATAATCTATGCTAATTTTGACTAATTATTAAAAAATAAAAATGTCGTTAAAAAGTATTATTACACATAAAAATTCCATGAAATTACATTCCCAAAGCTCAAATGTAGCTTTACATATTTTTAGAGGATCTTAGCACGCTTCGCATTGAATTAATTATTAATTATTTTTAAGCTAAATTATATGGTAAATAATTGAATATTTAAACAGAGGTGAATTTAAGAGGGTTGGTATAGGTCTCGGCCTTATAAAAATTATTATTTAGGTCTTTTAAAAATTTTAAAATTTTAAAATTAGTAAAGGTAAAATTATATTTTGACTCTCCTTAAAATTATAAAAATTGATTTAATCCTTTAAAATTATAAAATTATAGACTATAAAAATTAAAATTTAATTTACCCCAAAATAATTATTTTTGCTTCACTTCAGATTCAAATACACTTCAAACCTTTTTACTTTTGATATATTTGAAATTTAGTCTTCGTACTTTTTTTTTAAAGAATTCAATCCTTCTATTTTTTGAATTTTAAAATGTAGATCCAATTGTTAGCACCATTCAATTCTTTTGCTAAATTCGTTGGTGTGACATTTTGAAATTAAAAAAAATACCAGCTTAGTAGCCATATAAAAAAAAATGGCATTGCAATGGAATTGAATTTAACGAATAATTTTAATAGTTCTAACAACTCTTAAGAGTTACAACAACATTTTAATCAAAATAAAGTATTTGAGCTAATCAATGACATTGTAAAAATTGAGGTACCAAATTATGTCAAAAGTTGAAGTATAAAGGTTAAATTTTAAATTTAAGTGTAGTATAGAGACCAAAATTAAAATTTGACCATTATTATATAATCTTAAATTTAAGTAAAGCATAGGGACTAAACTTGAAATTTGACCACTTTTCTATATAGGTTATATAGTGTTAGGACCAAGACTGTCTAAGACTAATGACTTGACTCTTGTTCAAACACCTATTTGAACATAGCCTGTTTAAATAGTTGTTTAAACACTTGCTCAGACAAGACCTTCGGCACAACCTAAATACTAAGAGATGTTGGCCTTTCGACTTAGGCCTACATATACGTTTTTACCATTAGCAAATGGACTCCAGAACATATTTCTTTTCATCTCAAACATTGATGATCGAGAATGGCTACTTAAGGAAGTTGGAGATCAACATGTCTTATCACATAAGGCTTATCTTTATCCTTTAAGCTATTTATTTGGTGATTTATCTATTGAATTTACTTGGATAGTAAGGTTGTATTTTGAGAAAATTTTTAAAAATTTTTATCTACGATTGTTATGCATCAAATTGAAGTATTTATCCCTATAAAAAGCGATTATATTTTGGGATAATTTTTAGAAATTTTTATCCACAATTATTATGCATCAAATTAAAGTATTTATCTTTACAAAAAGTGATATGGAAGTCTGCCTCATTTGGCCTATAAATAGCGCTTGTATCGCATTTACCTTGAATCTTTGTTGTTGTTTTTTACTTGTATTTTGCACTCTTTTCATAGGCTAGTTGTATTATGAGGTTTTGGGGTGAGTAGTTTGTAACAAGTCGAGGTTATTGCAATTATTTCTTTGTGTAAGGATATATTGAGCTTTAGTCAATAAGTTATAGATTGAGGGAGGCTCTATAAAGTAGGATTGGTGAATTTGAACTAGGTTAACAAATCTCTTGTGTTTATTTCTTTCCTTCCTTTGTCTGCTTACTGTCAATATCCTGTTCCAACGTATGTCTAAACATCTATTTGAACACCTTCTATCTAAACATCTGTCTAAACATCGAATTGAACAAAGAGCAAACCAGATTTCTTACATATAGATTTCAATGCCATGAAGCTTAAATTAATTCCTTTCACTTCCAACAATACATATTTCAAATTCTTATCTAGCATAATTTTATTTTGGTGAATTACAAAACAGGATAAAACCGAAATAATAAATGGGATTTTTCTAGCATAAATTTAATAATTTTCATACATTGTTATTATTTGTTTGAGTTGGTACAAAACTATTCTATTGAGCACTAAACTTTGTATAATAAAATTATTAATTGTTATAAGATTTTTATGATAAAATTTTATTTAAAAATCTATGCATATTAGAAGACATGAAAGGTAAGAATTTAGGAAATGATTGGATTCTCGCCCTCAATTAGCAGGGTTATAACAAGTTTTAAAATAAATAATTTATTTATTTATTTTAAATTATAATAATATTAATTATAGAAATTAAATATAATAATTGTTTAAGGTTAAGCTCGGATGTTAAATCGATTTGTGAGTTAAAATATAGTCAAATATTTTAAATACATCATTTTAACAAAATATACTCGTAAATGTGAAGATTGATTCTTTTAAAAATATTGGTCAAAATGCCAATTGAGTTTTAGCTCAATTGGTATGTGTATTGTTATTAATATAAGAGGATATAGGTTCGAGTGCGTTGAAGCGCATTATACTATGAATAATTTTAAGCAATCGTATAAAAAAATATATAATTAAAACTTATAATAAAACTATTTTTAAAAAAATATTGTTGAAAATAAAATATAAAAAATATTTTTAAGCGGACAAAATGTAACATTAAAAATTTTAAAATTTGGAATAAAATATTTTGAAAAGAAAACTTATCATGTGCCAATAAACGAACCCTTAGAGAATTTTAATTTAATATATTATAGATTTGTAGGCTTATGGGTAAGCTATAAATTTTCTAAATCTGTCATCATGTTTACTTCTTTATTTATCTCTATTTATCTTTAATGTCCCTTAAAGTGATCTTTTCAACGTGCAAGGAACTACCGCTTTATATTTTTGAGGAGGTTGCACAATGGTTCGTTAGCTTCTCACATGAGGTTGGCGGGCCCAAGAGACAAAATGGCGTGGATTCGCCATTGAGAAGCGTTGATCTAGCATAGATGACTCCACGGAAGCCGTTGTAAGCTAGAGTCGTGTTCCTTAAATTTGTAAGTCAAATTCTTGAGCTGGTGGTCGTGGCGTCCTCTTCCACTATAATCGCTTACTTGGATAGAGGAAGGTCATCTAAAAGTCAAGATTGAACCCAAGGTGGAACGAGACAACCGAGGCTAGAATCTCGCCAAATAAAAACTCCTCTTCTTTAAACTCTTTTATTTTTCCTTTTAATTTTCTCAATTTACTTTCACGATTTCAATTCCTTTATATTCTTTTTTATCCTGCATCAAAATTATTAATTCTTTTTTATTTTTCCAGAACGACGCTTTCTTGGCACGATTCGCCTGTGATTTTGAAAAACAGCATTTGTATAATCCGATCCCGTGGACTCGACCCTACTTCCCTTTATGTTATTTTTTTTATTTTAGGGAATAGGATATTATTTTTGGTGCTTTCAACGACGCATCAAATTTTGGCGCCGTTCTTGGGAATCGAGAACGCATTAATCTTGTTTTTGTTTTCTATGACCGATCTGCTCCGTACTCTTGCATTTGATTCGAAATTGAAAAGACTGCAAAAGCTAATCGCAAGGAAACAAAGCTAAGGAAAAAATAGTCAGCGGTGGTAGGAACTCAAAGCAATCCACCGCCAGAAATTAGAATCGACGACGAAGCAGTCTAGGGTTAACGAAAACCTTACCCAAACACTTGAAAGTAAAGCGTAAGAAGTCGATTCACTTGAAGAAGTGCTCAACGCTAGGTTGACGAAAACTCTAATTTGGTACGAGAACCAATGGCTCAAACGATTCGGCAACTAAATAAGGTTACCGACGTAACAACCACCACCAGGCATCGATATCCTACTATAGATACCGATTTTGAACTCAAATCGTGGTTAATTCGTTGTCGCCAACTTTTCGAGGGTTACAAATGAAAACCCTCATAAACACTTAAAGGAGTTTCATATGGTTTGTCCGAGTATGAAACCTCAAGGCGAATCGAGGATCGATTAAATTACGCTTTTCCTTTTCCCTAGCAGATTCAAATAGGGAATGGTTATTTTATTTACCCCCGCATCTATAACTACTTGGGTGATTTATCTCGCTTATTTCTTAATGTGTTTTTCCAAAGATCTAGAAAGCATTGAGCTAAGAAGAGAAATCGGGAATAAGGCAAAAAACCGTAGACTCTTTATGATTATTGGGAGCGGTTTAAAAAGTTATGTGCGAGCTGCCCACAACATGGTATAACAGAACAATCTCTCCTCCAATACTTTTATAAAGGTTTGAAACTGATGGAAATGAATATGGTAGATGCCGCTAGTGGAGGAGCGTTGGTCAATATGACCCCCCAACAAGCAAGGGACTTGATTTCCACAATGGCTGCAAATTCTCAGCAGTTCCGAGCCAATCCTGAACCTCTCAGAAGGGTTCACCAGCTAAGTAATTCTTCCATAGAAGATAAACTTGATAAACTTACTAATATGATGAATACTCTTCTTGCAGAAAAAACAAAGACAACTCGGTTATGTGGAATATGTGCTACACCTGAGCACACAACTGATGTATGTCCCAGTTTGTACGATAACTCTATGGCTCACTTAGGTGCAGTAGGAAATTTTCCTGGCCCACCACAGAGGCGATACGACCCTTACTCTAATACCTATAACCTGTGATGGAGGATCACCCTAACTTAAGTTATGGGGCCAACCCACAATATAACTAGCCATACCAGTAACCGAGTTCCACAAGAGCCACAAGATTCGTGTAATTCTTTAGAAACTTTGGTCAATAAATTAGCACTTAATATGCTTGATTTTCAATGAAAATCAAGCATCTATAAGAGAATTGACCATATCGCTTGAGAAATTGAACTCTCAAGGAAGCTACCGTCACAAATGTAACCAAACCCAAGGCAAAACGCAAATGCAAGATGATGTCAAGTGAAAAGGTATCGAATCGATTCCCGCGTAAATCATGCCCAAGAAATCGCCGAAAAAACCCAAAAAGACGAACAGTCCGAACGAAACCCCTATTGCCCATAATTCAACCTCCATTTCGAACAATTCCACCAAAGGTTTAAAAGGTAAGTAGGATAAGGAAATCCTCAAAACATTTAGGAACGTCAAATCAACATTCCACCGTTGGATGCCATCAAGCAAATACCTGTGCACGCTAAATTTCTTAAAGAGCTTTGCACCAACAAACGAAAGTTAACAGTAATGAAAAGGTGAATGTTGGTGAAAATGTGTCTGCAGAAGTTACTGAAAAAATGCCGCAAAATGTAAGGATAGGGTATGTTTGTAATACCATGCAAAATAGGACATTTGGGAATTAAAAGGCTATGTGTGATCTAGGAGCCTCATAAATGTAATGCCCTATTCTATTTATGAGTCACTTAACGCAGTTTTTTGACAAAAACAGTGTTATTATTCAGTTAAGCGACAGTTCGTTGTGCATCCCAAGGAGTCTTCGAGGACGTGTTGGTAAAAGTTAACGAACTTATTTTTCCGCAAATTTCTATGTGATAAAATGGAGGAGGACAAGGTTCGGATCTTCAAATCTCTTGTTGGGACGACCATTCCTTAGTACAAATTAGTACTAAAATTGACGTCAAGTGGAACTCTCACGTTGGAGTTTGATGGAGAGATCGTGAAATTTAACGCTCACGATGCCATTAGCCACCCCAAAGGAAATTTTGAGCGTGAATTGTGTCGATATAATTGACTCATTAGTCGAAGAAAATTTTGAATCCATTTATGATTTTAAATTTGACTTTGATAAATTTGAATCCGTTAATGACTTGTTATCCCCAAGTACTAAGCTTTTACCTTCTGTTGTGCAGGAGCTAGATCCAAAATTAAAACCACCTCTCGAGCATATCAAATTCACATATTTGGAGGATGATGAGACCATTGCCGACTTAAAAGGGATTTGACCCCTTGGAGGAAAAATATGAAACCAATGAAAATGGCGCAGGGACAATTAAACCCAAATATGGTGGATGTGATAAAAAATGAGAATTTCCAGGCTTACACGATTAAAAAGATTTATTTTGAGCCACCATAGAACCATTTAAGTCGTCGAGCTAATGACGTTAAACAAGCGCTTGTTGGGAGGCAACCCAATCCTTATTATTATTTTTTTTCAATTTTATTATTATTTCTTATTTCTTATTTTCTTTTCTTTTCTTTTTAATTTAATTTATTTTATTTTATTTAAATATTAATAAATTTCTCTTCTTCTATTTAGGTAAAACGAGTGAAAATACTAAGAAAATGGAGACAATTCGAACAAAATGACCTCTATTCTAGGTACTATTCCAAATTAACTAGACATATCCTCGCAGCCAAACTACCATATTCCTGCACCAACAATCATTATCCTCGCACCCAAACATCCACTTTCAGCCAAATAAAACCCCAAAACCTAAATTTTTTTTCCAAATTTCCTTCCCAACTCCATTGTCACGAAAACTTACCCTCTCCACCAACCACCGCTGTCATTGCTTACTTAATGGTGCAAACCAAGTCGCACCGTCATCGAGCCTCCTTTCACCGTCATCGTCATGCATTCGACCTCCCTTCCTCCTCTTCTCCCACGACACAAGCCACCGAGCCTTCTACAATCGACAATAGCTACACGGAGTCTTTCTAAACTTTTCTACCTATTTATTTCTTTTAGGCCCACATTGAGGACAATGTGTTTTAAGTAGGGGAGGTACTCTTCAGACATCGTCATATTCTCTCGAGATTTGTGTTTGTTGCTTGTGCTCTTTTAGGTTGTCCATATTTTTTAGAACAATCATCGCTTTTCATGCCCAAGAATTTGCCCACGACTTGCCAACGCTTGACCCACATGCATGATTCTTGGCCACCGAGTTAATTCGATTCGTCTGCTTGATTTTATCTCTATTGTTTTATTCTTATTAAGCCAATAATATTTATGATTAATAAGTTAACTCTATCTTGCTTTTCAGAAATTGATCAAGTTTAATATCAAGTGGACACTTAATATATTTGCATGCCTAAGTTATGTTCATGACTATTAGGAGGTTACTAAAACTTATTTTTGACACTTGATTATTTCTCTTAGGTATTCTTGAAGTTTATATTTTGCGAAAATTGTGATTAATAAATATTTTCAAGGTTATGAGTACAGCTTAGAACGTGACTGACTGAGTAACTGGGGTAGGGTGTTTGGGTTGTCATTCTACTTCGCGTCAAAAGGTTTTGTGACGTAATAGGTAAAATTCCGCTAGCCAAGGTTATGAGTATGGCTCAGAACGTGACTGATTGAGTAACCGGGGTAGGGTGCTTGGGTTGTCATTCTACTTCGTGTCAAAAGGTTGTGTGACGTGACGGGTAAAACTCCGCTAACCGAAAATAAATAATTTTTAAGAGTATGTTGAAATGAGTAACCCAAGGGTGGGTGCTTGGGTTGTCATCTCTTCGCGTAAAAAGGTTTGATATATTCCTAAGTAAATAAATATCTCTATTTATATTAAAAAAATAAAAAAAGAACAATAGTACTAATAAAATTTCAGCTAAGGACTAAAAGTGGGAATAAGTAGAGTGTCTCAGTAAGTTTGGTAAATCACCTAATTGTCATGAAATAATTCAAGACGATTTTAATTTTTGTGTGTTAATTAGAATACTTTTCTAATTTACTTAAAGCAAGCATAAGTTCACTTCATTTTTATATGCATTTTGACTAATTTTTATGGAACTTGCAGAGAATTTCTTTCAGGATCTAATTTCCACGTTGGATAGGAACCATACTTGAGGGCAAGCATGGGCTAAGTAGGGGGATTTGATAACACTCTAGAATGTCATGTTTTTACGTGCTAATTGCATATTAATTTTGAGTGTGATTCTACTAATTTGGGCTATTTATGGACTTTTATCTCGTAGGGACTAAATTGGAGACCAATGCAAAATTGAGGCCAAAATCGTGAAATTAAAGAAAAAATAGACCAATGTGCAACAAAGGGAAAAGATTGTGCCAAAAGTGCAAACATGAAGGCGAGAGGGACCTAAATGCAAAAAGAAGAGACTTTGCTTTATCAAATTCTATTTTAAATTATATTAGGATAATTAATATTAAGATAATTATCTAGGATTATTTAATTTCTTTATTTATCTCTATTTATCTTTAATTAAATTGTAATTATCTTTGGGAGTTTGAGTAGAATTAGACTATCTACCTTAAGCACTATAAATAGGGGATGGAGTAACTCATTTAGGGGGTTCATCTTTTTCTATACACTCTTCTCCCATAAATCTTTTGTGCTTCCTTTATTATTTCCCTTCAATAAAAATTCTCTTTTTCATTCTTATATATTTATTTATTTTTCCACCACAAATATGAGCCACTAAAATTCATCTAGCTGAAGGTTGTCGAATTCCCCTAAAAGGTTCTTGAGGCTTAGAATCTGCACTTAACTTCCTCACCAAGTATTCATCGCTTTTCCGCATTACGGGGTTGACGCTTTCGTCCATGTCCCTTAAGAAGTGATCTTTTCAACGTGTGCAAGGAACGGCCGCTTTGTATATTTTGAGGAGGTTGCACAGTCGATTCGTTAGCTTACTGCGTCAGAGGTTGGTGGGCCCAAGAGACAAAATGGCGTGGGATTCGCCATTGAGAAGCGTTGATCTAGCATAGATGACTCCCGGAAGCCGTTGTAAGCTAGAGTCGTTCCTTAAATCTGTAAGTCTAAATTCTTGGAGTGGTGGTCGAGGCTTCCTCTTCCACTATAACCGGCTTACTTGGATAGAGGAAGGTCATCTAAAAGTCAAGATTGAACCCAAGGTGGAACGAGACAACCGGAGGCTAGAATCTCACCAAATAAGAAACTCCTCTTCTTTAAACTCTTTATTTTTCCTTTTAATTTTCGCAATTACAATTCCCTTTATATTCTGCTTTTATCCCGATCAAAATTATTAATTGCTTTTTTATTTTTCCAGAACGACGTTTTCTTGGGCACGATTTTGCCTGTGATTTCAAAAACAGGCATTTGTATAATCCGATCCCTGTGGACTCGACCCTACTTCTCCTTTACTGTTATTTTTATTATTTTAGGGAATAGGATATTATTTTTGGTGCTTTCAACGACGCATCATTTACTTCCAATACTAAACAACAGGTAAGGCATACTATTTCTACTATACTATACTTGGTGTCATTACACCCCTTAACCATGGGAGCTACTTGGGTCTATCATCTTTAATTTATTTAAAAAAAAAAGTGAAAGTAGATTCTTACGTTATATAGGAACGTTTGACAAAGCGTATCCTCAGTTGAAAGAATAGGTTCTTTTGAAGGGCGAGGAAGGAAGTGGTGATTAAAACAGTGGTTTAGGCTATTCAGTGTATAGCATGAGTGTTTTTACTTCCCTATAATTCTTGTGGTGATCTGCAAAAAATGATGAACTCTTGTTGGTGGGGCTCTGAGGGTGGTTGGAGAGAGTTCACTGAATTTCTTGGGATATGGATTGGGCATCCGTAATCTGTATTATTTCAATTTGGTGTTGCTTGAAGTTCTTTACTTTGTCTGAGTTTATTTCGTTCAGGATTTTCAAAACTAAATATTTCCCAATGGAGGATTTTCTTGATTCGACAGAGGGTGCATCTCTCGCTTTTATTTGGAAGCGTATTCATAAGGTTAAATAGTGCTTCTTGAAGGTACTAGATGGCGGATTGGAAGAGGAACACAATTGGTGTTTTTAATGATCATTGGATTAACGATGATTTTTTTTATAGACGCAGTCGGTGCTATTAATCTTAAGTTGTGGGTTTAGTCCTTATAATTTCATTTCATTTGGTCATTTTTAGTAATTGTATTTTTTGAATTTTAAAATTGTAATCTTTACCAAATGGTAATTGTTAAATTCATTAAGTTTCGTTTCGTTATTTTCAAATTTTGACATGGCAAACATATTACTCCATGTGTAATGTTATGCCAACTTACTATTTCCACATATTATTCACAAAAATAAAAAGTTAATTAATGGATAAAACTACTTTGTTTGCTTCAATACTGAAACTTTGAAATTCGAAAAATATAGGGACTAAGAATGATTCAATTGGAGAATGGTAATTGTTAAATGATTCAATTTAGTCTGCAGTTTTGGCACGGTTTCTCTGCCTGCTTTTTGGCACGTCTTTGGCACTTCTTTTTCTTTTGCTTTTTTCTTTGTTTTCTTGTCACTAATGTGTAGTTTTCCTGTGGTCTGGCCGATCCTTCAGAGTCTGAGTCATGGAGGAGGATCTAGCGAATCTGAGTATTATTGATGATGAAGAGGAAGCTTTTCACGAGGAAGAAACTGTGGTGGAAAGGTCTTACAAATGTTGTCTGGTTGATCAATGTTTAACATATAGTATAGTCCATCTTCCTTCGCTAAGAAATACTATGGCAGATCTATGGCATCTTATTGGAGGTATCTGCATTATTGATCTTAGGGAAAGAAGTATCTTTTTTAATTTTTTCATGAGGTTGATATTCAAAGGGTTCTTGATAGTACCCCATGGTTTGGGAGACCACAGACAGTTAATAGGCTCAAAAACAAATTGTGAGTCATTAATCTCCGAATTTTGATTCTCATTGAAACAAAATTAAATGCTAAGAAGATGAAAATGGTGAGATTAAAATGTGGTTTTGAGAATGGTATTGATATTGGGTCGATGGGATCTAGGGGGATTATCGTTGGGATGAAAAGGAAATTCATTGGTCAATCTTATAAGTTTCTCATCTTATCATATTGATGTAGAGATAAATAATATAGGGAGTGGTGTAAAATGGCGTCTCACGGGGTTCTATGGCAATCCAGATGAAAGGGGTAGAAGTGCATCGTGGAATTTACTCAGACAATTGGGCAACAATAATAATGATCCTTGGGTTGTCTTGGGGGATTTTAATGAAATTACTAATTCATTTGAGAAGAAAGGGGGTCACCGTCGTTCAGAGAGTCAAATGTTGGCATTTCGGTCAACACTAGAAGATTGTAATCTTACAGGCCTTGGATTCAAAGGCCGTTGGTTCACGTGGGAAAGAGGTAGATTTAATTCCACTAATATCAGAGAAAGCCTTGATCGTAGGGTCGCTACTCTTAATTGGTTGGAGCTCTTTCCAAGCGTCCAAGTTGAACACTTGACCCACTCATTTTCAGATCACTGCCCTATTCTATTAGACACTATGGGAGCGGAAAGACTTGATCATATGAATAACCTAAGTAACTTTCGATTTGAAGCGAGATGATGTTTAGAGTCCTCCTTTGAGGAATTGGTTAGAGGTTGGTGGGCTAAATTGATTGGGAGTATACCTGATAGGCTTGAGATTATGGGTCACAAAATGCAAGTTTAGAGCAGAAGCAATAAAAGGAAAGAGAAGAGAAAGCGGATCTGTTTGGAAAATCATTTGAATTATCTTTTTACTCAAGACATATCTGATGATATTCTAGCCGAGATTGCAGAAGTGCAATTGGGTCTCAATTTGGAGGGGATAAGGAAGAGCTTTTTTGAGAGCAACGAACCCGAGTTAACTGGCTTAAGAATGGGGATCGTAATACTAGTTTCTTCCACAAAATGGCTAGTCATCTAAAGGCTCGGAGTAGGATTTCTGCATTAGAAGATGATTTTGGCAATAGATTTTAGGCGAATGAGGACATGATCAAGGTTGCGACGGATTGTTTTGAAAAGCTTTTTTCTGCATCCGAGGTAGGTTTTGATGAACATATTTTTGATTTGGTGGAGAAAAGAGTTACGACCAGCATGAATGAATCCCTCACTAAGCAATTTTCAGAGGAGGACATTTGTAATGCGGTAAAATCTATGTCATCCTTAGAGGCTCCTAGGGTTGATGGCTTTGTCGTAACCTTTTTCCAAAGGTACTGGCACATTGTTGGGCGGACATTTCTGGGTATTGTCTTGATATTTTGAGTGGGCAAAAGGAAATTGGAGATATTAACAAGACGAGGATTGTGTTAATTCTCAAAATTGATAACCCTAAGAATATGTCTCATTTTCGACCTATAAGCCTTTGCAATTTTATTTATAAGATCATTGCGAAAGTTTTGGTGAATCAAATGAGTGGTATTTTGGGTGAGTGCATCAACGAAGCTCAAGGTGCGTTTATTCCAGGAGACTCATCTCTAATAACGTGTTGATTACTTATGAAGTGCTTCACTCGTTGAAGATGAAGAAGAATGGTAGGAGAGGGAACTTTGCTCTCAAGCTGGATATGAGTAAGGCGTACGATCGCGTGGAATGGGATTTTCTAGCAAGAATGATAAAGTCTTTGGGTTTCCATGATGACTGGATAGCTCTAATAATGAGATGTGCTTCTTTAATGTCTTATTCGGTTTCTTTTAATGGAATGTGTAGCGACTGGTTCTATCCTTCAAGAGGGTTGCGACAAGGCGATCCTCTTAGCCCATATTTATTCTTGCTCTGTGCTAAAGGATTCTTTACCCTTTTGGAAAATGCTAAGCAGAAGGGTCGGATGAGAGGAGCACCTGTTAGGAGGGAAAGGTTTTCTATTAATCATTTGTTTTTTGCAGATGATTGCATTCTATTTGGAGATGCTACTCATGAGAGGGTGTGTACGGTTCGAGACATCATTCGAGAATATGAGATGAGCGTTGGTCAGAAGGTCAATTATGATAAATCTCTAATCTATTTTGGAGCCAATGTCAAAGAAGAGGTAAAGGAGGATATTACAAGAGTATTGGGGGTTCGAGTGGCTTCAAGCCCCGAGAAGTATTTGGGTTTACCAATGATGGTGGGTCGAAGGAAAGCTTGGGCATTTGTAAATTTTAAAGATAGATTTTGGAAGCGAGTTGATGGTTGGAGCCTTTGGTACTTATCAATGGGGGGAAAGAGGTCTTTATTAAATCTGTGTTGTAGGCTATGCCTCTATATGCAATGCAATGTTTTCTTTTCCCAAAGACTCTATGTTCGCAGCTTGAGAATATCATGAACAAGTTTTGGTGGGCTAACAATAAAATGAAGACTGAGATTCATTGGAGTGGTTGGGATATGCTTTGTTTACCGAAGCTCGATGATGGTCATGGATTCAAAATTTTATTTTTTGTTTAATAAGGCCCTTTTAGCTAAGCAAGTTTGACATATATCGACTCAACCGTAATGTCTTTTAACTAGAGTGTTAAAGTGCATTATTTCTCGTTTACTGATATTTTAACAGTTAAAATTGGTTCTTACCCCTCTTTTACATGGCGGAGTATTTGCAGTAAAGAGAGCTTATCGAAGATGGAATGCTGTGGAGAATTGGCAAGGGCAATCGAGTCAACATCTGGAATGATCCTTGGCTCCCTGGAAGGGAGAATAATAGATTATCGGGATAAGAAATTAGAATCAGGTGGATTACTGTTAATCAGCTAATGCAACCAGATTTATCTACCTGGAATGAGGATCTGATCCGCAAGCTTTTTGATGAGGACACTGTAAGCAGAATCCTTTCTATTCCTATCTCTGAAGTAATTTGGAGGATACACCGGTGTGGAAGTTAAAGGGCTCCGGTACATATTCTGTGTAGAGTGGGTATCGGGTACTTTCTAAATTCCTAGTACAATCTAATGCTTATAGTCCTTATCACGATGATTCCAAAGTTTTTTACAAGGGTCTCTGGGGGTTAAACATCCTAGGTAAAATTAAAGTACATGTCTGGCGATTATTTAACAATTTGATCCCTCATTTTTGTAACCTGGCGAAGAGAAAGTTGGCCGTCGATATGACCTGCCCTCTGTGCAAATGAAACGTGAAAAGCTTAGATCATTTGCTTTGGACCTGTGGTATCTTGTGTCAGGTCTGGACTTACTTTCAGATCCTTTTCCAGTCTTTCGATGAGTTGGTGAGTGCAAAAAGGTGCTTTGCTTGTGTTTTTACTGCCGCGGAAGATCAACAAAAATGCATTATTGCTATCTCATTATGGAGTCTCTGGTTTCACCGTAATAAACTTATTCATGAAGGGGTAAAGTTTCAATTTGAAGAGGTGGTGGGCTTTATTACGGGATATGCGCAAGAACTCATATTAACCTATACAAATCTTCAAGTTACTGTTAAACCTCATTTGTAGGACCAATGGAAGGCCTCGGAGGTTGGGATTGTTAAGATCAATTTCGACGCTTCATTTCTAAATAAAGACAAAATAGCAATAATAGCAGTCATAGCTAGAAATTCTACAGGTTCTATTCTTGGGGCAGAGACTTATCTTTTTGAGAACATAGCCAATCCTTTTGTGGTGGAGGCGAGGGCGTGCGAAAGGGCGTTACTGTTTGTAAAAGCCATGGGTTTTTGGCGAATGGCGGTGGAGGGCGATGCGCTTTCTGTAATCAAGAGTATAAAGAAGAAGGGTAACGACAATTTTGTGATTAGATCGATTACCCACCATATCTATATTATGGGTTTAAGTTTTGATCAGATCTCTTACCTTTTTACACCGCGAGCTGCTAATGGTGTGGCCCATGCTTTGACATTGGAGGGAAGGAGAATCGGTTACTTTGGGGTTTGGATCCATGGGTTACCAACATCGGTAGTTTCAGTTACGAGGAAGGAAGGGTTGCAGATGAATCTGGATGATTAAGGGGAGGTTTTTTTTTTTTATTTTTTGGGAAGGTTTTTGAATCCTCAAGTTCAGTTGATGACGAACAAAGTCTCTGTCTCATTTATGGTATACGACGTTTTGGCTGATACCTTGCTGCTTTCAAGTTCTCTGGCGTTGGGCTCAAGATTTGTGTCGTTTTATCTTTTGAAGTTTGTTCATTAATTGTTGTTATCAGATTTTGATATATTGTCTTGTTATGTGTTTTGTTTTATTTTTCGGACTTTGTTATTTGTTTTGTTATGAGCCTGGCCCAATAAATATAAGTCTTCATTCAAAAATAAAAAATCTACAACTTTACACACAGTACAAGGTTAATAATAACAAAATTTAACCATAGATTAAACTACTACTATTTGGATGATTATTGAAATTTCAAATTTTAAAACGTATAGAAACTAAAATTGATCAATTTAAAAAGTATATGAACTAAATCCACAACTTACGCATATACATGGACCAATAGTAAAATTTAACCTAGCTTTTGTTGTGTTTTGTTGTGGCTTCCAAATGAAATAAGATTCCTATTTATAGAAATCCTTACATCCCTTCATACATACATAACTATCCAATAACTATCAATTTAAATAATCATATCTCTTATCGAGAGAAAGGATTGTATAAAACTGTGATTCCACGTCATCCTTATCCCTTTAAAATAGGAGAATGACAAATAAGATTTTTACTCCTGATTTTTAGCATTTTTAGTTAGATTTGAATTTTTTCAGGAGTAAAATTTTGATTTGCCATTCTCTTATTGGAAATGAATAAGAATGACGTGAAATCACAGTTTCATACTTTCTTTCTGTTGACAGATAACTTTTTATTAATAACTAAATGATATAACTTTTAATAATTAAAAGACATAATTGATTGCTTTTAGTCGTTCAATTACAACTTTGAAATAATTTACTATCTATCACTTATAGTTTTTGACGCACTATAAATACTTCAAAATTATTCTAACATAAGATAATAATAATATTATAAGATTTTCCATTATGGAAACCTAAAATGTTGAAAACATTTATTCCTAACAAAACATATTTGGTAAAGATTTGACCTTAATTTATAAATTAATATTTTGGAAAAAATATAAATTTAAAAATAGAAAATAATGAGATATTCCATTTTCTTTCTTATAAATCTTGCAAGAATAATATGTTAGATGACCGGATTACAGATGTAAAGAGACAAATCTTATTTTTCCCTTTTTCTTAAATATTTAAAATTCCTTGAGAATAATTAAAAGAAAATATTCTATTTGAAATTATAAGCCTAAGAAGTTAAAATTGAATAATGGAAGTGACAAGTCATTTGAATTTAGTTGATTGTTTGTTATGTGTTATACCACTCAACATCTTTGAATGGGTCCCTTTCACTACTGCCCATATTTGAAAACTACACCAATCCTATTATTTTTTTTATATTTCACTTTTGTCCTTCTCATTAATACACAAAAAAAAAAAAAAAGAAGAAATTATTATACTTATCCTTTTCATCACCAACATGATTTATTATTTTATGTCCCTTTCCAATTTATATTTTTTTTCATTTTAAATCTTCTAGATTTTGGATTTAATCGTTATAATATATATTGTACATGTAAGTATGTATTATGAATTATTTTATGAATTTTTCTCATCATATTATTTATGATATTTTAGTAATTTTTTCATGTTATTTACACATAATTTTAGTTAATTTTTTTACCCCGAACTCAAACCTTGAGCTAACCATTATCTTTTAAGTCTTAAACTTTAAACTCTAAATTTTAAACACTGAACCCCAAATTCGAATCTCAAACATCAAACATTGAACTTAACCCCCAAACTCCAAATCTAAATTTGAGTTTAGGTTTCGGTTTAAAGTCTAAAGTTTAAAATTTAAGGTTTAAAATCGAGATTTAAGGTTTAGGGTGAAAAAATACTAAAATTATATATCAATAATATAAAAAATTACTGAAATATCATTAAATAATTAAAAGAGATTATAAATAATATAATAAGAAAGGTTGATAAAATAATTTATGATAAAACACATTAAAAAAAAAAGAAAACTTTTGATCAAAAAACGTTTCATCAATATATTGATTGTCGACATTTATGATAATGCATTGATACACGAAAATGAAGGAAGGAGTTAATTATAAATAATAAAACAAGTAGATGAGGGTTAATTGTCAATATCAATAAAAAGAAAATAAAAGGAAAAAGGGAGAGAATTTTGTAGATAAATTTGAAAAAGGAAATAATTTAAAGAAGGCCCAAAGACATGCTTGGTGATGGAGGGGAGCTTCATGCATGTACCTAAATAATTCATTCATCAATTATTTGAATTTTATTTTGATGATATAAAAAAAGGTTATTATATTCATTATTTGTGAATTTAGGGTCGAATTTATTTATAATATTAATAATTTTAAATGTTTATTATCATAAATATATTTTTATATGATATGAATTATATAATATATACAAATAAAATATTGCAAAATTAAAACCAGTAATAATATTAACATCAATAATGAGAAATAATCAAATAATTGAGTGAATATAAATATAATTTATTCAAATTTTTAAAAAATGAAAATAAAATAAAATGTAGAAAAGAGGAATGATATTAGATTCCGATGAATAGTGGGTGAAAAGATGCATGGCTGAGGATGGTTTGGGCTGAAAGAAAAGAAAATGCAAAATGCCAAAAGCATAGGGGAAAGGAATTTTAGTAAAACAAAGTTGTGGGTATCCAAATGAGAGAGAGCAGAAATGGGTTTGTTGTGTTGGTAGGGGTTTTTTAGGGCTCATGATTGTGAGGGAACCTCTCTTTCGGATTCATTGTTAATGTTTATTTGTCCACCTTTCTCAAAATAAATAAATAAATAAATAAAATCAACTTTTATACGAGTGTCGTTGGGTTGGGTTCTGTCAATTTTTATTTCCAAGAAGAATAAAATTCAATTTCAAAAATACCCACTTCCACTTCATTTGTTAAACAAAGGAGAATTTTACCCTTTTAATTAAAAAGTAATCAAAATGTAATTAGTTATAAAATTAATTTAAATATTATCTATATTCTAATATAATTATATGTCAAATATAGTGTAATTTTCAATTAACATATGTAATTTTTTAGAATTTATACATACAGTTATAAATAGAATTAATTATAAAGAAAAAATCCAAATAATTATAAATGGAATTAATTATTATAAAATATGATTTGATTGGTAACTAGAATATATTTAAACCTGGATTATGGATATAAATGGTCGATATACGGTGGAACATGAACCAAAATAAATAAGTAGTCGAATAATTTTTAGAAGTCGATAAAATTTTAATTTTTTATAGTTTATATCTTTATAAATTGTAAAAGATTAAATCGAATTTTTATAATTTTAGGGGACCAAAGTACTATTTTATCTTTACAAATTTAATTTTTTTTAAATTTTAAAGACTTAAATAATAATTTTACATTTTAGGGGGGTCGAGGCCCATGCCAAGCCCCCCTGACTTTGCCCCTGAAAATAAATATAGACTGAGAACCTAAATATAATTTACATATGGTGAGACTCAACATTGAGATTTTAAACTTCTCAAGACCTTAACATTGCCATTAAGCTATAACCTCGTTGGTTGTAAATTTATTTTTTTAAATGAAAATTGTTAGCTATGATAATTATATTTTACTTTTGTTTCTTTTTAATAATTTTAATCATTTTTTCTATTCTAAATAATGGTGACTAATTAATTTTATGTAAAAATTATTTAATAATTATATTATAAATAAAATAAAATAAGCAAATAAATAATTATTTTATTAATATATAATAATCGAGTAATATACGAGTTTTATATTAACTTTAAACGAATATAAAAAATTATTAATAAATATAAATGAATCAAATAAATTTTTTCGTGTCCAATTCAATTAATAAACAAGCCTTAAAATTTTACTCATACTCATTTATTAAATTTGATAAACACTAAACAGTTGATGAAGCTATATTCATTTTCAGCCCTATATATATTCATGCTACCTTAATGAGTAAAAGGTATAGGTGTTAAACAATTACTACTATTAGTGTGTGTTTTAAATGTAATATATAAATCATCTTCAACCTTATAATTTTGAAAATTTTGTCTGTCATTTAGGGTTATCTAAAACTTGGACTGTGGGAGGAAAATCCTAAAATAGTCAAAATTTCATTTAAATTCTTTAGAATTTAAGAAATTTTAAATTAGTATAATGACAAAGTTGTATTTTAGCCCTCTAAAAATTTGTAATTCAACTCTGACCTCAGTGATGAAGTTAGGGAGCTGGTAGGAGCCTCAATCACCCTAAAAAGAAAAAAAATTCATTTAAATCCTTTTATAATTTATAAAATTTTAAATTAGTAATAATAAAATTACATTTTAAACCCCAAAAATGATAAAAAATTGATTTTATACTTTAAAAATAATAAAGATATAAGCTATTAAAATGATGAAATTGTTACAATTTAATTTCACCTCTTTATTTTTTTTTTTCTTTTTTGATTTTGCCCTTGCCTGACCACCCCAAAAGTAATCTTTTAACTTTGTTGTTGAATATAATAAAATGAAAATAATGGTGAAGAAGAAAAAGAAAGTTGTAAGCTAGGAAGATTAAAATCCACACATGTACAATTGTGCATGGTAAGACTGAAGACTTAAATATGCGTAATTACACATGATAAAGCTTGAACTTATACTCAAAATTCAATGCCTCGGGCATAGATTAAGATTTAAATCCCTAAAAAGTAAAAGAATTTCAAAAAAAAAATAACTTGCAAATAGAGTGGAACACAATCCTTAGGAATTCGTATTGTGCATCCCCTTTTCATAAAGCTTATTCATCCCTTATTAAACTTGGATTTTCAATATAAATGTAAACCATGTGAGAAAAATTCTTTATATGTACATACACAACAACAAGGACTAAGACTAGGTTGAATCACTATTTTATTTTTTTCTTAATAGTGAAGTCGAATCTGGCTTGATTCTAAACCTAGATTAATAATGGCATAGATATGTTTGTTTTTTCTTTTATTTTCTCACGAAATTTAATATCTATATACATTTTGCACTGACGAATCAGCCATTGAGGAGTAGTAAATGAAGGGATTTAGTTCTAGTAAAAATCCAATAAATCCATGGGATTTATTATTTGAAGTCAATCGATTCAAAAAATAACCCAAGAATCTATGACATACAAAAGTGACTAGCAAAAATGAATTGAAAAAGAAAGAAAGAGAGAGAGAGAGTAACATCCCAGTTATCTACAGAATCAAGTTTAAAGTAATACAGATGCTATTACAGCAAAAAATGTCATTCCTATCAGTGAGGGACCAATAGCAAAAGAAGAAGATGCAATTTGAATGATAAAATTGCAAGTCCCTTGTGAAGGATTCTGTGTTGTGACCCTGGCTAGACCTTGAAAATTACAGGCCATGTCATTCTGGTTTTGCACCTGGTAGTACATGTTAAATGCGTAGGATGCGTTCCCATTCGCATCCAGGATGTTACATGAAGATCCGTAGCCAAGTGCTGTGCAATCGGAGAAGGTGCAGGCATAGTTTATGTTGTCCGCAAGTTTGCTCAGGTCATTAGCATTTGGATTGAATATACACCATTTCTGAGGAAGATATTCGACATTCTGAGCAGGGATGAGGAACCGGTTCTGATTCTGGCCTGAAAGATCGAGTGGGAATTTAGGCTGCCCGTCATACCTATAGATTCCCCAATGCCGCTCAAAGTTTCCCGGAGCAACACTCTTTACATCTTCATCTAGAAGGCCAAATAAGTACACTTCTAAATATCCTGGCCGCAAAGGTGTGCCGACGTTGCCTGCAAGTCTAGGCATGAGCCCGTTGTAAAATCTCTGAGCATTAGCTATATTGGCATTCTTGTCTCCGTCTGTGGGCCAACCGACCTCCCCAACAATAATGGTCATGTCCCCATGCCCTATAGCTCTCAAAGATGAAACCAATGTGTCAAAGTTGGCATCGAAAACGTTAGTGTACTGAATCCCGTTATCAACAACCGGGTTTCCTCCATCAAAGAAAGCATAGTTAAAGGGGAAGCCATCATTTCCATAGAGACTGAGGAAAGGATAGATGTTTATGGTGAAAGGTGCACTGTTCTTGGCCAGAAATTCAACAATCTGTGTCATAAGTCCACTGATATCAGGCCGAAACCGACCAGCTGATGGAACAGGGTTGCTTTGTGGTGAGTTGTAGACATCTGCATTCGAAGGCACGGTTGCCTTTATCGAGTCCCCAACCCCAGCTTCGTTAAGTGCATTTTGAATATTTTCAAGCGCAGGGAATGTGATGTTTATGAACGAGCCGTTGTAAGTTGTGAGAAACGGCTCGTTACCAACAGCTACATACCTGTTCGATGACATTAAGAAATCCCACAGATTTAATAGCAAGATAAGCATATTCTTTCCTTCACCATTAACAAAACATAAAATCATTAGCATCTTTCAATCATCTTCGTGTGAAGTCACGCTTAGAATCTTCGAAACGTTAATCAAATGAAAAATATGAACGTACAATCCATTCGTTTAGTTACTATTTCATCCAAAGACAAGCTTCAAGGAAACCTTCATAAAAGCATAAACCACGCATGTATTGAGAAATGATGCACATTGTATCAGATTCTAAAATGGTCCTTTGATGCTAAGAATAAAGGTGAAAAGGAACAGAAAATGTTGAAGGAATCTAAAGTCATCTCAGTCTGGAATATGTACCAAAGGGGATAACAAGTTGAAATTTATGTGATAAGATTCCTGGAAAACTTTTCCAACAAGAGCTCACATCATCTGCCCCTTTTGCTTATTTTTCAAGTGGACAACATTTGATTTAAAAGAAGAAAATAAATGTGCTAGAAAAAGTCATTCCCAGGTAAGGGAAGGTAAGTCAAACAAGAACATTGAATGCATACCAAATAAAGATGTTCTAATTGTAATCCAATTTAAGATCAATGATTAGGTCAACTGATAAACTAATCCTTACTTGCTACCAAACAAAAACTAAGTTTGTTTCCCAATCTTGGTTCCAACCTAAACAAGCTGTGAATTTCAATAATAAAAGGACAAAAATAACGAAAAGGTCTCGAGTTCGAGCATTGTGGATAGAAACAACAGCTCGCGGAGAGCTTGTTAGGGTCCAACCCGGCTCCACTCGGCTCTTGTGGCAAAGAAATCGTCAGTAAAAAAATTGCATAGCCCCAACTATCAAATTCAAGCATAATATATTGATTCTTTCAAATACAAAGACTTTAGATTAAGAACCAAAATTCCATAATGCCAAACTCTAACAATTTCCAAAACAAGCATCCAATTTATCAAAATCCTCAATAAAGAACACAACAATATTTTATCAGCAGCTTAAATAAATGCTAGAAATTGCCTCAGCAAACCCAACAGCATTAAAAAAGATAAATCAGTAAATAAAGACCAACCAACAGAGATGTGATTAATATAAACGACGTCAAAAATTGGACTTACTTAATGTTAACACCTCCATCGAAATTATATCTTGTGACATTCCTCCTAACCCAATCTTTAGCACGTTTATAGCTGTTCATAGCAAGAAGTTGATCATTAGGAATAGCAACCATGACTTCAATATCACTTCCTGCAAGAGCATCCATAGTAGTTGAATCTGCATCAAAAAGCTTAACTTTCTTTATTCCATTGTCTTTTAACATCTGAACCACTGTTTTTGGGGGAAGTTTATGTGATGCCATGGTACCCCAATTCACACCAAGACCATGAACACCACCACCAAACAACTGAAGACACAGGGATATTGTTACCAATATTCCTAAAAAGCAAGAATTTCCCATGCTTTCTCTTTAGCCTTTTTAATGAAAAATCTTGAAAGGAACAAATAAAAGGGGCTGAAGGTTAAGGCTTAAAGGTGCTTGCTTAGAAAGAAGAAGCAAGGTCTTGGCTATGGGGTTATGTAATAATGTTAAAAAGAAAAGAAAAAGGTTGTTTATCTGCTGGATCAAAAGAAAATCAAAGAAATTCTTGTGACCATAGGAGAGAGAATGAGAGAGAGCGAGAAGCAAAAAGTGAATCTAATAAATGAAACTGAAAGCTAAGAGAAAACAGAAAAAAGAAGCAAAAAAGAATATAAAATATGAGAAAGTTTATTCTGTTTTCTTCTTCTTCTTCTCTTTTTTGTATATTTCTCTGCTGGAAACCGTCAATTTTTTTTCTTTCTTTTTTACTACAAAAACTTTATAGAAACAAAAAGATTGAAACTTTATAGAAAATAGGAGATGGGTTTTGATGGAAATATCGAAACAGAAACCGTCCTTGAAGAACAGAGAAGAAACAGGGGAAGGGAAGAACTGGAGTGATGTTTTAGAAAAAAGGAATCAATCTTTTTGCAGACCAAAAACAATACTTTGAAGTTGACAAATCAAACAAGAATAAAACATGAAAAGTGAAAATTATTAATCAACAAGAGTAACCAAGTTGATGAAAACAAATCACAAAAAGAGATCTATGAATTTAAGTGTTGTTGTTTTTTCTTTTTTGTGATGGAAAATTGGGAATGTTGAAAAAATTGATTTTTTGATTTTTTAAATTTATTTTTTTGGATTTTGGTAGGAATTCTAACGGCTAATAAGTAAGAACCTTGTGCTTTGAAAATGTTTCAATGGTTCACGGTTGATTATCTCTAGAGAAAAAGGAAATATAATAATAAATTAATTAAAATAATATCTGTATAAAAATTATTCATTTATTATTTTTTGTTCGTACAATTTTATTAATTTATAAGAAATTTCAAACAAATTAAGAGTTTAAAGTTGCTTTTCTTATGTAGATTTGAATAGTTCTTTTGTTTTTTCTTTCTTGTCTTAGTGTGTATATATATATATATATATTGAACACTTTTCTTACCTTTTTTTTTTTAATTATTTGTTGGATTTATTTAGAAATAACGGTAAAGATAAACACGCATCCAAAAATTCCTGAAAATAAAATTTTAAAACCAAAGATTAACCCAAATACTAATAAATTTAAAATTTTATCATGTTGATTGAATATTTTATAATACTAAAGAAAATGCATAATTTGTAATTAATATGTTATTTGATTATATTATTAATTTTTAAAAAATAAAATTTAACTTCAAAAGATTTAAATTGATTGAATTTCTTAAATTGATAATTATTTTATTAATTTGATGATAATTTCTTATAAAAAAACATTCTTAAAGTGAAAAGTTTTGATTAGTTTTATTTTTAGAGTTAGATTAATTTTTATTAAATGTGTTCAATGTGCTCTTCAAGAAAAGTAAAATTTTGAGGAAGAAATTTTTTTTTAAAAAAAAAAAGAAAGAAAGAAAAAAGGGGAAATATCAATTCATGACAAACG
Source organism: Gossypium rotundifolium (assembly GCA_025506655.1). NCBI lineage: Eukaryota > Viridiplantae > Streptophyta > Magnoliopsida > Malvales > Malvaceae > Gossypium > Gossypium rotundifolium. The sequence goes on along the minus strand of CP106732.1, from coordinate 20,336,566 downwards.
GTGACGTTTAGCATAAATTGCTTAAAGTTTAGGCTGATGACGTGGACCACTGACAACCCACGTTTACTATGCACACCCTCCTATGTATAGTACCCAAACAAGCCGGTTATACATGTTTTTGAGTTTCAAAAAAGGTTACGGTTAAAATACATTTGAAGTCCTTATATTGTTTTGTAAATTTAAAATTTAGTTCATTTAACTTTTTTTTTTAAAGAATTTAATCTTTGATTCATCTGTTAAATTCGGGTTCATTACAATATTATTTTTGTTACATGGTTAGGGAGTATTATGTAATTTCAAAATATCATATCAAAAATTAATAAAATAATTTTAACCAGAAATAGAAGGAGAAATTTTATAAAAAAGAAAAGGACTAAATTTCAAACGTATGAAAAGTAGAAGAAGTTAAAGATATTTTAACCAAAGATGCTATTTTGTAAAAAATAATAAAATATTAGAAAAGTTTTTCTTTTTATAAGGATTAAAATTTTGGTTTGCAGATAAAGTTTTAATTTTAAAATTTGATTTATGAGAAGGTCGGTCACCGACAGAGTTGCATCACACGTAGTAAGATGGAGAGAGGTTGTCTCTTTTCGAGATTGCGAAAAGATAATGGGGAAGTTTTTTCGTAATTTCTGATTTTCTTTTGGTTTTTTAAAAGATAAATTATTTAGTCCATTTTTTAAATTTTATTATTTATTTTATTCAGTATTTTAAAGATGAAAATTTTAAACTCTAGAAATAAAACATATTTAATGGAAAAAACATTTATTTATTTATTTAATGTTATTAAAATAATTATTTAAAAGGTATTAAATATTATTATGATTTTTCATATCTTTATATAAAATCTATAAAAAATAAAAATAAATTCACAAAGATATTAATTCTCAAAACTTTAATTTATCATTTCAATTAAACTTTTAATTTTATATAATTTCACTCGCATCATGAGCGATGAGCCTAACACAATCAAATGAGAATTTTTATAGACACAAAAAGAGTTACAAGGAAACGCAGGCTTAAGTTTGTCTCAAAAATACTATTCTCGAGCTAAAAGAGAAGTCCATTTTAATGATCCCTCCTCTATTGACCAACATGAAAGCAAAGGGAGGCTCAGATCGATAACCTTGTCGGACAATAATCAGGAATAAAGTTAAAAAAAAATTTTGAGGCAGAATTAAGTTATATATTTTTGCAATGGTAAAAATATAATTTTATTATTTTAATAACATATATTCTTATATTTTATAATTAATAAAAGAAATTTGAGTAGAACTGTTCATGAGTTGAGTAATACCATAGGCCAATGGCCATTTTTAGGTCAACTCGATCTGGTTTGTTGGTTTGTTTTACTTCTTAAAAATATTTAATATTTTTAATTATTAACATTTTAATGTATTATAATTAATTAAAATTTAAAATATTTTTAATATTTAAAATGAATTCAAATTTAATTGATTGATCCAAAACTTTAAAATTATTGTCCAAACCTAATGCAAATCGAATCCATCTGAGTCACCTGTAAAAATTTGAGTTTATTTTCAAAAATTAAAAAAAAGTAAAAACAATATAAAAGTGGAGATCCAATCCTACAAGTTTAGGGTTATTGTTATTTTTTTATTAACCACATTTAATGCCAATGCCTCAATAAAAAAGTAAGCCAAGAAATGTGATAATTAATGCAAACTAAACTAATATAAATGGCTTCATTTCTCATACACTTTTTATTCACATAAATATCACATCCATAACTTATAATATTTATGATTTCTCAATAATCATATAAAACATTTATTATTATAATAATATTTAATTAATATTGTAAAAGTTTTAAATATAACTAGATAATCATAACTTATAATATTTATGATTTCTCAGTTAATATAAAACATTTATTATTATACCCTAACTTCCTTAAAATATTTTTTCATTTAGATTCTTTATTATTTATAAAAATTTTAAATTAGTAATATTATTTATAAAATTTTAAATTATAAAATTTGATTTAATCTTTTACAAATTATAAAGATATAAAGCGGAATAGTAATGAACTATAAAAATTAAAATTTCATCCACCTCCTAAAAATTTAGATTATGATAATGCAATCATTAATTTTTAACAAAAAATGTCACATCATAAAAAATAACAAAACTAGAAACTCTATGTGTGGAAACTATGTATTTAAAACATAAAGATTAGTTTAAAAATAACATACAATAAATAATAAAACTTAATGTCCTGGGCCTAACCCCTTAAAATGTAAAATTGCTATTTAGGCTCTTAATTTTTAAAAAATTTAAATTAGTAAAGTTTGAAACTAACTAAAATAATATAAACTATAAAAATTAAAATTTCATCCACCTAAAAAATTGTCCTCCTTCCCTGAAATATGCACAATATTAAAATGAAATACAATAGATTAAATTGTGAGTAAAATAAAATTTAAACACGTCAATACACCATATTAAAAATACTAAATGTATTATAATTTTTCTATCATGGTTGTGACATCAACTCAATCAATAATATTATCAATATATATACAATTGATGGGTGATAAAGTATGCATAATACAATTAAAATGTAAATATCATGTTGAAATAAAGTTTTGGTTTAATAGCGAAGTTGATATTTTATTGATGTAAATAATACGGGTTCAAATCCAATTACTTGAAAATTTTTATCGAGTTTTTTTAATAATCTTATTATAGGTTTTGATCATTTCTACTCTTTTTTGACACAATGCTTAAAACTACTCATAACTACTCCTTAACTCAAAAATAGGAGAATAATACGCTTCGTCACGCTCGAACTTATATCCTCTTATATATTGACAATAATGTCTATGTTAATCGAGTTAACATTCACTCAATTTTATTAAATATATATAAATATAAAAGAATAATAGTTTGAGATGGGATGGGATGGGATTGAAATGAAATGAAGAGTAAATGGTGGAAAGGGTAGATGTTTGGTAGTTAGTTGGTACAACCCATTGGCAGTTGCATTTATTCAATTTTGGATAAAGGCTTTAGCAATTCTTGCACCCATTTTAGCACCTACTTCCCATTCTACCCCCCCAAAACCATATACATATAAATTACATATGGTAATATTAAACACCATTATATGCTACAAAAATTAATTAAATTAGTCGATTGAGTCTTAACTCGATTAGTATGGGTGTTATTGTCAATGTAAAAGGATATGAGTTCGAGTGCGCTAAAACGCATTATCTTTCTATTTATAAGTTTGAGAAGAACTATAGATATATTTAGTTATTGTATAAAAAAACAAATATAATCAAAACTTATATTCAAAAATAAAAAATTATGAATAGTTTTTGAGTTATATAACAAAAAAATATGTTAATACATAAAAATTTCGAAATATAAAATATCATAAACATAAAAAAAATATATAAATAAGATACAATTATATTAATTATTAATAAAAAATTATGTTTTTTTTATTATAGAAAATTCATAGGGGATGGGAGACTTGTCTGCCCCCATTTATTTTCCTTTATGAAAGAAAAAGAAGCTTGGGGCTGCTTCTCCTTTTCAATCCTAGCCAGAGGCCAAAACCCAATAAGGTTTTAGTTTAGTGGTCAAGAACTATTTATTCATATAATCTATTCGGGTTCGAGCTTTTAGGGTAGCAAGTGGTAGATTTTTAGTTAGATAATTTTATATAGTGTGTGAACCATGTATAGTTTTAAATTTTAGGTTTAATTTGGTGACCGAGAATTGCGCTTTCATAAAATTCACTTGAGTTCGAGCTTTGAGGGAAGTAAGTTGTAGATTTTTATTTGGATAGTTTGATATAATGTGTGTATGATATAAAAGAAATCATAAGTGAATTTATTTCATATTTATTTTATTTAAATCTCATCATATATGGGTTATGTTCGAAGATATTTTGACTACCTATTTTGAAAGTATATTAATTATATTTGCAAACACGAATATACTTATACTTATTACCTAAAACAATTTTTTTTAAAATTAAAAAAGAAATACATAAATCCATCACATATCATTGTCATCCTCTCCTCTTTACATCTCACTCAACCTTTTCATTCCCAATTTTGATGTGGGGGTCCCTTATTCTTTACTGGCTACCTTTGTTGAGCTTTTCAATTTCATCCAAACTTTCAAATATCATAATTCTCACATTTTCTTATATGATATTAAGGAACAAGAGTAAAAAGAAAGGAACAAAAAAAAAAAAAAAAAAACTAACATAATTTATTTTTTTAAATAATTTTATTATAAGTTTTGATCATATCTATTCTTTTTTAAGAAAAATAACTAAAATTATCCATAGTCTCTCCTCAACCTATAAATAGAAAAACAATGCGGTTCAACGCATTCAAACCCACGTCCTCCTATATTTGACAATAATGTCCATACCAATTAAGTTAAGAGTCGAACACCGAGGAAAGATATGCAAAAGAAAAAAAAAGGGGAAGGTTTTTGATAAGTTTTGGAAGGTGTGGATCCACATCATTTTCCATGTTGAAATGAATTTCCTTAGATTATATTACTTTATTGGCCCACATTCCAAATTATTCATTAATTTAACCTAATTATGATTCAGATGGTTGTAGATAAATACAACAAATGCTTTCACATTGATTGCTTTCAAGTTTAAGAATTTAGTCCCGAAAGTAAATAAAATAAACTGTAAATAAATAGATTAAAAACTTTAGATTTCTCAAAATTGATATTTAAAGTTGAGATAAATTTTATTAGTAGCAAATTAAGAAATAGATTAAAGGTTTGATAAAATAGTGACTATTTAAATATATGTATTATCACAAAATGCCACTAAAATACCTCTTGTCATTTTTAAATGAATGTGAATAATCTTTTTACTCTCCTTCGTAGTTGATTTTATATATATAGATAAAGATAATAGAAACATTAATTTGATCAAAAAAAGAAAAATTAACCAATAAAAAATCAAATTAAAATTTGAGAAGAACCATAATTTTAAGATTCAACCGTTAAATCGTGAATGTTGATGCTTGTGTCAAAAAACTGTCGTTTTTTCGTCAATATAGTCTTCAAAAATTCTATTAATGATTACTTTTGTCTGGAAAACGAAACAGTATCGATCTTCTTCATTTTCTTAATATGGGAAAAATACTTCATTAACAAAATTCACATTAAAAAAAGTCCAATTTGTCTTCAATTGGTCTCTACTCTACTACAATTCAAAAATTGAAAATGAAATAGTAAAGAAAAATTAAAAAACTAAAGCCATACACATGAACAAAAACAAAGCTTAAAAATACTAGGATCGATAAATGTGAATCTAGTAAAAGGACAAAAAAAAAATCTATGGATTTAAGGGTTTTTAAGATGAAATCACAAATGAAGAGAACAAATATTTTACTTGTACTGTTATATTAATAAAAAAATTTAATATACTCATTTTGTCCCATTATTCAATTTAATATAAGTATAGAATATAAATTTACATTAAATCAGGAATAATTTAAAATTTATAAATAAATAAATTAGTATTTTAAAAATATCTAAATTACTCTTATTAAGTCTTAATGTCTAAATTATCCTATTGATTTTTCATACAACCTAAAATACCCTTACTAAGTTTTGATATTGATTTCGAATGCTCCTTGGGAGCTAACTTTATATAATATATAGATTAATAACCTTGTTGTCAGATTTGTATTAAATTTATCATTAGTTGGATTTTCATCTTTTAAATAGAAACCTCGAATATTAAAATATCATATATCCAAATTTAACAAAATTTATTAACAATATTATTAATTGGGCTATTAATTTTTTTTATCAGACAAGTGGAAGTACTAAATTCTTGAAAATAGAAACAAAGACTAAATTGCAATAGTTCAAAGAATACGAGGGTGAGGGCATAATTGATGATTTATGACGATGATATTTAAGTTCTTACTCTTTTAAAAAAGACATAATAAATACTTTATTTCCTCATATTAAATATTGAAAGAGGCTTGTCGTTGTTTGAACTTTGAAAAAATAATCAATATTTAATTAGGATAAAGCTTAAACGTGTGAAACTCAACTTTGTCTTGCTTGTTTCTGTTTTTAAACATAAAAAATACATCAGAAAACAAATAATGTGAAGAAAAACTTTATTTAAATGTTTAACAAAAATCAATTGACCAAATAAGCATGCATGATAGCAACACTAACAAACCTTCTACCACTTTACCCTTGTTTCATTACTTGGATAAGCTTTTGAGTAGGGTTGATAAGCTGATTAAAAGCATTATTTTTGGGAAAAAGTATTGCTCTCAAAAGAAAAGGATAGGGAATACCCTGAAAAGAGAAACAAGAAGTTGGTGGATGAGGTCCACATGTTGAAATCTCGTTATAACAATTTGAAATCTTTTAAGGATAAGTACGTACTTTACACTTAAGTCCCTACTCTTTTATTTTTAATTTTAACTTCCAAACAAATCCTAATATACCCCAATGTTTAAAAGGTGAACAAAATAAGAATGAAACTACTACTATGGGATCTCAACATCCTACATTACACAGCATAAAACCAAACACATTGAAGAATATAGAGAAGATATTTATCTACTTTTATTGAATAAATATCTAAGAATTAAGGAATTCTTTAGTCCTTGAATAGATATCAAAGAATAAGGATGTCTTTAGTTACAATGTAGGCTTCCTTGGACAAAGGGGGCTTTTTTAAAATATCAACTTTCTGATTCAATTAAAACTGAACCTGAACCAATAGAAACAAAAATCAAATCTACATTCATATTCCAATGCCTGAACATCTATATATATATACATATATATATTTTAAACCGCAAGTATCCTCAAGCTGAAGTCCAAGAATTTATCAACATCATACATACCCTACCAACTTGAGCTAGTGAATCAAATATAAACCAAAAGTTAAAACGCATTCTATTTGATACCAATGTTCCCCATAAAATGTCTTTCCTTTTTTTTTTCTGTTTAAATGCAATATAACCCAAATGATGACAATAGATTAACAAAGACTGCTACCAATGTTCCCAATGTCTTTCGTTGTAATGAATTGCAACAGAACTAATATCCAACAAAAAAGGCATAATTGGAAAATGAATCGTCTAATCAAAGCTTGACATCTCATCTCATCTTCGTCATGAGGCTTTTCCAAAAAGTTGCAATGAAATTTCAGGGGGTGACAGAAACACAACTTACATTACGTTTCAGCAAATAAGTTCATCTTCAAGATAGTTATACTCAAATGTGAACTCCGTCTTAATTCTCTGACACCTGAAAAACAGCATCACGCAACATTAACATAAAAACAGATAGTTTAACTGAAAATGTGATTCAGCCAGGCAGGTACCACGTTAGGACTTGGGTGTATCAGGTATGGGAATGTATCAGACACAAGTATAGTAAGATCTTTTAAGTTTTTCATATACTTGGAGAAACCTTGGAGGTCATATCTCCATATCCATATTCAGAAATAAGCGTCGGACATGGATAATTCTATAAAATGAAGAATCCAAGCAACATAACACAGGTATATGATGCTTTTTGAAATAAATGAGAAGACTATACTTCCATGCCAACAACTTACCATCCATGTTGGTTGTCATCATTTGCTATGTGAAAATCAAAGTATACATAGGTTCCCTGTTCAAATTCATCAGTGGCGATTTTTGGTTCCTCATGCCGCTGAAACCATGTGTTGTATTTTCTGTGGTATCTCCAAGACTGCTTCTTCAGTTCCTTTGCGGCCAGATATTGTTGGTAAGTATTCTGCACAAAATTTTACAAGACGGAGAGCTCAATTGTCACCAAGTTCTATTGAAATAAAACACACACACAGGGCAAGAGATAGAATAACCTATTTACCTGCTGATAATAAAATGCAAAGAACAGTGTATCAGTGCCAGTGCCATAGCCATCTAAGCTTATGCGTTCCCAGAAGGCAGGATTATTCACAATCGGTGCCTGAACTTGAGGGTAGCTAGCAGGTGTTGCAGCAGGGTGTTTCTGCAGAGTACAAACAGATAACAAATATAAGAACCTACACTTTTGTTGTTTCTTGGAAAGTAAAAAGAGAGAGATGATTATTGGAAATCCCATACTGGAGTGTAGCTCCTAGCACGTTCTGAGTCTTTAGGTTGGGGAATTTTATAGTATGCAGCCTCAAGCATCTGCAAATTGTATAGTTGATCATGCATTCCTCCAGTATTCATTGAGCCACTGAGGTTGTCACCAATGGCACCAAAATCAGTAACACTTCTCCTGCCAATAACGCCAAGACCACTAGAAGACTGGTTAGATTGTAAGGGTTGCCCAGGAGAAAGATCAACATCCCTAATAACTTGAGCAGGTTCTGTCAAGGAGCCTGATACAGCAGCCTGCAGTGAAGAACCATTCACAGACCACTCACGTCATCTTCATAACTAACAATTTATGCAACCAACATTCACCTAAACCCACACTCTATCTAGAAAACAAACAGTTTTTAAACCTAAAAGAAAATGAAACTATTACTACTACATAAATTCAGCCAAACATCACTTTTACTCTACCTAATCAAGCCCATGCACATGCAGTTTTACAAAACAATGACATATGATAGAGGAAATACTCAATCAACTAACTGGACCATCTGGATTACCAAATTAAGTGAAAAAATTACTGATGATTCTAACAGAAAATAGAACATGCTAGCACAAACAGTACCACACCAGCTATAATGCCTAAAGCATACAACCTTAAGAGGTATTCAACATACCGGAGAATCAATTGCATACTGAGTTTTCACCTCATCCTCGTTCATGAGATTCTTGGCAAGCCCAGAAGTTGGAACAGCTTCAGAACTTGAATCATCAGGTAAATTGCGCGGTTGTTGTTCCTCAACTTTTGTATTCCCAATATCTGCATATATACTAAGCTCTTAATCCAGAGATAGAAGTATTATCACAGGTTGAATTAAGTCTCTGTTCAAGACATGGTAAAAGAACACGAAACACTCAGCATACAACAGTAAAGCAATCTGCTACTTTCCTACATGAGATATATGGCCACTCTGATAACAAGTATTCTAATGATAGCTCATTCTATTCAAATATGTTGGAAAAAATTATTCCATCCATTGCTCCATAAAACATTTTCTTGTAGGAAAAACAAAAGTTATTCTCCTTGAAAAAGCTTCCCTTGGAAATTGTTTTCTGAAAAGAACTGGATTTACTGTGAAACCAAACATACAATAGCAAAAGCTCAAAAGAAAGAAATAGAGAAACCAGGAGCAAGGAGGAGTACATGATTGGGCAGCCTGCTACTCTATATACAATGATTCAGTTTTAATGAGCCTCTTTCATTGCATGCACTCATAAAATTAGATGATATGAGATCCCTCACGAATCCCTCAAAGAGCTCATGCTTCAGAAAGAATAAGGTCCAAAAAGAAAATCAAGCAAACTGAATGTTACCCCCATCCTTTGGAACACTTGTTGCCAATGCCTGCTGACTAGACTGTTGTTGGATGGGATTCTGTTGCTGCTGTAAGCTGGCAGCTGTTACACTATTAAAACCAGGTGCTTGGCCACCAAATCCTAGACCCGATTGGATAGAGAGTGAAGAGCTTTGAGAATTGAACTGCCAAAATAAGATCATAAAAGATTTACTATTTGATTTCATGACAGAAAGCTAACCAGGTACCCACAAGTTTGCAGTGCATAGATATTCATGTGTAATATGAACAAGCAACAGAAACCTAGATTTGCATTGAACTTTGTAATAAGTTGAACAACTTGGTTCAGGAAAAGGAATTCATTTAAGAAACAGAACCTGCTGCATGAGTGGGGCTTGTTGTGCAGAAAACTGCTTAAGATTTCCTCCAGCAAGAGGAGGCACACCAAGCAGGTTGCTATGGCCTTGTTGCTGCACTTGTTGGAGCCGCTGCAAATATTTTTCCCTCATATCAGGTGCTATCTCAGTTCTTCCACGAAACTGCCCCTGAACATACAAATGCATTAGCAACTATATCGAACATGAAGAATGTAGAGCACGGGTACAGTCACCTGACAGACTAGCATACCGGGTCATTTTGATTCTGAAAGGAGCTTCCAGGCCTCCACTGCATACCAGAAACCATTGAAGGGGAAAAAACTCTGCCAGGTATTCCAGCAGATTCACTAGGATTACTAGAATCAACAGATGCACTTCCATCATTAGCCTTGGCTGTCTGAGGCAACATCATTCTGTTACTGAGAGGGGATACCAAAGATTGCACCATGCTACCGTTCCCAGGTCTTTCATCAGTCCCCAAAACAGTTCTTTTTGCCATGTCAGAGACTGAAGGGACCACACCAAGGGCTCCATTGCCAGAAGCCATACTTCCAGAAACAAGAGGAATACTAGATGAAGGCTGACCTGAGAGGCCTCCTCTAGCAATGCCTCGTACACCAGTATCCGTAAGAGATGGAGAAGGCCTACGGCCAGGGAAGCTTGTGATATCTTCTTCTTTTGAAGCATTTGGCAAATTTACAGGAGATGAAGGATTGGTGGTGCCTGTGTTTTCCAAAACACTTCGAGCAGAACTTGAACCTGGAAGAACAATTGGAGGCGTTGAAGCACCAGACAAACTATGAGGTGAAAGATTCAGTGGAGCAGGGATTGGATGGCTTCCACTCGGTGTTGCTATAGCAGAAGTAATTGCGCTACTTTTCGAAGGTGGAGTCCTTGCTATATCAGAATTACTATCCTGGGAAGCTGTATCTTCTGCATGCTCCAGGGAGGAACTAACCTGCTGATTACATTGAGTCATTATCATTTCTTGTACATCAATGTGAGCATCAAGCCAACAACTAATGACGGAGTAACTTATATAGGTCAACCAACATACTTTTATACATGTGACTACATCATTAAATATCCAACAATGGAGAGAACAGAACACCTACCGGCACTTGAGATGTTGATGATGCCAAAGATGGCTTCAATCCAAGAATAGGTGCAGCCTGCCAAACATTAAAATTTCATTTTCCAAGTTATTTTCCATGAAAGAAACCATTTCATTAATTTTCTGTTAAAATATCACTTAAGAACCCATTTGTTACATTGAAATCAGTGAAAACCATAACACAAGATAAAAAAAGGCCTTTTTTTTGGTCAGTTAAAAGATGGTTCAAGTACAACTTTTGAAAAAAAGTTAATAAGCAAGTAACAGCATGTCTCAGTAAATCACAATTTCACAAGAGAAAACTGATTTGAATTGGGTTCTACAAGGCATGGTACTAGAATCTTCAAGCAGAACCAAAATGGGAAAAAAGAATACAAGACTTTACCTTGGAAAGAGGACCAATAGCAACCAGATCTTCAAGAGCATCCACCTTGTCTAAAGCTAAAGAGTTGTAGAGCTCATCAACATCACTAAATTCATCAAAGTCCTCCTACACAAATAATCAGGAAAGATAATATATTTAACAGTCAAAACCCACGAAAATGACCCAAGGAGATCATATTGCTGATGCTATTCTTATAAAAACAAATGATTTAGAATTAAATGGAAGATCCTTTCAACACCCAAAGTTGCAGTAAAGGAAAAAAAATCATAGAACAAAACCTGATTACGTTCAACATAATCGTCCAAGAAGTCTTTCACATCATTGACCTGCTCGGGACTCAATTCATCATTATCCAATAATCTCAAAATCAATTCTAACTTCATTATATGAGCTTTGTGCCGGGTAATTGATGTCTCCAAGTGTGTCTGAAGGGCAAAAACAACAAAAGGAAACAAAGTTACATCAAAGCAACATATGTAGTCTCAAAATGTATTTTCTCGTTCAGTTCTACCAGTCTAGGTGGTTTTGTCTTCCCTTTCTTCACAGAAAGCCCTTCAATCTCAGCTTCAAAACTATCAATCTGGGATTCCAACTCTCCAACCTGCTCAGGGAAAGAGTTCACATTACATGCTAGTTTTGATTCACTAAGCATAAGTGCCTCCAAAACATCATTATATACAGAGAGAAGTTCCAGGCTAGTGGAAGTTAAAATGATTTTTTTTTTTTTAAAAATACAACAGAAAAAATATTATGGGTATAACCAATGAGTTGCAGCATTTAAGACACAAGCAAGAAAAGGGTGCAGAAAGGTTAGATTTCATACCACATTGTTCAACCAATCCCTTGTCTCTGATTTAGCCTTCTCCTTTGGATCCTACAATGAAATTGATGCATCACAGATAGTAAAACAAAATGGACAATACTGAGACTGCATGCTTCCAATCAATATTAATATCATCAAGTGAGGTGGAAGGTTTCAAGATGTAAAGAATTATATAAAAAGCTGGCCAAGATGTAAGGAATACGTAGGGAAAAGAAAAAGGGGCTCAATCTTGTATGTTTTACTACCAACACAAGCCCACAACTATTTTTGACTAAGATGGTTGAATATCAAACAACAAGGTCTAGTATAAAATTACACCAATTAGAGGTCTGTACTCCACTCTATCCCAGAATGAACCACTAGTTTTCTATTTTAGAACACTAACAGGTAATCATTTTGTTATGAGTGCAATGGCACAATATAAACCCGTACAGCAGACTCCATGTACAGACAAAAGGCTTAGTTATTCCTATGTTACCTAAAACACAGATCGGTCTGGTACGAGGAACGAAAACAGGAGCACAAATCGCTAATTGTTTGGAACATAATTCGATAGGGGTAGTCTTCTTTGGTTCGTTTAGTAGGAACAAAATATAATTTTTTGGTTTGTTTATTAGGACCGAGATACAATTTATCAGTACATTAAAAGTTTTTATAATATATATTTCACCTTAATTAAAATAATACAAAAACATATTTTATAAATAAAAACAATTAATTTTCATAAATTTATTGATAAAAATTATAAAAACATTTTATATTTTTGAGAAATATAACAATAATTATAGCTTAACGCAACAAACAAACCATTTATCGACAATCTTTAAATAAATTGATAGAAGCACAACAATTTTTAATACTTCGTTTAAAAAATAAATAAAGAAAGAAGACATTTATTATTCGGTGGCTTCTCTGGTTGAAGCCCTCTTCTGTACGCTCGATTCATTGAACTGGATCGCAAACAATTGGGATCGATCGATCAAATTTGAAAAATACAGCATGTAAAGTGATTAAGGTAACTCTGGTTTATTCTTATAATTCATTAATAGATAATAAAACAATCAAGAGCTATGCATTGCATGGTGCTTACAGTTTTAGGCTGTTGACCCAAGCCTTCTTTAGAGAATGCTTTTGTCTTAGTCTCTTTTTCACATATCTTAAATCTTTCCATTTCACGCTCAATTTGTTTCCGAGCATCCACCAGGGCCTGCTCATAAGATGCACTAACCTATGTTGACAGAAGTCAAAAGCAAAAAAGAACAATCATCAGTTTCAAATCAATAAGAACAGTTATCGTAAAAATAAAAATCTTAAGCATCACTAGAGGTAAAGGTGATTCACAGCACCACATAAACACAGTGTGAAAACAGTAACAACTAACAAATGCAATTACAAGTACAAGTACAAGAATTATTTGATGAAAACATACTGAATCAAAACAATCACTTAAAGAGACAAGGGATACAAGTAACGAACTTTTTTATCCTTGATCTCACTGGACTGAATCCATGTCTTGATCTGGTCCCTATACCTTTGCAGCTTCTTGATTTCCTTCTTCAAGTCTGCCTCAAACTTTTCCTTCTGATTCGCATTATCAGTATCATAAACCTAACACAACATATGCGATTTTTCACTATAGATAAACTAAGATTCGAACGAAAAAAAACATCATTCGATTCTTAGACACTTCTTTCTTCCTTTTTAAATTAAGAAAAGGAATGGAAAACAATCTAATCATTAATCGAGAAAATCAATAAGCCAAATTTAAAATAATTCAAGAACACTTCAAAATGGAATGAGACTATAGACACAACAATGTTCGCTTCAATTTCACAGGAACTAAAACTAGAACTATCATTTAAGCCTCTACTTCCCAGCATTTCCTCGGAAACCAAACAGAACAGGTAAAAAAAAAAAAAGGAAAATAAAAATGAAAAGGCATATTTGCATTCATGAAACTTCAACGGCAACCTTGTTCCAGATGCTATCGAAGACATCAACGCCTTCCTGGACCTTCTTCAGAACACGATCGATTTCTCCTTGAAGCTTGCGACTCGCTCCCATTCCGGAATCGGAATGTTTCGAAGGCGAATTAAAGAGAACTTATTTCAAAATGATAAAATGAAAAAACCCTAGCAATGATTGATTTTTCGATTTTACGCGTCGAGTGAGAATTTCCGTTACCCAGTGAGTTTTAAGAGCGTTTCTCACTTACAGAACACCAAACATAAAATCCTAAAACAATTATTAAGAAGAAGACTGTATATATATCGGGATTCGGGAGTGGGAACATTGGAGTCCCATACGGCATCGTTTCAATACATAAGGGAAAGAGTAAATTAAAGATGGGCCGAACCGTTTCATTACAAAAAGCCCAAACACTTCAAAATTCTCTTTACTTTTACCAATGAATTAAAAGGAAATAAATTAGCGAGTTTTTTTTTTTTAATTTTCTATTTATTTTAATTTCATAATTAACCTTGAGAAGACATATTTTATTAATTTAAATTTAATGAATGATTTTTTCTTTTAAGTCATTTACCAGAGCAAACCCAATAATTAATATTTCTTATTTTGTAAACTTATTAAAGGTAGATACTAATCACAAGTTTTAAAATTGTTTTATATTCAATACGAAAATTGAAACTTCAATCAGTAGTTAAGATAAAAGAAAAATTACTATTAGAGAAATAAATTTAAGTTTTGGAATTAAAAATATTGATTTCATCATCTCTAAAAATCAAACATATTGATTTCATCAATTATATAATATATATTAGCATGTTAAATTAAAAGTTATGATGTACAAACGAAAAGCAAAGTCTTTGAGCACTTAATAAATGAAAAACACAGTGATTAGCTGCTAATATCTATATGTTTTATGTAGTTGCTGCAAACTTTTATTCAATTAAAGATTGAATTGGGTTTTGGTTTTTTTCAAGTTGATCATAGATGAATCACGAAGTACAGCATTTTCTTCTCCGAGCCTCCGGTTCCGATGGAACTTCTGTCACTTTCCGTTTATCTACCTACGAAGATCGATTGATGGATCTCTTTTCAGTTCCAGCTGAGGCCATTCAAATCAAACTGTTTGCAGCTTGAAGCAGCATCATTTTCTTCATGGACATTTAAATCCAGCTTTCTCGCAAAATAAGGTAGTCTATTAACTGTTTGCAGCTTGAAACCTTCTTGATCTTCATTTCTGCCATTAAATTTCCCCTCAGAGAAGCTGCCATGCCCTTTCTCTCCTTGTAATCCTACACTCATGGATAAATCACTGGTACTTCTATCAGCAAAGAACATTCTTCTTTCTGCATCATTGCCTAGTTTCATGTCGGTGAACGGTTTCAGCTCGGTTTGTGGTAGCAACCGATCTTCCGGTACATGATCTCTTTGCTCCATGAATGAAGTGCTGTTGTAAGTTCTTAAACAAATCCCATTGTTGTGTATTTCTTGCTCTTTCTGAGATCCATCACATGATGTCAAGCAACTATCCATTGAACAATCAGTAGGTGGAGTTGCTTGTGTTTGTCCTTGCTGGGGACATAAACCTTGCAAGTCTTTCAAATCCGAAAACGCGGAGTTCAGGCATTGGTTGGACACTTTGGACACTAATTCAGATAGCTGAACTTTGGCTGCTTCAAGTCCCATGTTACCCAAATTTTGTCTTCCAAGTGTCTCTTGAGCTTTCTCCAACACTGCCTGTAAGTATTTCCCTTGAGCCTCAATACGAAGCTGTAAATGTCGCTGCACCTGGTTCGATATCGAACTTATCAGACCATGGCTTAACTAAACTACAATAAAAAGCATTACCAAAATGAATGTTATGTACCTCAAGCTGTTCATGCAGCCTTCTCTGCACTTCGATTTGCATTTGCAACGCTTCGCCGATTTGCAATCCTCTGTAGTTCATCAACATCAAAGTCAATACATGAAGAAAAAAGATGATTGAATGAAAAACTATATGTGAAAAGATTATTAATCATTAATCATCTTACTTGTTTGTTTGAGGGCCAATACTCAAGTTATTCATGTGAGTTCCAGTTGCTTCAGACATTCTATCTCCTGCAATTGCAACAGCACCTATATCCATTGAGTTTAAATTGTTAATTATCATAAAAAATGAAAATCTCTAAACTCAAAATTAGCATTTGAAGTTTACTATATCCATTTTATAAGATGAAGGGGAGCACAGTCATCTTACCTATCTTGTTGCTGCCATTATTAGCTTGTCCATGGAGATTCTTACTGAGTCTGTATTTCTGCAGCCAAAAGGACAGATCTAATTAGCCCTTCTAAAATCTAAACTAACTCGTCTGCACCGTGAAACCCGAGGTTTCACTGGATGATGTCGATAATTTACCTGCAGATGACTCTTGAGATGGTATAAAGTAAGGCCAGGAATCCCCATTAGTTTCATTACTGTTTTAGGAGTAGCCTCTGCAACACAAGGGAAAAGAAAAAGGTGCAATCATTTGTAGTAGCCTAAGACAGTTTATGCATGGATTTAATCTGGGATTTGTTCAGATTTTGTGCACTCACTGTCGGCGCCTCCGAGCTGATTGACAGCCTCGATGAACCGCTCATGAAGATCGGGCGTCCACTTGAGTCTTGGCTTGGCGTCGGTTGAAAGAACAAGACCAGAATCTCCAGGGCCATTCCCTCCTTGAAGGAACAAATGCCTCTCAGGGTGGATGTTCTTCCCTTGATGTTGGTACATTTTTCTGTCTCCAAAAGAAAATACTCAAACATGTAAGTTGTTAAGGCTTGTTGTTGAACCAGATACAACTAAATAACCATGCTCGGTACACGTATCGGCTTCGTTCTTTTACCTGGTCCAGCCGCTTCGATCTTCTGTTCTTCAAGTTTTCCACAGACTGCTCTTACTTAGTCACTTGTTTTATGACCAAGTCTTACAAGCCAAAGATGAACCCCCAAGCAGGGCTTTTTATAAAGCAAGATGAGAGAAGCATAGAATCTGGGACACAAGTAATGGAAAAACCTGACCGAATCCAATATTCACAGGGAGTGAAAAATCAACATTGCCCCTTCTACTTTGTTAACTGTGGGCCAAATCAAGTCTACTTTCCATTCTAAGACAGTACAAGCCATTTGAATTCCTCAAAACACCTCAGGACTTGCACTAGGAATTGATCCACCAAATATAATATATGTATATGTATATATGTATGAATGTATGTATGTATGTACGTATTCGTCCCTACTGGCAAAGGCAAAGAATCATATTCCCAGATATTAGAGCTGGGGAGTTGGATTAGTGGAATCCACTATGTTGTGCTTGAGAGCTCTTCCATGGTCTCAATTTCGAAGAAGATTCTTCAACTCTTGTACCTTTGTTCTTCACCTTGTTGTCGATTTTTCTTTTTCTTTTTTTGCTTTCAGGTTGCCAATGTATGCACACAATGCAACTAATGAGAATATAAATAAGGTTTTTAGTTTCAATGTTATCTGATATTAAAGGTTGCAGATGGAGACACAAACAAAGTTTTAACTGGTTTGTATTAAGAGAATTTAGAGAGAAGATTCTTTTTGACTGGTTCATCTAGAAACTTTGGAATTAGATACATACAAGAAATGAAAATAATTATTAAATAAATAAAAAAGGGGGAAGAAAATAAAAGATGCTCTTCTTTGGAAGAGATTGTTAGGGGGCAAGGAATGGAATATGGAATACATTCCCTTTTGTCTCCTTCAGTAAGTTTGGTACTTATTCAGCCCTTTTAAAACTCCTTAAAAATCCGTATTCAATACATACCCGTATTCGATAATCGCAGTCTCTAATTGTTTAGAAGGAATGAAAGGGACCCAAATTACCTTTTGCGGTGTCTGAACCTGCAAAAGACAGCCGGCCCCTTGACGGTGAATCCTAAATACCTTGAGACCTTAATTAAAGCAGGTAAATTGTACTTGCTTCCATACTTTCCCATGGCCCTGTACATGACAACTTGCCCCTTGACTTTGTGCTTTTGTTTGTGTTCCGTGCTTTCCCTGATTCTCTTGCATGAATCTATACGCTCTTCTTTCTCTATTTCATCACTTTTCTTATCTTAATTAACCCTTAGATAAGGCTCCTTATATTTACATATATGTATAAATCCATGCAAATTCTTCCTTTTTCCTCTCTTCCTGCATGAACCAGCACGTAAAAAACATGGAAATACGGACTATATAATCATGCAGGCCATCAACTCGTCATTTTTTTCCTCTTCAAGTGCTCAAATCCGACATCCGTTTTGCAGTTGGGAAAGCTAAAAACAAATGTGTCAACTGCAAGTTCATGATGCTTATGCTGTATTCTGTTAAAGCTAGTATGGGGGGATCGATCCAGTCTTTGGCAATAACCAGGAATTATGCTATACCTATTTAAAATAAATATATATATATTTATATATATATAAAAGAATAATATCTTCATGATCAAAGAGTGCATTGCAGAATAAATTCGTAATATTAAGTTATCAAAGACCAAATCTGTGCCAAAATCATAAGAACCAAGAAATAAAAACTTGATGATATGAGGGATACATATATCTCTGATATATTATATATATATATATATATATATATGCAGATACGCCATTAAAACGAGTGTCTGAGAAATTTCAAAGTAGAAACAAAATTAGAACTCTTAACAGTTTTTGTTTTAAAACAATTATAAATAAAATTCCAATACCTTGTATAATGTCTTCTCGTTAGTTTTTGGAAAAATCTATATATGTACACATACATACATAGTATGCAGTTTGGGAGAATCTAATATCAATACCTTTACACAAAAGTAAAAAAAGGCAGAATCCCTAAATAGTTTGCTGGCATGTGGACCGGAGAATATAAGGCATTGCTTCAGATATAAATGAGCTCACTTTTCGAGAAATGTTCAGATTCTTTTATTTTTTTAAAGTATTCATGTAATACATATACGAGACGATAACATTGGTGGGTATGACTAATTGACTATGAATATGACAATTAATCCATGAATAAAGCATTAATAATACTTTCTAGTTTTGAAATTAACCATGTTTTCAGTTTTCACCATAATTATTACAAAATATAAAAGAATTCCCACAATCTTGTTTGAGTTCTGTATATACATATACATATACATATATATATATATAAATTTTCCCATTTTATCTGCCCTATTATGTTGACAGACAAAAGTAATTTTGCTTAGACAAAAACAGGTACTTCAATTTCATGTTTCAAAAGTACATATACCTTAACCTACTTGCTAGTACTTTATTTCATGATCATTTCCAACATTAGTATATTAAAAAATTCTCTACTTTTCCTCTATGTTATCAAAATAATATGATTTCAGTTATTTTCGATTAATCATTTATTATATTTACGATCACGATAAATATGTTGCGTTGGTTCTTGAGCGGTACAAAAGGAATAGTTAACTTTTGCATGCTGTTACATGCAAACTGTTACCATATCTCCAAGGATGATATTCTTTCACTTTAAGAAGAGGGGAACATTGATATTTATTCTTCCTTGTACAGACATTGTTCCTTTTTATTAATTCTCGACGGTAATCTAATTTTACTTTTATCAAACACTGGAGATGAAAGCTGTGAAAAGAGCAAAACACCCCACCACATGCTAAGAATATCATATTTATCACTTGTTACATGTTGAATGCAATTCGTTTCGATACTATTCATTATATTTACAATCATCATAAATACGATACAAAAAATAATTATCGTTATATAAACATAATGTGATGAGGAGAACACATTCACGATTATGACTGGCCGAAATGGAAAGTGAGAAATGACCACGGAATGCTATTCCCTTGTGGGGGAAAAACAAAAAGTTAGAAAAAGAATTCCCAAAGAATTGGAATCTAAGAATCTGAACTCAAACTAAAGCCAATGAGTCATATTCTCAAGTCAAGAATTTTTATTTTTTTTTTAAATTATTTTTTTTAGGGCGGGTTTATTTATTCTTCTCAACCCAAAGCCACAAAAAATGGGTTCTCTTTCCCTTTTAGCTTAATTTAGTTGGATGCGTTGGAGCATTCATAAATTCACAAACACTGAAACCACTTTACAAGAATATTGCCTAGTTTAGAGATTGCTTATGTTTTATTTTGATATGTAGCTTGAGTATCGTCCCTTTGCGTTATTCTTTTAGCTTTCATTGGCTGACAGCAACAACGAACTCATCGTATCATCATCTACGCCCCATTTTTTCTCCTACACACACACACCAGTTTAAAAGTTTTCAAAGCTTTTCACCATTTGTTCTTTTACTTTCAATTATAATATATTATATATATGAGTGTATGTGTATGTATAGGTTGTGATAAGATTATCCCACTTCAGTTGAAAGCATTGATATTAATTTCATTGCATCTGATACATTTTTCGTTGCCGAAGAATATGATTCCATGGGCTGAACATAAAACTTTGAGTTGGCTCATGAGTTTGAGATAATGCATGGCGCCGCCATCCTCATTTATATTTCGACAAAAATACCGTTTCGGTCGCTCTGAGACGGATTGGATTTAGGGATGGATTCGGGTCATCTCGGGTTCTTGCAAGAAAAAGGTCAATTATGAGAGCATCAGTGCTTGTGTTCCAGGATGCCTTCTTAGTAAAAGAGAAAGTAAAGGATATATGATTGAAGAGTTAATTGCGTCAAATATTCTCTTCTAAGTTAATCCTCAAACTTTAAAATGTTCTAATTAAATTATTTATTATCGATGTTATATCAATCATATCTTTTCATTATTAAAACTGTTAATTTAACCATTGAATAACATGTAAAATTTTATGTAACATAATTTAAAATGAAAACTCTAAAGAAAAATGAATATTGTAAAATTCTTAGTTTTGAGGGTTTTCTAAACTTTTACAAAACCATCTTTCACTTTCACTTTTTTTTTTCAATTTTACTTTATTTTTAGTTTTCATTTTAAATTATATCACATAAAATTTTAAGTATTATTTCATAGTTAAATGAATAATTTCAACAATGAAAAGATATGATTAATGTAATTAAAACGTTTTAAAGTGTGAGGATGTTTAAAGCAATTAAGTCATGATTGAAAGGTGATCCTATTGGGGAACTAATGCCTACACTTTATACTTAGTCCCCAAGGCTACTACTTAGTGGCTGATGAATGTAGAGTGATTCCATATTGTACCAAATTGGAAGATGTAAAGTGGTCTCCATCATACTAATTATTGGCCACTAGTTGCTTGACAATCAAAACCTTGTTGTTATGATATAACAAATACGAGATATAATAATTTAAAAGTATATTTTTTTAAAAAATGTAACATATTTTGGTCTAACATTTACCTTGGGTTTAAATAACATAGTGCATGGGTGAAATGGTAGTAATTGTTGTGTGAATATATGCATGATCGTCCAACACATGGAAGAAGAATATGTGAGTGTTTTTAGAATTTTCTTTTACATGAGTTCTCTCTTTTTCTAATATTAATCAGACATTGAAGAACCAAATCATAAAAGGGTGATTATATATAAATATGTAGATCCATTGAGTAGTCTTCATGCATAGTTGCAGATTGGGGGAATATTAGATCAATGGCAACAACATTTTGAAAGGAAGTTGAAATGATAAGTGTCCAAACACCATCCATGCCATCTTCTTCTCTTAGGAAATAAACTAGGAGAAAGGGGGTGTAATGTTCCATAAAAAGGTCACCCTTCTCAAACACCATCCATGCCATCTTCTTCTCTTAAGTTCACATTCCTAAAATAGTTCCATGAAAGGTAGCAACATAAATAAAGCTTTAGTTTAACAGTATTATTAATATCCCTTTGCATAGTTTAGTCGTATATAGAGAGTCAAGGCTGTCCATTTCATGCATATATTCCCAAACCATTTTCATTGCTTGTGGCTATATGTATAATATATAAAAGGGTAGCTAGGTCCATGGAACTTAGGTACCCTGGTCCAACTGCATCTTTTGGTTTTTCCTACTTTTCTCCGTTCTAATCTTCACCTCCTTCCGTTCCTTTCACTTCAAAGAGATTTGTTTCAAAAACTTCCGAACAACACCCAAACATAGATTTTTTTTTTTTTAAAGGCTAATGATAAGGAGGAGGAGGAGGAGGAGGAGGAGGAGGACGAGGAGGCAGCTTATGATGTTTACCGTTTTATCTAGGCAAACTTCATACTTTTATTATACTCGGATAGACTCTTACCTTATGTTTGAATAATTAATAATAAAAGAAAAGGAATGGAATGGAAGGTTAGATAAAGGTGAGGAATATATTTTCCTTGTTTAGATAGTTAAAATTAATAAAAGAAGTAAAATAAAAAATATTTTTTTTTGGTTTGGTTAAGATGTAGAAAGTAAAATAAATGATTTGCTTAAGTAATTTTTCAAGTATAATCTTTCTTAAAAACATATATTAAATAAATTAAATTATAAAATATAAAATATCAATTTTCTTCATAAAAAATTAAATGAAAAGTATAAATTAATTTGATATAAATTTAAAAATGATAAAGAGTCCTAATAATTAAAAAAGTAGAAAATAATTTTGATAGTTAATTTAATTCACATATTAAAAGTAAAAGTTAAAAAAAAAACTGTCATATTCTTAAGAATTATAATAATCCAATAAAGCAAAAGGTTGATTATAACAAAGTAAGAAATTGTTAAAATTTAAGGAAAATATATATATTCGGAAGAAAATATTCAAAATACAAAAATCATTTTAAAGTAAAGATTATCTATGGCCCAGAAGTTCTAAGATTCAACTATAAATGGGAGGGTCTTCTACCTAATGAGCTACGGAATTCCAATTGTTCTCGTCTTTGGAAAGGACTTTGTAATGTTTGGAAGGAAATGCACAAAGAGGTTATGGTACCAATATCGATTTTTAGAGAGATAATTGGGTGCCTGATGTAGGGCATTTTATGATGTATGGCAGGTTCTAATTAACCCTGTGTGGGACCTTACGTCAGTTAAGGATATGGTTACTTTGTCAAGTGCTTGAATTGGGATTGGTTTAACCTTTACTTGCCTAATGAGGTGAGAACTCGAACTGCAATCATCATGACTCCTTCAAAGACCGACATTGAGGATGTTCTGTGGACCACAACATAGAAAATATTTCCTATGGTTGGTGTTCAATTTGTGGTGCAGAGGAAGAGGATGTTAGTCATCTACTCAGAGGATGTGTCATTGTTGCATCCATCTTGATTAAACTGATTAAACCTTCATTGTTGCATAAGGTGTTTTTGATGGGCTAACTCAAGAATGGAATCTTGGTCTTCATAGGATAATAATGGAAATGGATAGTCTTGAATTATTAAGCTCGATTTTAATAATATTGTAACACTCCCGGCCTTACTCGACCCGATCGTCGGGTCCGAGTCATTGAATGCTATGGTCATTACCGGAGCAACTACGAACAATCATATACTTTCTGACCATTTAAACATGTAATTCAGCATTAAATGTGTTCATGGCATGACACGCAATCATTTTTTGGTCTCACACGAGCTTACGAAACCTCTTTTACTAACTCGAGTTTGAATCAGGACTAATGTGTAAAGTTCTAAAAGTTTTGGGCCGACATCGCAACCTCAAAGCTTCCTCGTCGAGGTGACATCATCTCAATGAGTCACGTCGCGACAACATGTAGACATATGTTACGACAACATGTATACATACGTCGCGATATCACTCACTATCGAATGACATTGCGATGTTAAAGACCTCTTGTCACGACATTGCCCCTGTTTTTGCCAAAATGCACATTTGGTACTTGTTTCAAGTATTTCCAAACCATTCCAAACATGTTTGTAACACCCCTAACCCGTATCTGTCACCGAAATAGGGTTACAGAGCATTACCAGAATAAACAAATCAAATACAGTCATTTCATATTATTTAACATTCATGTCAGATATTATAAAGTCCCTTATATGAGCCCTCGAGGCCCAAAACATACATTAGAAACAAGTCGCACTACACCAAAATAGACTTTTAGCGGCGTTTTTAGTGTCGTTTCAAAGAAAAACGCCACGAATATAACACAATAGTGGCGTTTGAAGGAAAACGCCGCAAAAAAATGAGCAATAGCGGCGTTTATTTTCAAAATGCCACTAAAAAGGATAAATAGCGGCGTTTTTTGGGAAATGCCGTTAAAAGTCCGGGCATTAGCGACGCTTTTTGAAAAATGCCGCAAAAGATATGTTTTAAACGACGCCGTTTTATTAAATTTTTAGTGGCGTTTTGGTAAAACACCGCAATAGGTCCCACTTTTAGCGGCGCTTTGATTAAAAACGCTGCAAATGATAAATTTCTTTTAGCAAAACTGTGTCGTTTTGCTCTCTTATTTTTTACCCACACAAGAACACTTGTTTCCCATTTCGCTCTGCAGGTTCATTTCCCCTTTTCAAATCATTTCTCTACCGATCTAGAAGCGGAAGAGTAACCTGTCTTGTGAATCCCTTACCAGACCAGTCACAATCTGAGCTTTCTCCAGACACCTGAAGAAAGTCAATCGCTGCTCCTAGAACTAGAAGTATTTTCACCCCTTTTTCCCCCATTGACATCCGTTTTGCTCTCTTGTTCACCCTTTTCCCCAATTCCAAATCCCTAAAGTTCACCCTTCATACCGGGCATTGATTTTCCATATAGAAAATCGGATTAACAAAGGCAAGGGTTTTTGTAGGATGTCCTTTGCTTAGAAGCATAATAGGTAATCAAACCCTAATTCTCGATTTATTATTTTTCATTTTTTTTGTCAAATCCCTAATTTTCGATGTAAGAATGCTCTGCTCTTGCATTTGTGATGTTTAGATCAGGTAATAAAGTGGTTAAGGTGCTCGGCTTTTAAGGTGCCCAGCAGGTACTCTTTGTTTAAGTATCTGGTGACTCTTTGTGTTTCTCTTCTATTGTAAGGTTGTTTCATCTATTGATGTTGACTTTTTTCCTCCTCTGTTCAGGAAGCACAAAGTGCAATTAATGACTTAAGTAGTAAGACTGATGTTTTTCACTCTACATGTTATTTTCATTAGTTGCATTTTTAACTCATCAAATAAAGTTTATTATTTATAGCCCAAAATTTTTATTTCATATATCTCATGCTTGAGTGATTTTAATAGGTTCTTTGTAATAGTAAAGCCAAAAGAATGATTTTCTATTTATTATGCTATTCCTTGTATTTGCTGTAAAATCACCATGTGTAGAGTATTTATTCATTAAATTGTCATGGCCCAGTTGGAAGAATTGTATTTGGCACTGATTTTTTAGATGAACTGTTGTTCATTGCAGTCCAAATTCAATTGTGCTTTAATTTATATTTCTAGCAAAGTGGCTTGGCAGTCGGCAGATTCGTTGTAATTGTGCAACAAAGGGTGCTAGTAGCAATGATGACAAGCAGATCTCTGATGCCAAAAGTGTGGTGGAACTTACCAATGGCTCATCTGGTGCCTTTTTTTGCTGCAATTCATTATCTTTTGTTCAAAATCAAACATTTACAATAATTATTTCATTGTTCACTGCTAGCCTCATTATTATTAGTACTTCATCATTTTATTTAACC
Source organism: Gossypium rotundifolium (assembly GCA_025506655.1). Lineage (NCBI taxonomy): Eukaryota > Viridiplantae > Streptophyta > Magnoliopsida > Malvales > Malvaceae > Gossypium > Gossypium rotundifolium. Next base: position 20,310,832 of record CP106732.1, on the reverse strand, counting down.
TTTTGTATATCTTTATCTTTATGCTGAAAGGGAAATAAACTTACATCTATTACCTTTTTATGCAGAGGATGGTAAAGAGACAACCAATCTGAGGCTCCCGAGAATAATCCTCAATATACTACTGCTTATGTGGGCAATCTTGCTCAGAGGCAAGTAACTATCTCCACCACTTTTAAATAACTACATTGATCAAGTCTTTCAACCTGTTAAAACTTGTTAGATTGTTAACTTGAATGATTGTTAACTGGTATGGTGTTGCTCGGCTTTTGAATTTTTTATATTGCAGTGATGAAGCAATAACATATAAGAAGGATCTATTTGTTGGATTCTTCGTTGAAATCAATAAAAGCATGTCACTGTAATTTAGTCTATAAGCTATTTGAAAATATTCAGCATCTAGCAATGTAGTAGATGATGCTTTGACCTTTTAGAACTAGATTCACTTGCATATAAACATGTCTTGTCAGTGGAACAAGATTATTGATCTTACATTGCACCAGAGTTGGTGCCTACAAGTTCTACTTATTTATTTTCCTAGTTTCGATCTTCTCTTCTTAAGATGCTTATGGCTTATACACAAAGTTTCCTTATGAAAATCCATGATATTCTAAATATTGGAAACTTGTTTCAAGTACTAAGGTTTTTTGTCACTCAAATACAAGAAGCTACGAACCACAGTTCTTGCTTTCCTTGATCAAACTTTTAATCTAGCTAAGAAAAGCTCCTACAAAGAAAAACATGTTTCAATACTAAGTATGTACCATACTAATTACATTTAATTCATCATCCATTATTTTGTAAGATGATTTGTGAGGATACACCACAAGTGCTAGATTCAGATGTGCTTGGGTTAGCTGAAAGGCCTATCAAAATATTCCTTCCTCGTTTATTTCAGGTTAAATGTAGCTCCTTGTATTAAAATTTCATCATGCATTTATCAATACTCTATTTTTGTTGCTAATTATTATTATTATTTTCTATGAGCGGTTTTTCAATCTCCACATACTTCTCTCGAGAAAGCTTTCATTGGATTCGTAAACCAATACATTATGTTGATGCCTTAGTAAGTTTTATCTTGAAATTTTGTATTCTTGCGATACTTGTGGGCGATGATTGATACTATACATTAATATCTTGCGGGCTTTATATACATCCATGGATAAATTCCTTGAGGTTTATTTGTCCTTGCTAATAACCCTGCTGCAGAAGTGCGAAAATCGGTTTCTTTTGAAATTACTATCTTTGCTTAATGTACCTTTTTGAATTTGTGCTAGATTTTCAGTGGGAATTTATTGATATTCTTTGTTACTTACTTGTGTATCTTGGCTGTTGGTACATTTTTTAATTTGTAATAAATTTTCAGTGGGAAAATTTTGTAGATGTTTATCACATGTTTGTGTATCTTTGCTGTTGACTTCAGAATATATCCTAGAGAATATGCTAAGATAGAGACTTACGGGACTAGCTTGGTAAGATAATGTCAAGGTCGGTAATATTTTTCTTTTCATCTTCATGCATATTATTTCTTTTTGCTAATAATTTAGCACTAAGTAGGTAAATTTACAACTTTTTAGAGGTGAAACCCATGTTAACATTTAATCCTATACCCTCGTACATAATATTTTTGTTATTGTTGTTCTCATAAGGGGTCTTTTCATCCTTTCAGAAAGATTATTATGTATGAGAAGTGGATGTCTTCATTCATTCACTTTGAAAACTTCTGAACTTGTCCTACCAATATCTCAAAACTTATTGAATTTGTTTGTATTTTCAGTAAGCTTTTATGTTTTTATCCTGGAAAATAGCAATCCCAAATATTTTATCATATTAATGTTTTTGAACGTTGCATAATTTTTTTAGATGGACCTTGAGTTGGCTCCTTTGTGCTAATGAATGCGATTACTTCACGGCAAGCACGAAACATCAAATCATCAATGAGAGTCGTTATATTTTCCGGATCCCGGTGTTAACTTGTCATGTATATTGCTTACCATTGTATATTCTTTCTCTTCTGAGCAAACGTTATAATTTTGGTATCACAATTTTCTTTTGTGCATGTAGCATATCAAAATTTAGTATGTCAGTATATAGATGTATATTGTTTCATATCTATGTTCCACTAACTTTTCTCAATGCTTCCTAAGGAGTTGGTGGAAGGCGCCTTTAAATCTACAACTCCACTACTCTTGTTAGGATTTGCTAGACTTGCTTCTACATTGAGTCTAGACTATCGTGTAGAATGTATTTCTTTACTTGGACTTTTGTAATAATAGTTGTTTGCAATGGAATAGGATAAGTTATGTACTATATCTACTTGCTAATATAAAACAAATGGAACTCTAGAAGATGTCTAAAATAATGCTCCAAACCAGTTTGTACTCAAAAGCATTTTGCATAATAAGCATAGAATTTATACTGATGGTTTTAGTTAAATGATGCCTTTCTTAATGTTGATAGTTCAACATTTTAGTCATTGATAATTGATGATCAATACTTTTTTCGTTTAATGGAATTTCTCCTTGTAGGTACATGTGGGGAATATGGAGTCAATCGAATTTCTTTTTCACACTTAATGGTGTATCTATCCTTACATCTATTTTAAATGTTCCATGAGAATATTCGGAATTCTTGGTTCATAATTTTAGTTGGTATACCTTCATATTTATGAAGTTTGTTTTTATTTTACGGTATTTGCTTTTGATTGGTCCTATCTGATGAAGTCCATATATTATAGGTGAGACAGATTTGTGCGGTTTATAGCTTTGCTTGGTGTTCTAAGGAAATACATCATGTAAATATGACAAACAAAACTTAGGAATAAAAGGGTTTTTCTTTTCATTTTTCTCCATAGTGCTCATCTAAATACTTGCAAAAGTATTTCTATAATTTTAGGCAAATGTCACATGCTTGTTATTAGATGGAATTATAGAAATTTGTATTCTTCTATTTTAATATGTCTTCAAACTAAATTATATTCTAAATTGGATTTTGGTGTTTTATAATATTTTAATTTTTTATTTTTTATAACCTTTTAGCGTTTTTAAAAAAGCGTAGCTAAAAGTCATGCTTTCATGACATTTGTGTAAAAAGCGCCGCTAAAAGTCCCTACCTTTAGCGGCGTTTTTTATAAAAGCGCCGCTAAAAGTCCACACCTTTAGTGGCGTTTTTAGAAAAGCGCCGCTAAAGGTCCCCACCTTTAGCGGCGTTTTTTATAAAAGCGCCGCTAAAAGTCAAGACTTCTAGCGGCGTTTTTTCACAATAAACGCCGCTAACTTTTGTGGCACTTTTTTTTTAAAGCGCCGCAAACACTATTAATGGCGCTTAAAAACGCCGCTAAAAGCTAAAAAAAACGCCGCTAAAAATCTGTTTTGGTGTAGTGTCGGGACTAAAATGGGTACTAAGAAAATTTTCCGTGAAATTTAAAATTTTTCCTAGGTGCAGGGTAGACACGCCCTTGTGGTCAGGCCGTATGTGCATTCGAAATAGGGCACACAGCCGTGTCCCAGCCCGTGTTAGTACCTGTGTAACTCTCTGACTTGGGTCACACGGCCAAGTCCCACGTCCATGTTCTAGGCCGTCTGTAGGTGCAAGGGTTACACGGCCAAGCCACACACCTGTGTGCCAGGCCGTGTGATTAATTCTAAGCATTTTGTTTTGAAATTTTTAAGAAGCAGGAGAAACACTGCTGAGACACACGCCCGTATCTCTGCCCGTGTGGACAAAATAAGGTCATTTCTAAGCCATATTTCTCACCCAAATTTGCCTTCCACCTATATAAACACTTAAACATGTTCTCAAGCCAATCTTAGACATTTAAACCAAGCCAAAATCAAATCTTATACATGACATATCACTTCATAAATCTATATATCCAAACTTACCTATTTGACCAAAAATGCATATAGACATATTTATGAAGTTTACTATCAATCAACCATACTAAACACTCATATCAAACATGACATTATCTCATATATTTACATCAAAATACATTCATCACATGCCATTCCAATGACTAATTACAACCAAAACATTTATATGCCAAAATTGGTTATTTAAACCTATACATGCCATTATAACCAAAATTAATTTACTATTTGTAATGGGCCTATTTCACCCTGGGCCCATTAAACAAATTAAAACCAAATAAATACAAAAACCCAATAAATAAAATAAAAGTCCATTGTTAAAACAGTCCGTTACAAAAAAATTTTACAGTAGCCCAAATACTAAATTTAAAACCCAAGCCAGCCCAAATACTAAACTAGCCCAAAACAAAACACAAAAAAAATCAAATATCGAAACCCTAGAGGTTTTTGGAGTTTTCAGTGCCGTAGCCTCCAGCTCCTCCATGTCACCCCACACGCGCTATAACAGAAAATGGCTAGCAAATGGAGGGAAGAAAAAAAAGCTTTTGCATTTTCTTTTTATTATTTTTCAGCTATAAAAGGAGCCGAAGATAATCTGTAAATTTTTACGAATAGATATGAAATCAATACCAAAAAACAGATCAGGCAAAGGTTATTTTTACATTATTTCTCTTTTTTATTTTCTTTTCGGAACTGTCTTTATATACATACAAAGGTTTTTATTTTTTTTAAACTATACACACACAAACACACACATATATATAGTACAAAAAAAGGAAAAAAAACTTACTTTTTTGAAATTCGGCCGCTGTTCACGGCAGTGATCGGCCATAATCTCACCGAAGTTTGGCCGAAAATCACCGAGGGAGTGAGAGAGGAAAGTTTTTTTGTTTTTTTTTTTTTTTGAAGAAAGGAAAGAAATGAAATTTTGTAAAAAAAAAATTGGCTTAAATAGCCAAATCAAAACGGCACTGTTTCATTAGGCTCCCCAGACGCCCAAAATGGCGTCATTTTGGGGAGTCTGACCCGAATCTGACCCGCTCCAAGCAAGATCCGCGTGTTTTCTAATGGAAGTGCTAATTGCACTTTTAGCCATTCTGCTTTTTTATTACTTTGCAATCAAGTTTATTTTGTTTTTTAATTTGGCCCCATAATTTATTGCAATTTCAATTGGGCCTTTATCCGAACGATGACGTTTTGGAAGGCTGGGGTTAATTTCCCTATTGGTCCCTCATTGTTATTCGCGCATTCAATATGGTCCTTTCTCTTTTATTTATTTCAAATTTGCCCCTAAATTTCTATTTTTAGTTCAAATTAGTCCTTTTATTAATTTTGTTATTATATTAATTAATCTTAATTATTATTACAATAACCATTATTATTATTATTTTTGTTGTTACTATTATTATTATTATATTTATTAGTATTATTATCATTATTATTGTAATAGACCCAATTTACCCGGGCCCATACAGACCAAAAAATAAAAATAAATAAAAACAGAATAAATAAACCAATATCAGTTACAGTCCATTTACAGTCCAAAATTCAAACAGGCCCAAATACACAAATTAACCCGTAGCCCAAACTAAATACCCAAAACCCAAATTACACCTTCAAACCTAAACAAACTACCCAAAACTAAAAACTAAGCCCCAGAGCCAAACACATGTGGCCCAAAAGAGCCCAATAACTAAACAGAATCAAAAGCCTAGGGTTTCTGAAACCCTAGGCACCGCGAACACCCCAAAACGAGCCTTCCTCGCGCATGACCTAGCCACCACCTTCGCCATCATGAGATTTTTGCCATTTACCTGCAAAAGGGAAGAAGATCGACAGTAGCCGCAAAAATAGGAGTTTTATATTTATTTTCGGATTTGTTTTTGGGTTATAAAACCCCATGAAATCTGTAAAACAGGGGGATAGGCGGATACACGCATATACAGAAAAAAAACTCATACGAAATCAATACAAAAAAAAAATCAGTCAAGATTATTTATATTTTCTTTTATTTTATTATTTTTTCGAAACTGATACATACATAAAGATTTTTTTTTTTTTAGACTACATATATGCGTATTAATATACGGTTAAAAAAAGGGAAAAAAACTTACATTTTTCGAACTCCGGCTGCCGTACACGGTGGTGTCGACAGCAGTAATCGGCGTCGGAGTTTCGCCGGAGTCCCTTTGGACCATCGTTGAAAATTGCCCAGCAAGAGAGAAAGGAGAGGGTGCTCTCTGATTTTTTTTTTTTTTGAGGAATGAGGAAGGAATGATTTTTTTAAAAAAAAATTGACTTATATATAGTCTGTAAAACGACGTCGTTTTATCCTGGGGGTTCAAATGCCAAAACGGCATAGTTTCAACACTGACCCGTGTGCGCGACCCGACCCAACTTCAGGATCCGCGTGTTTTTTCACATTGGTCTTATTGCTAAATCGGTCCTTCCGCTTTTTATTGCTTCCGCAATTAAGTTTTCTTCTATTTTTACTTTTACCCTTAAGTTTTGTTATATTTTTAATTTGGTCCTGATCAATACGCCGCGTTTTGGTGAGTGGGGGACATTTTCTCTTTTAACCCCTCCTTGTTATTCGCGTGTTCTAATTAGTCCCTTCTTTTACTTTTATTTCTGATTTCCCCCAGATTCCTATTTTTAAGTTCAATTTTGTCCTTTCCTTTATTTCTTTCATAATTTTTGATATTTTATTATTTATTATTAATTTTACTTATTATTATTAAATTATTATTATTGTATTACTATTATTTTTATTTTTATTACCACCACTATTAGTATTATTATTTTAATATTATTATTATAATTATATTTATTATTATTATTTTCCATATTATTATTATTATTATTATTATTATTATTATTTTCTATTATTATTATTACTATTATTATTTATTTATCATTATTTTAGTATTATTTAATGTTATCTTTATTATACTATATACTTTCTTTTTTATTCATTTACATCATTTTAATTATTATTTTTAAAATTGTTATTATTAGCATCATTATTATTATAATTTTCATTTTTTAACATTTTTATTTTTTCAATTATTGTTTAAACTTTTATCAATTTTCATTTATACATTGTTTTTATTTATTATTAGCTTGTTATTTTATTCATATTGTTGATTCTTTTTGCTCTCGTTATTACTATTCTTATTATAGCAAATATTACCCAATCATGCATATTAGCCTTATAACTTACGTTTTACTAAAAATCTTACTCCATTTTGTTCCAAAAAAAAAGTTCTTAAAATGAAACAAGACTCGGTATTTGGGAGCTTTGAAAGAATTGTGCCCTAACTTACTGGGCTTCGATCTTTCTCATCGAATTTAAACAATCGAGTACCCTTTTTGAAATCAAGTTTCCAATAAAAGCTTATTCTCAGAAAATCAAGATGTTGTGTCCTAACTTATTGGATATGACATTTTATTATCTCGAGGTAAGGATTTTCTACAAATAAAAATAAACTTTGTTTCGAAAACTTGCAATGTCGCATCCTAACTCATTGGGTGTGACATTTTATTTTCATTTTCATTTTTTTGAAATAAGAGAGTCTTAACTTCCAATTTCATTTATTCAAGTTTTTTTTTTAAATAAAATGATTGTATTTTAAATCTTTCAAATTTTCAACATTCAGGACAATAACTAATCAATCCGGTACCAATTTTTGGGCACTATGAAAGTGCTAAACCTTCATCGTACGTAATCGACTCCCGAACCCGTTTTCTTATTTTTCGTAGACCAAAATCAATGTTTTGAAATAAATGTTTTATAAGGTGATCCAATTACAGTTAAGTCAAAAGGGATTGGTGGCGACTCCCGTTTTTGTTTTTAAAGTCGACCTCCGTTTTTCAAAAAAAATAGTTTCGACAGCTTGGCGACTCCACTGGGGATCTATAAGAGAGTCAAGCAGTAAAATTGATTATTTTTTTTCCTTTGTCGGAAATTTGAAAATTTGATTTGAAAATTTAAAAATTTTGATTTGAACATATGATTATTATTTTCTTGCACACATTGCATTGCATGACTGTTGTGGTCGCACCTTTAAGTGGGAGTGAGAAACTATGCCTTCGTGAGGTTTTCACCTCCGCATGGGCTAGTGAATCACTTTCGGATACATTATAACACCCCTAACCCGAAACCGTCGCCGGAATAGGGTTAAGAGGCATTACCGAACAATCAAATCATTTCACATTCCATTTACAACACAAAGTCAATCATCATCACAACACATCAAAACATAATCAAATAGTCCCTTATTGAGGCCTTCAAGACCTTAAACACATGCTGGAGGAGGGTCGGGATTAAATCGGAACACATACAGAAATTCTAAAAATTTAAAACTTTTCTAAGTTTCAGGGGTTACACGCCCGTGTAGGCAGGCAGTGTGCCTCCCACGGCTGCTAGACACACCCGTGTGTCCTTCCCGTGGTCGAACTTGACTTTACCCCACTACCACCAAGCACGCCCGTGCACCTAGGCCGTGGTCAATCCTGATTTGGCTCCACGCCACCAAGCACCCCCGTGTGCTAAGGCCGTGTACTCTTAGGTCATATACTGACTTTTTCACACGGCTGCTAGGCACGCCCGTGTACCATGACCATGTGTCCTTAAGCTAACTATTGACTTATGCCCATGGCTAGTTGACACGCCCGTGTAAAGGTCGTGTACTACTAGGCTATATACTGTCATTCACCCACTGTCATTAGGCATGCACGTGTGCCTCAACCGTGTGATAGAATAAGCCATTTGTAAGGCCAATTTGTCACCCACCCAAGGTTCAATCTCTACAAGCACATTAAAGCATGATTACACACATAATTTGGGAACCAATTTCATGTTAAATGATCAACATATCATCTCATACAATCTCATGCACAACCATGTTAACTAATAAACTAAATTACACCACTTGAACACATTTCATACTAATAAGATTCATTTCCAATTTCTCCATTTCATACTAGCATCATACCAACACAAAATTTACCATTCATAAGTCATTTTCTTTACTCACAATCCATACCAAAAGATGCATCATATATCAAAGCCATTCAAGCTAAAAACTAACGCATATCTAGCCACATCACATGGCTATTTATACATTTCAAACATGATTCAAATAACTAGCCTATACATGCCATATTTCAACTATGTACATCTTTTCAAAAGTACCCAAATAGATTGCCAATAGTGCGATTGAGATGCTAACGATCCCCAAATCCGAGCTAGCTTTATTGACACTGTAAAATAGAGAAACAATCACACAGTAAGCTTTCAAAAGCTTAGTAAGTTTGATGTACAATACATATTACTCAAATATTCCATATTAGTACATAAGTTAACCATCACATAGATAAATGCACAATTAAACTCAACCATAAGCTCAAGTATCTATTCATTCAACTTCTAAGATTATCATCAACCACATAGGTTCAACATACCTTGATCCACACATAGTTACTCACTATTCATGCTATTCCATAGCTCAATATTACATCTCATCCAACCTTTGCTATTCCTTTGAGTTATTTGCACAGTTAGTGCCAAATTACATAATTGAAACATAGTCGGTTCTGCACATTTAGTGCCAACATGTTAAACCAAACTTATATAGGTATCACACACACAGTGCCAATTTATTAAATCGAATTATCATCTCGCACACATAGTGCCAACCATCTCTATCTCGTATCTAAATTTGCACACTTAGTGCCATTTAGTTCAATTCTGCACTTAGCATTTCAAATCTCATAGTAGTATAGATATTCATTCAATTCACATCACATTGAACATAAGTTAACAACATGTATTATATCCGAACTTACCTCGGGCGTCGAACTATCGAAATGGTCGATTAATCGAGCACTTTATCTTTGCCTCGATCTCGATTCGAACCTCTCCTCTCTTGGTCTATACACATTCAAATTCAATCCATTCAATTAATAATTCATTAAATTTAGTCCACATACACACATTTAGGGTATTTTACAAAATAGCCCTCACATTTTCACATTTCGACACTTTAGTCCTTATTTCACAAAACCATCAAATACACAAAATTTCAAAACACATATACTTAGCTGAATTCTTTCTATGTTCATACAAGTCCACACATTTCATTTATTTTACATTTTAGTCCCTCAAAATATTATTTTCACAATTTAGTCCAAATTACTCAATTTCATCACAAATCCAAAGACAACACATGTTAATCCAACACCAAGTCTTCATATTTCACTATCAACTAGCACATAGCTCAAGCATTCATCAATGGCTCATCACAAGAACTTCACCAATTCACAAAATATCAACATGGGTTAGCTAGAACACTAAGCAACGATTACGAAAACGTAGAAATTATCAAAAACCGAGTCAAAATCATACCTCAATTGAGCTTAGCAAGTGCTGAAATTTCAAAAGCTTTAAAACCCTTTTCTTTCATCAATATTCGGTGGAACAAGGAAAAAGATGATGGCCATTTCATGTTTTTAGCATATTAATTAAACATAATTATCAAAGTATAAAATTAACCTTTAATACTAAATGCATAAAACATATCATATATGGTCATTTTTGACCATATCCATCCACTTACTCATAAATGGCTTAATTGCCACTTAAGACCTCCTTATTATAAAGACAACAACACTTAAGTACTTATAAATTAACACACAGCTTTTACACATTGCGCGATTAGGTCTTTTCTCTTAATTCGGCAGACAATCGATAAAATTATCACACAGAATTTTCACATAGACTAAGTCACATAGAATCAACACCAAATATAACATTAAAATATTATTTTAACCTCGAATTTATGGTCTCGAAACCACTGTTTCGACTAGGGTCTTAATCGGGCTGTTACATACATTCGTACCTATGTCTTCGTGAGATTTTCATCTCCGTGCAGCCATAGGAAAATGTATTTCCCTGAACTGAACTTGGTCCGTATGAGCCTATAATGGGTGACGATCTAGGAATCTGCTGGTTCAAGTACCTCAACTTTAAAGCTAAACCTCATGTAGAAAAACTAAGGGCTTACCCTAGGTAGAACTACGTCAAACCCTAGTGGTCACCTAGATAGGTGCCCTATTCTGTTATTTATTTCTTTTATGCTAACGTATTCTCTTTTGTTTTGCATCATAGAAAAGAGGTATTGATTCAAATTCGATTACTAAATAGAAGAGTTTGTCATGAGAAAATGAATTTCTTGATAAAGTGAATTATAAAATGGTCATCCAAATATGGTCCAAGTAAACACAACGAGAGAAGATTGATAGTCCATGAAGGAATACAAGATTTTATTACCCAAGGATTCAAGCTAACAAAGACTATTCGAGAATCACTACGTCTTGGCTTTCTTGAAGAGGCTAGCGAGCTTTATGGAAATAAGTGAGTGAAGAGTCACGGCCCAAGCAAAAATGAGCTAGTGGAGGCATCTATTAGAAGTTTGTAAGATTTGACCTTTCCGAAGAAGGAGATCGATGTTTTTGCTTAGAATATGAGGGCAAGGCCGCATATGTAATCCGTTTTATATAAAAAATTTATTTTCTAAAAAAAATTCTAATGTAACTGAATTCAGAATTAATGCCTCTCTTTCTTTCGCATTCATTCTATACATTTGCATTGCATTGCATCATTTGCATTAGACTTTTACAAAAGGGACCTTAATTAGTTGAAGTTATTTCAAAAAAAGAGAGAGATAGAGAGAGATAAAGAAAGAAGAAAAATTTGAAAACTGAACACCGTTATGGTACACATGCCAAGACAAAAAAAATGGATCAAAGACTTAAACAATTTCAGAGAGACCTATAAGACCAGATGCAAGAGCAGTTGGCAATGCTCCAACAAGAAATGAGTGACCAAATGCTAGAAGCTCAAAGAAATATGATGTCTCAAATGGCTCAGCTACTGAATGGGGCAATGGATAAAAGAAAAGGTCCCATAGTTAATGCTGAAGATAATGAGAACTTTTTTCGAGGTTTCACCCTACCACATGAACAAACACAACCAAAGGAATATCCCCGAAGGCCATCTGTCACGATTAGGCCTTAACAAGGGCAAAATAACGCTAGAATGCCCATGAATTTCCAAGTTGGCATATGATCCAACCCAGGAGATAACCCTGCTAATCCTGTTATCCTTGACTTAGATATAGCAAAAAAGGAAGGGATAAGAATTGAATCTTTAAGGCAGTTGGAAGATCGTTGTAGATGGTTGGGAGAGAAGTTCAAGGCTTTCAAAAATGCTGATAATCATCATGGAATTGATGCTAAAGGCCTGAGCTTGGTTTCAGACTTGGTGCTTCCTCATAAATTTAAAATGTCAGAATTTGGGAAGTACAATGGGACCAGCTGCCCTGAAGCCCACATCACTATGTTCTGTAGACGGATGACTGGCTATATTAACAATGATCAACTCTTGATTCATTGTTTACAAGATAGTTTGGTGGGGGCAGTGTCCAGGTGGTACAATCAACTTAGCCATGCTAAGATTAGCTCCTAGAGAGACCTAGCCCAAGCCTTCATGAAGTAATACAATCATGTCACAAAATGACACCTGACAGAATCATGCTACGAACAAGGAGAAGAAGTCAAATGAAAGCTTTAGGCAGTATGCGCAAAGATGGATGGAGGTTACCATGCAAGCTCAGCCACCACTCTTAGAAAAGGAAAATACAATGCTCTTTATCAATACCTTGAAAGCTCCATTCATCGCTCATATGATAGGAAGTACTACCAAAAGCTTTGCAGATATAGTGATGGCAGAAAAAAATGATTGAAAATGCCATTAGGGGTGGCAAGATTGAAGTATGGGAAACTATTAAAAGGTCTACTCCTAGAAAAAAGGATAACGATGTGAATAATATAAGTACATACAACAAAGGGTACTCGAAGACAATTACTGTTAGCCAACCAAAAGTAATTACTACTGGGCAACAAGGGTCGGTAAGACAGGAATCAGGCGCAAGGCAAAACTATGAAAATTTCTAATTTACGCCAATCTTGATGACGTATAAGGAGCTATATCAAAGTTTATTTGATGCATATGTGGTGTCCCCATTTTATATAAAGTAGTTACAGCCTCCATATCCTAAATGGTATGGCTCGAACGCTCAATGCGATTACCATGCGGGAATAACATGTCACTCAATTGAAAATTATATTACGTTTAAAAAGTTGGTCGAAAGGTTTATTAAAATGAGAATTGTGAGTTCGACAATTCATCAAAACTTGATCACTTTGACGAAGCAGTAAATGCGATAATTGAAGGAGGAGACAAGAAAGTTACAACTCCTTGAAGAAATCAAAAGTGAAGAGGGAACTAGGGAATGAAGTTTCCAAGTCCTTGTGTACTTGGGAGTGTTTTGAATAATGAGACTGTGGAAGAGATCCCTGTATTTTTAGAGCTGATCTAGAGTAATATTCAAAACATGCTTGTTGCCTTAAGCCTAGAGGTAATAAGAATCCTTTTGTGAAATAGGCTTGTGTCTGAAATTTTTATTTCAATGAAATACATATTTTGAGCAAATATTCTTCATTTCATACTGTACAAACAATTGTTCTTAATTTTTTTCTTTTGTTTGGATTTTCTTTTAAGTATTCTTTCATTCTTCATTCATGACTATACAAATAATTATTCTTTGAATTATTTATTCTTTGGAATCTTCCTTCGAACCTACAATAGGTCTCCAGATATCAACGATGAGAGCAACGCTCCTACTGACTCAGAGTCTCCTTTCGAGTAAGATATGTGTCTAGAAGGATCTCAGGATTTTGAAAATGATAGAGATTGTGACATATCTTCTAATTTGTTAAGGATGATAGAACATGATGAAAAATAGATCCTACCTTACATAGGGTTAGTGTACATTACGAGCCTAGGAAATGGGTAAAGATCGAAGCCCAGCTCACCACATAAATAAGGCAAGACATCATTGAGTTACTTTCAAGAATTCAAAAATATTTTTGTACGATCATATCAGGACATGCCTGGACTACTGAGACACAGGTACGTTAAAATCTTAAAAGAGGTCCATAAGGATATCAGAAGAACACATGATAAATGGTTTTACAATAAGCTAATCATTAGGTTTGGGTATTGTTAATCTCCATGGAAGGGGATTGCATCAGTTATACCGTAAATACTGAATTGAAAAAGATAAGATTTATGTGACTCTTCCATTCTCTTCTTCACAAACATTTCTATATATGGGGCTTGGATGTTATGGGGCCGATCTCGTCAAAAGCTTCTAGTTCATATTGAATTATCTTTGTGGTCATCGATTATTTCACTAAGATGGTGAATGTTTCTTCATATACCAATATTGCAAAGTCGACAGTCATTAAATTTACAAAAAAAAGGATCAGATGCCAGCAAAGAATGCCAAAAAGGATCATGTTTAATAATGCATGACTGTACAATGTCAAAGATTACAGTTTGCTCAAAGATCAGGCAGCATATCACAGTGCAGCAAAGGTTGTCAAAAGAAAAATACAAAAAGAAAAAAAAAACAAAATATGAAAGATGATTGAGACTTGTAAAGATTGGCATAAAGAAGTTACTATTTATCTTCTATGATTGTCGAACATTGGCCAGGACTTTTTCGGGACAACATCTTACCAATTTGTTTATGGAATGGAAGCATTTTTTCCAATTGAACCTAATCGAAGAAAAGGTTAAAAGCTATCCATCATGGTCAAATGATGCAAGCTTATGAAAAAGAGATTTATCCTAAAGAATTCTATGAGGGAACTCGATCTTTCTTTTACAAAAGGATTTAAGAGAAAAACAGATGTCAAACTGGGAAGGACCTTATGTTGTAAAGAAGGTCAGTTCTGGAGGAGCACTGATATTGACTGAGATGGATGCCAAAGACTTGCTCAGTTAGATGATTTCAAGTTTAGTCAAGAAGTATTTTACTTGAAAGAGGAAAGGCCAAGGCGAAAACCCGCAAAGGGCACTTTGAGACCAAAGGGGTTTTGAGTGAAAACTCAAAAAGGAGGCTCAAATTTTGATCAAAGATAGGGTATGTGGTAGTCTTGCTATGCCTGAATAAACAATGAAGAAGTATGCTACGTCTTGGGGCACTGACAAAGTACTCCGGATCCTCTAAACAAGTATTGAGCTCAAAATGGTCCTCAAGAAGTTTGTAAAAAGAAGCTCATGATGCGATATCTGGGGCATCTAGCTTCTATCTTATCCATTTTTGAATTTGCTATCTTTGATTACTTCTTTCTTTTCAAAGATACACCCTAATCAATTTTCTTCTATAGCCTTGACTATCTTTGCTTACTTTATTCTTTTCAAAATACACCAATCAATTTCCTTTTATTGCCTGGGTTATCTTTGATTAACTTATTTGTTTCGAGCTATGATCCTGATTAATTTCTTTCACGTCCATTATTATGATCTTTTCAAGCATTTTATATTGAAATAACGATTAATGGACTAATAATACTTTCATAAAAAGAGTTTCGCATATTACTCTGGAAGCTTCTAAATAATATGAGAATCTGAAACAGGACTATTGTTTAGAACTCACCGAGCCTAAGGGTTGGAAATATTGAAAGATGATTATCTTTTCAGATTTTTATTGGATAAGACATTTCGTTGATGATACCATCTCGACAAATGACGAGTAATGTCAACTCAAGTAGGGGATCATTCTCAGGAAAAGAAAAATGATACCTTGCATTTATGCAAATTTTAGGCACATACATCAGGTCATTACACCCAGGGAATGGTGTAACAGATCAACTTGATTGAAGATGATACAAATTCCATACATTTGAGTGGTAACAGGAAGGATGAAAGAAACCAAATGTTATTCTCCTGAAGTTGTAGTGGGAGGTACAAACTTTATGTCCCAGAAGGTATAGTGAAAGGGACTTTGAAATTATAGCGGGGCAAGCTTGCTGAGCAGAATATGACCATTTCTTTGGATTTTTGTCAAAGATACCAACTGAACGAGAAAACATGATAATGCATCAGTGATAGAACCTTGATGAACTATGAGCAGCGTCAACCCAAATATTAAAAAGGGATCATTCTCATGCATTTATGTAAATATTATTCATACACTTCCAATTAGGAGAATTTGATTCATTCCGATCATTGTGTCCTAATCGTTGTACAAAAAAAAAAAAAAAAGATCATTCTCATGACATTCTACATTCATGCAAATGTCATCCCTAATATCATTTAGTTAGGAGCATTAGATTCATTTCGATCATTGCATCCTAATCATTATACATTTAAAAAATGGGATTAGTCTTATGACATTCTGCATTCATGCAAATGTCGTCCGTAATACATTTAGTTAGAAGTATTAGATTCATTCTGATTATAGCATTCTAAACACTTGGAATAAACATAAGCATATAAAACCAAGTCTACAGGATATGTTCTCTAGAGGACGGTGTAGCAACATCGGTGAATTCACCAATCCTATCTCCTTGATCAGCAGTTGGAATAGGTCGAGATTATAAATCTTGCCACCCTAAGCAGTAGTGGAACAAGATCGAACGGCAAATCTTATCTCCCTGAAGTTGCAGTGGAGCAGGTTGAAGTCACCAGTCTTATCTCCTTGAAGTTGCAATGGAGCAGACTAAAGACAGTTAATCCCATCTCCTTAAAGTTGCAGTGGAGCGGATTAAAATGATGAATCATATACCTCTGAAGTTGCAGTAGGTCGGATTGAATTTACCATAGAAAGTCTCATCTCCTTGAAGTTTCAGGAAGTAGATGAAGACATCAGATCTTGTTTCCCTGAGCTTGCAGTTGGGCAGATCGAAGACAGCAGGTCTGATATTCCTGAAGTTACAGAAAACATATCGAAGACATCAGATCTTGTCTCCCTGAGTTTACAGTGGAGCAGATCGAAGACAGCAGATCTGGCATTCCTAAAGTTGCAGGAAGCAGATCGAAGACATCAGATCTTGTCTCCCTGAGTTTGCAGTGGAGCAGATAGAAGACAGCAGATCTGGCATTCCTGAAGTTGCAAGAAGTAGATCAAAGACATCAGATCTTATCTCCCTGAGTTTGCAGTGGAGCAGATTGAAGACAGCAGATCTGGCATTCCTGAAGTTGCAATGAAGCAAATCGAAGACATCAGTCTTTTCTCCTTGAAGTTGCAGCCGAGCAGATTAAAGACAACAGATCTTACTTTCCTAAAATTGCAGGAAGAAGATCAAAGACATCAGCATTGCCTCTTTGAGTTTGCAGTAGAACAGGCTAAAAGACAGCAAAAATAGTAGATCTGGTGTTCCTGAAGTTACAGTGAAGTAGATCGAAGACATCAGTCTTGTTTCCCTGAAGTTGCAGTGGAGTAGACTAAAATAACTAATCTGACCTCCCTGAAGTTGCAGTGGAGCAGATTGAAGACAGCAGATCTTGCCTTCCCGAAGTTGCAGGAAGAAGATCGAAGACATCAGTCTTGTCTCCCTGAGTTTACAGTGGAACAGACCAAAAATAATAGATCTTGTCTTCTTGAGTTTACTGTGAAGAAGATCGAAGATACCCATCTGGCATCCCTGAGTTTGCAACGGATTAGATTAAAGATAGCGGATATTGCCTTCCTGAAGTTGCAGTGAAGCAGATTGAAGCCATCAGACTTATTTCTAAAAATCAAGATGAAGTTCCAATACCGTTGAAGTTGCAGTGGAGTTGGAAGCCATTTGAAGAAGACGAGGACCAAGAAGTCAATGCTCGGCAAAGATAGGGCAAAATTGGTCCATTTATTGTCTTTGCTCTATTCTCGTTAAATGGCAATGAGTAAAGAGGGGCAGCTGTAATAGACCCAATTTGCCAGGGCCCATACAAACTAAAAAAAAAAATAAAAACAAACAGAATAAATAAACCAATATCAGTTACAGTCCATTTACAGTCCAAAATTCAAACAGGCCCAAACACACAAATTAACCCGTAGCCCAAACTAAATACCCAAAACCCAAATTACACCCTCAAACCTAAACAGACTACCCAAAGCTAAAAACTAAGCCCCAAACCCAAACACATGTGGCCCAAAAGGGCCCAATAACTAAACAGAATCAGAAGCCTAGGGTTTTTGAAACCCTAGGCGCCGCAAACACCCCAAAACGAGCCTTCTTCGCGCCACAGCCTAGCCACCAGCCTTCGCCACCGCCGAGATTTTTGCCATTTACCTGCAAAAGGGAAGAAGATCGACAATAGCTACAAAATAAGCGTTTTATATTTATTTTCGGATTTGTTTTTGGGTTATAAAAACCCCATAAAATATGTAAAATAGGGGGATAGGCGGATACTCACATATACAGAAAAAAAATCATACGAAATCAATACAAAAAAAAATCAGTCAAGGTTATTTATATTTTCTTTTATTTTATTATTTTTTCGAAACTGATACATACATAAAGATTTTTATTTTATTTTTTAGACTACATATATGCATATTAATACACATTAAAAAAGGGAAAAAACCTACATTTTTCGAACTCCGGCAAGAGAGAAAGGAGAGGGTGCTCTCTGATTTTTTTTTTTTAGGAATGAGGAAGGAATGAATTTTTTTTTTTAAAAAAAAAATTGACTTATATATAGTCTGTAAAACGACGTCGTTTTACCCTGGGGGTTCAAATGCCAAAACGACTAGTTTCAACACTGACCCGTGTGAGCAACCTGACCCAACCCAACTTCAAGATCCGCGTGTTTTTTCACATTGGTCTTATTGCTAAATCGGTCCTTCCTCTTTTTATTAGTTCCGTAATTAAGTTTTCTTCTATTTTTAATTTTACCCTTAAGTTTTGTTATATTTTTAATTTGGTCCTGATCAATACGCCGCGTTTTGGTGAGTGGGGGACATTTTCTCTTTTAACCCCTCCTTGTTATTCGCGTGTTCTAATTAGTCCCTTCTTTTACTTTTATTTCTGATTTCCCCCAGATTCCCGTTTTTAAGTTTAATTTTGTCCTTTCCTTTATTTCTTTCATAATTTTTGATATTTTATTATTAATTTTATTATTAATTATTAATTTTACTTATTATTATTATTACTATTATTTTGTATTACTATTATTATTTTTATTACCACCACTATTAGTATTATTATTTTTAATATTATTATTATAATTATATTTGTTATTATTATTTTCCATATTATTATTATTATTATTATTATTATTATTATTATTTATTTATCATTTTTAGTATTATTTAACTATATAATATTATCTTTATTATACTATATACTTTCTTTTTTATTCATTTACATCATTTTAATTATTATTTTTATAATTGTTATTATTAGCATCATTATTATTATTATTTTCATTTTTTAACATTTCTTATTCTTTTCAATTATTGTTTAAACTTTTATCAATTTTCATTTATACATTGTTTTTATTTATTGGGTATGATATTTTATTTTTATTTTCATTTTTTGAAATAAGAGAGTATTAACCTCCAATTTAATTTATTCAAGTTTTCTTTTAAATAAAAGGATTGTATTTTAAATCTTTCAAATTTTCGACATTTAGGACAATAACCAATCAATCCGGTACCAATTTTTGGGCGCTACGAGGGTGCTAACACTTTCTCGTACGTAATCAACTCCCGAATCCGTTTTCTTGTATTTCTAGACCAAAATCAATGTCTTGAAATAAAATATTTTATAAAGTGATCCAATCACACCTAAGTCAAAAGGGATTAGTGGCGACTCTCGGTTTTGTTTTTTAAAGTCGACCTTCATTTTTCAAAAAAAAAAAAAGTTTCGACAATTATTATTATGAATATTATTATTATTTTTTGAATTATTATTTTCATTATGATTATTATTCATTTTATTATTTCCACTACTATTATCATTATTATTATGATTATTATTATTTTATTATTTTCATTATGATTATTATTCATTTTATTATTTTCATTACTATTATCATTATTATTATGATCATTATTACTCTTATTTATTTATTTTTACTATTATTATTAGTTTATTAATGAATTTCTATTATAATTTATTATTATTGTATTATAGTTATTATTATTATTTTATTATCTTTAAACAATTGTACATCGTATTTATTTTTATATTGATTTACTATTAGCTTTTATTATTTTTATTATTATTATTTTCTCTTATTTTATTTATTTTTATTTTTTTAACTTTTACCTATTATTTTAGATTGTTTGCTTTAGCTTTTATTTGATTTGATTTGATTTTATTTTTCCTTTATTATTGTTATTTATATTATCATACTCATTTTTATTCTATTATGCATATCGGCACTGTAATTCATTTTTCATTTTATTACGATCGTATCACCTCTTATCCCATGCATTAAATTTTTTTGAAATAAGCAAACACTCCGCGTTCTAAGATTCAAAATAAATCGTACCCTAACTTATTGGGTTTCGATTTTTCTCATCGAGTCTAAAGAACCAATTATTTATTAAAATCAAAG
Organism: Gossypium rotundifolium; assembly: GCA_025506655.1. Lineage (NCBI taxonomy): Eukaryota > Viridiplantae > Streptophyta > Magnoliopsida > Malvales > Malvaceae > Gossypium > Gossypium rotundifolium. The sequence goes on along the minus strand of CP106732.1, from coordinate 20,290,498 downwards.
CTTATAAGTTAAATAAAAAACTTATTCTCGGGAATTAAAAAAATGTTGCGTCTTAACTCACTAGATGTGACATTTTTGTATATCGAGGTAAGGATTTCTAAAAACAAAGTCAATATTCTGTATTTGGAATTTTGAAAAATTATGCCCTAACTTACTGGGTTTCGATTTTTTATATGACCCAAATAACCGAATATCCTTTTTGAATTTAAACGCCTTAGTTTTAAAAGTCAAAAGGCAAGCTTAGCTTCGAGGATTTGAAACGTCATATCCTAACTCACTAGGCATGACATTTTACTTCTTCGAAATAAGAAGGTCTCAGCATCCAATTTAATTTATTCAAGTTTTCTTTTAAACAAAGAGGATCGTATTTTAAAATATTTTCAAATTTTCGACATTAAGACATTAATCAATCAATTCGGTACCAATTTTGGGCATTACGAGGGTGCTAATCCTTCCTCGTGTGTAACCGACTCCCGAACCCATTTTCTAGAATTTTGTAGGCCAAAATTATGGTTTTAATAAATCAAAATGTTTTAATGATTAATCTCAAGGTGATCCGATCACACCTCGAAAAAGGATTGGTGGCGACTCTATTTTCGTTTTTAAAGTTGACCCCATTTTCCAAACAAAAAAAATGGTTTTTGTAATGACCTAAATTTCACGGGCATCGGAAAAGCGAGTTATAAGGTCTCCGTCTTAGTAAATCGAGTTCGTAAATATTTATTAGGAATATTTGTGAGGCTAGTTATGTGTTTAATTAGGCTTTAATTAAGTGAATTTAGCTAATTAAGAGAAATTAGGAAAAAGGGCTAAATTGAATAAGGGATAAAAGTTTAATTATAGATTAATAGAAAGAAGAGAGGACCAAAATGACAAATAAGCCATTCTTAATGATTGTGGCGGCAAACATATGAAAAATCTAAGATTTTTCTTAGATATTTACTTAATTAATTAATTAGTTAATTTTATTATTATTTTATTGAATTAAAATTATATTAAATATTATTATATTATGAAATAAATTGAAATATGACAAATGTAGGGTGATAAATGGTACATGTGCAATAATGTGTATATACACACTTGTATTATAATTATTTATTTACTTAAAATTTAAGTTAAAAGATATTTTAAAATAATTATAATATAAGATTTTTATAGGATAAATAAATTAAATGATGACAAGTGGATGGTGATGATAATATACAAATGTAAAATAAATATGTGTACAATTGAAATATATGTATTTATTATTAAATAGATATTTATTATAATTATTATTATAGTTTTATATTAAATTATTAAATTATGATTGTTATTATTAAAATAAATTAGAATGAAGACGATTGTATAATTATTAATGGTACATGTGTAATATATATTTTATATATTTGTAAATTATTTATATATTTTCTTATATAATAAGTAAAAGATATTTATTAACTAATATTATTATTATAACATTATTATATAAAATAAAGAATAAAAGAAATAGAATATGAAAGGGAATGAAAAAAAAAAAAACAAAAAGGAGAAAAGAAACAGAAGCTTTCGAAATAGGGAGAAAGGAAAGAAGAAAAGAAAGAGAAAAGGAAAAACTAAGGTTTTAAAGTTTGGAGTTTAATTTGGTAAGTCAATTAAGTCCTTTTTATTTAATTTTGATGTTTTAGAAGCTTTAGAACAAAGTTTTGTTGAAATTAATTTGAAGTTTTGGAAGTTCTTAGGTTTTTTAACATAGTTCATGTTGAACAAAATGATGAATTAGGGGTTTGATTGAATGAATTTCAATTTAGATTTGATAAAGGGATTTAATTGAAAAGTAAGCCATAAGTTTTGCATAGTAGGGACTAAATTGAAAGAATTTCGAAATTAGAGATTTATGATGAAATTTTGATAGATATGTATAAGTTTGGTTGAAATTTGAATGGAAATAAAGTATGAATTAAGTTAGAAAAGTAAGTGAATTTAGTTGGGATCAAATTGAAAATAAGGTAGAAATTGAATAGAAATTCAATTATTCAATATAAATTAGTGTCGTATTAATAGTATAAATTATTTTAATTTACGTAGCTAGCAAAGAACCCGAGGCATCGGCATTGAAAGAAAAAGAAAAGGTTATCGAGGAGTAATCGACCAAATTACGGTTTGTATTACTATAATCCAAATCTATTTATTATTAATTGTTATATTTTAATTAAAATGCATGGTAGATAAATTTAGGAAAGTAATTGAAATAATGATATTGATTTGAATGAAATTGATTTAAAAATGTTCATGGCTATTGAAATTGAATGAGAACAAATTGAAAATTAAAAGTGATTTGAATTGAATCAAAATGAATTGAATGAAGAAAATATGTGATTATTTGAAATGTATATTAATTGAAAAGTGATTAGTGATTTGAACTTGATTGAAAACTGAATCGAAAATATGAATTGAATAAAAGTGAATTAAATTATAAATATAGTGAATATGTGAATTATGTATTGATTGAAAAGTTGATTGAATTAAATCAAAGTATGATTATATGAGATTATCCAAATACGTATTGGTATTGAATTGTGAAGTTACTGAATATTGTTATGCATACTGCATTAAACTGTGAAATTACTGAAGTCATAAATTACTGCAATACTGTGAAACTGATTGAAATAAGGAAATTATAATTGATACTAAACTAAGATGGAAATTGTACTGAAAAGTGAATTAAATACCCTATTAACTAGTCAGGCTAGTCGGATATAGTTGGCATGTCATAGGATTTGGATGAGTACGGGTTTTTTGCCTTCTCGATCGAGCACTTATGTGCCGACTCATCAGAATCATTATCGATTCGACACTTTGTGTGTTGAATCTTATCATATCAGATTCTGATTCAAAGACTTTGTGTGTTAAATCTTTATTATTATTATCTATTCTTATTATCGATTCGATCGAGCACTTATGTGTCGACTCATTATTATCATATCGATTCGACACTTTGTGTGGCGAATCTCATTATCGTTCTTGTTATAGATTCAACACTTTGTGTGTTGAATACTATTCTTATCGATTCTCGATCGGTACTATGTACCGTTTTAGGCACAATGTGCCGTACTGGTGTGTTTGGGTTAGAATCCGTGTATCCGTTAAAGTCTGGGTTTGTTAATAGGGTGAATAACTGAGATGATGAAATTAAATAAATTTGATTGATCGTACTATTAAAAAAATATGAGAAAGAAATTATGAGTTGAATTGTGAATGGAATTAAGATGTGAGATTTGAAGCATGAATTTAAGGTTCATGAATTTGCTAAAATATCGAATTATTGATATTAAAATCAGTTGAATAAATGAAATGAGAAAATCGAATGAATTGATCGTTTGAACTATTGAAAGTATGAGAAAGTGAAATTATGAATTGAAATGTGAATTGAAATTGAGATATCGAAATAAGAAGTGAAAATAGAATGAATTGGAAATAATGAAATAGTGTATGAGTTAATTGAATATAATCTTATGAATTAATTATAATTATTTTTATTGAAAATGTTGATTTAAATAATTATTGAAAGACTAATGTTGTAAGGTTTTAGTTATGAAATAGAATAAGTTATTGAATTAGGATATAGAAATGAAATACATGAAATAGTGACTTTATGAAATGGTTATTAATCAAATGCATGAAATGAACATGGAAAATAGTAAGAATATATATAAATTAAAATGAAGAAAAGCTATTTAAGATACATATTATTAAGAAAATTTAAAGTTTTAAATGCATGAATGTTTTATTGAAAGTAAAATATTGGTAAGGTAAATTGTGCATATTTATTATTTTAAGTATTTGAATTATAGTAATACCATAAGGTGTATATTCAGCGTACGGTTTGTTTCCGTGCGCAGATTAGGTACAGAAATTTTTCAAAGTCAAATTTGTGATTGCAAGCTTCATCTCATCACATCTTCAAGCAACAACAAGGTATGTTTTAAAATTTTGAATAGAACGACATGTACTTAGAAAAAAATTAAGTAGTATCTGTTTTTATGTTCAAATATAATAGTGATTAGCCAAGAATTACTTTGGCACCAAATGTAATATTCTATATCAGGTTCTTTGAGTCGAACATGGTATAAGGGTGTTACAGTTTCAACACTATTTCTACCGAAATGAGCCGATGGATAGTGTGAGATATCTTCGCCAAGCTTCCAACCCAACGAGCTTCTGAAGTACTATAAAATAGAGGAAATAAAACAAAGTAAGCATATAATGCTTAGCATTTAATCACATTAAAGATAAGCACACAAAACATATTCCAAACAACTTGGCCAAAAGCCTAAACACATATCCTTGTCAACATGTTAGTCATGTATTTCATAGAAATATCAAGGGACATATATGAGCTCATAACAATAGAATTGCCATATACATATACTTTTCATATCATGGATTCATATAACATGTACAAACCATTTCTATGTATTTCAGATATATTTAGTAATAATCCATTCCGAATCCATATTATCTCATATTAGAACTTTGCTCGTTGAACCATTTAAAATCTCGATGGATACAATGGTAGTACACACAAAGTGTACAAAACTATAATCTATCAATTCATATTCGGGAATGCTCATACGAGCACATAAACGGGAAGCTCTCTCTCTCGAGCCAAATAAAGGGAAGCTCATGTAAGCCTTGTAACGGGAAGCTTATCTAGGCTATATAACGGGAAGCTCATAAAAGCCATAATCAGGAAGCTTATGCGAGCCAATAACGGGTAGCTCCGAAAAGCCATTTGTCAGGAAGCTCCAGATAGCCATATATTGGAAAGGTCAAGTGAGCCACTATCGAGAAGCTTCGGAGAGCCATTAATTAGAAAGCTCACAAAGAGCCTTTAATCGGAAAGCTTAGGAAGAGCCATATATCGGGACGCTCATAAGAGCTGCGGTGTGCCCAAAACACATGCAGGATCAAGACCGATCGGGATGTTCCGAAGAGCTATTAACAAGAAGCTCGCAAGAACCATATAACGGGAAGCTTGAGATGGCTAATAACGGGACGCTCTTTTGAGCTATGGTGTGTTCGCAACATATGCAGGACCACAACCAATTCGGGAACCCTGTTTCCATCGAATCTCATTTATCCAAACGAGACTTATTATTTATCAAGGATTATCGGATATGTGATCAATTTCATACATACAACATTTATACAATTTACATATACAACATCCAATTCAAACATATAAATATAAACAATTTAGTTACATGAACTTAACTTGACAAGTGTTCGTTGATTTGTTGTCTACTAATCTGACTCTTTCTCTTTTCCTCGATCTAATTTCATATTTTGTCTTTCAGGATCTATACGAGTAAATTTAACTCAATTTAATAAAATTCATATTAAATTCAATCCAATTCACATCTTAGGAAAAATTACCGTTTTGCCTCTATACTTTTAATTAATTTTGATTTTGTCCCTAGGCTCGAAAAATGAAATTCATGCAATTTAATCCTTATTCCAAACCTAGCCTGTTGTAGCCCAATTTTGCCCTTCAAAACCCAATAGCCCAACATACCCAATATAAAACCCAAATGCCCCAAACCCAAACTAAAATTAAACCCCAAAACAACCCCACCATTAGCCCATAACCCATACAGACTTAACCAACAACTCATAAACCCAATTTTACATCAAAGCACATACAAACCCAATTAAAAAAGAAAAAATAGCCCAATTAGACTACAACTAACCCAAAATTAAACAAACCCTAGCCCACTATCCCAAGCTTGTCCAAGAAACCCTAGCCCCTAGGTGTGCAGCCCTGACTTCTGGCGCCTACTTGCTCTGCCAGACCACTGCTCCACCGCCCATACCACCGTCAGCACCGCCCATTTGCCTGCAAGAAAAAGACAGATAGATCAGGAGGCAAACAACTTGTAAATGGCTATAAAAGCCTTCAAAATTCATTGTAATAAGGGGGAGAGAATCGAAAACAAAAACAGAGAAAAAAATCAGAAAAAGAAAAGATTTGAACCTATCAAAAATCGAATGTACAAAAGGGGAATTTTTGAAATAAAAAAAACAAGAATACGAATCTCCAGCAATCAAAGATACAATAGAGATATTAAAAGTTGATTTCGATTTGATTTTTTTTATCGTATACTATTTTTTTATTTTCTTTGTGTGTATTTTTTTTAAAACTTTGATAAAAGAAAATAACAAAAAAAGGAAAAAAAAAAACATTACCTTTTTAAAAATTTTACCTTTTCCGACCACCATACGCGGTGCCCGGCGGCGACGGAGCCCATCGATCGGAGCGGCGCCGGAGAGGAGACCCCCAGCAGAGAAAAAAGGAGAGAATCAGAATTTTTTTAAAAGCAAACCGTACCCTAAGAGGATCCGCGTGTTTTTAAACCAGAAGGGGGGATTGTGCAATCAGCCCTTCCGCATTTTTAGTTTTTCAAATCAAGTTTTCAATATTCACACATTGGCCCTGAAATTTTGCACTATTTCGCGATTTGGTCCTCCTTCAAAGCGCTGGTTTAATTTGCTGAGAAAATTGCCCTTTTGATCCCCACCTTTTACGCGTGTTTTCTAGCCCTAAACCTCTACTTCATTTACAATTGACCCAAAATTCCATTTTTAATGCAATTTAATCCATTTTTAATTATTTTGCAATTTTACTATTTTGCTTTATTTAAATTTTCTTATTATTAATTATTTATTATTATTTTATTATTACCCTACTAAATTATTATCGATATCGCCATTATTATATTATTATATTCTACGTATTTGTATATTTTGTGTGCTTATATTATGTTATTTATTTATTTTTATTAGTATTACTATTATTATATTTTTATATTTTATATATGTATGCATTTTATTTGCTTATATTATTATTTTATTCATTTATTTTATTTGCATTATTACTATACTATTATGCACCATTATTGTTTTTATTAATATTACTAACTTTGTTATTTTATTAACATCATAACCCTTCTTTACTTATTATTTAATAATTTATTTATCTTTTACAATTATTATTTTCATACATATATCTATTATTGTAATTACTACGTTATTATTACCGTTATTTTTATTACCATTTGCTATTTCCATTGTTTTTTTATTATGTTTACTATTATTTTATTATTACATTTGCATGTTGTTATTCTGTTCTTCTACTATTACCATTACTATTATCACTAATGTATTACTACCTTATTTATTATCATTTTATTATTTCCATCATTATCATTATTTTCTATCACCGTCAATATATATACTATTGTCATAATACTTTCCTTTTACCATTACTTATATTAATATTATTCATTATTTGTTATTATCAATATTCTCATCGTTCGTCTCACTAATCCTTCCCGACATCTCAATTTTTATAACGACCAATATTCTGTATTAGCGATTCGAGAGAATCAAGCCCTAACTTACTGGGTTCCGATTTTTCTCGTTTAAGCTAAACAACGGAATGCCCCTTTTAAAATCACAATTCAAATTTTAAACAAAACACTTAATCTTGGAAATTCAAAATGTCGCGCCCTAACTTATTGGACTTGACGCCTAGATACTTCGAGATAAGTTTCTTTTTCTTCTAAAATAGAGGCAATATCCCTAATTTGGATTTTCGGAAAACGAGCCCTAACTTCGAGTTACGGTTTCTCGCTTCGACAAATGACGGAGATCCTCTTCAAAAATAAAACCAAGTTTTAAAAGGCGAGCTTAGTTTCGAGAGTCTAAAGTATTGCGCCCTAACTTACTGGACATGATGCTTTATCTCTTTGAAAATAAGAGTCTTAACGTCCCTTCCGATCCCTTCAAGTTTTGGAAATAAAAAGTATCTATTTTCGAATCATTTCAAAGTTTTCAACATTAGTACATCGATCAATCAGTTTGGTACCGATTTCGGGCGTGTCGATGGTGCTAATCCTTCCTCACACGTAATTGACTTTCGAACCCGTTTTCTCAAAGTTCATGGACCAAAAAGCATTGTTTTAGTAAACCGAGACGCTTTATTAAAACAAAGGCGACCCGATCACGCCAAATAAAGATCGATGGCGACTCCCACTTTATTTTCATTTTTCAAAACCCAAGTCGACCTGTCTTCCAAAAAATGGTTACGACATAGCTGATTTTTACATATCACAATAGCAACCCATTTATTTCATAAAATATAGAATTTTTCCATGAATTTTACAAATTTTCAATTTAGTCCCTAAATAATAGTTTCATCGAAATTCGCTTTACAAAAGTTGTTTACCTATTAACAACCTTTCACTTTCTATTATAAATTTCATAATTCATGCATATTCATCTATGGAAAAACTTTAATACTTTGATAACTTTGCAAAATAATCCCCAAGATAGCTAGATTAAGCTATTACGATCTCGAAAATATAAAAATTACTAAAAACGGGACATGAAAACATACCTAATTGAGCCAAAACAACTTGCTTGAACTCAATACCCAAAAACTAAGGTTTTCGTGTCTTTGTTTTAGGAAAGATGATAATATGATGATATTTTATGTTATTTTATTATTTATCATCTTTTCATCTTTTCCTTTCCAATTTAGTCATTTTCTTTATGTTATTTTCCATGGATGAATCATCATACTTATCTACTAACTCCTCTTAATGGTCTATTTACCATATAAGGATCTCAAATTTTAAATTCCATAGCAATTTATACTTATAGCTACTAGAACTCAACTTTTGCATTTTATGCAATTTGGTCCTTTTATCAATTAAACATGTAATCAGTAAAATTTTCTTAACGAAACTTTTACACGACATTCCTATTATAATGCAGATCATGCAATAATATTAAAATAATTTTTCTTACGGACTTAAATTTGTGGTCCCGAAACCATTGTTTTGATTTCACTGAAAACGGGTTGTTACAATGTTTCCATCCAATCTTCACAAAAATAAAGTCATTAAACCAACCCAATTGACAACCATCTCAAATATAAAACGAATTAATTAACCAATATATATATATATATCTTACTAACTAATTAGTCAAGTTTTAACCATATACATACCTACTCCATCTATTCCTACCAAAATGCCCTCAATTCCAACTCAAACACAATTATCTTACAATTGGAAACTACCGATTCAAGAAATTAGCATGAATAAGTTCCCAAACTAAAATTAAACCCCAAAACAACCCCACCATTAGCCCATAACCCATACAGACTTAACCAACAACTCATAAACCCAATTTTACATCAAAGCACATACAAACCCAATTAAAAAAGAAAAAAACAGCCCAATTAGACTACAACTAGCCCAAAACCAGACCCAAAATTAAACAAACCCTAGCCCACTATCCCAAGCTTGTCCAAGAAACCCTAGCCACCTAGGTGTGCAGCCTCGACTTCAGCGCCCACTTGCTCGCTGGACCAACGCTCCCACCGCCCATGCCACCGTCAGCACCGCCCATTTGCCTGCAAGGAAAAGACAGATAGATCAGGAGGCAAACAACTTATAAATGACTATAAAAGCCTTCAAAATTCATTGTAATAAGGGGGAGAGAATCGAAAACAAAAACAGAGAAAAAAATCAGAAAAAGAAAAGATTTGAACCCATCAAAATCGAATGTACAAAGGGAATTTTTAAATAAAAAACAAGAATACAAATCTCCAAGAATCAAAGATACAATAGAGTTATTAAAGTTGATTTCGATTTGATTTTTTTATCAGATATATTATTTTTTATTTTCTTTGTGTGTATTTTTTAAAACTTTGATAAAAGAAAATAAAAAAAAAGAAAAAAAACATTACCGAGTTCAAAAAAGAAAAATACAAAAATTTACCTTTTCCGGCCACCATACGCGGTGCCGTGACGGAGCCCACGGCGACGACGATCGAGCGGGTAGGAGAGAGACCTCCTGCAGAAAAAAGGAGAATCGAATTTTTTAAAAGTAAACCGTACCTAAGAGGATCCGCGTGTTTTAAACCGGAAGGGGATTGTGCAATCAGCCCTTCCGCATTTTTAGTTTTTCAAATCAAGTTTTCAATATTCGCATTGGCCTGAAATTTTACGATTTCGCGATTTGGTCCTCCTTAAAGTACGCGTTTAATTTTTGGGAAAATTGCCCTTTGATCCCCACCTTTTACGCGTGTTTTTCTAGCCCTAAACCTCTACTTCATTTACAATTGACCCAAAATTCCATTTTTAATGCAATTTAATCCATTTTTAATTATTTTTCAATTTTACTATTTTTGCTTTATTTAACTTTTCTTATTATTAATTATTTATTATTATTTTATTATTACCCTACTATATTATTATCGATTATCACCATTATTATATTATTATATTCTACGATTTGTATATTTTGTGTGCTTATATTATGTTATTTATTTATTTTTATTAGTATTACTATTATTATATTTTTATATTTTATATATGTATGCATTTTATTTGCATTATTATTACTATACTATTATGCACCATTATTATTTTTATTAATATTACTATCTTTGTTATTTTATTAACATGATAACCCTTCTTTACTAATTATTTAATAATTTATTTATCTTTTACAATTATTATTTTCATACATATATCTATTATTGTAATTACTACGTTATTATTATCGTTATTTTTATTACCATTTGCTATTTCCATTGTTTTTTTTATTATGTTTACTATTATTTTATTATTACATTTGCATGTTGTTATTACATTCTTCTACTATTACCATTACTATTATCACTAATGTATTACTACCTTATTTATTATCATTTTATTATTTCCATCATTATCATTATTTTCTATCACCGTCAATATATATACTATTGTCATAATACTTTCCTTTTACCATTACTTATATTATTATTATTCATTATTTGTTATTATCAATATTCTCATCGTTCGTCTCACTAATCCTTCCGACATCTCAATTTTATAACGACCAATATTACGTATTAGCGATTCGAGAGAATCAAGCCCTAACTTCTTGGGTTCGGTTTTCTCGTTTAAGCTAAACAACGGAATGTCCTTTTAAAATCACAATTCAAATTTTAAACAAAACACTTAATCTTGGAAATTGAAATGTCGCGCCTAACTTATTGGACTCGATACCTAGATACTTGAGATAAGTTTCTTTTCTTCTAAAATAGAGGCAATATCCCTAATTTGGATTTTCGGAAAACGAGCCCTAACTTCTGGGTTCTGGTTTCTCGCTCGACAAATGACGGGAGATCCTCTTCAAAAATAAAACCAAGTTTTAAAAGGCGAGCTTAGTTTCGGGAGTCTAAAGTATTGCGCCCTAACTTACTGGACATGATGTTTTATCTCTTCGAAAATAAGAGAGTCTTAACGTCCCTTCCGATCCCTTCAAGTTTTGGAAATAAAAAGTATCTATTTTCGAATCATTTCAAAGTTTTCAACATTAGTACATCGATCAATCAGTTTGGTACCGATTTCAGGCATGTCGATGGTGCTAATTCTTCCTCACACGTAATTCATTTTCAAACCCGTTTTCTCAAAGTTCGTGGACCAAAAAGCATTGTTTTAGTAAACTGAGATGCTTTATTAAAACAATGGCGACCCGATCACGCCAAATAAAGATCGGTGGCGACTCTCATTTTATTTTCGTTTTTCAAAATCCAAGTCGACCCGTCTTCCAAAAAATGGTTACGACATAGCTGATTTTTACATATCACAATAGCAGCCCATTTATTTCATAAAATATAGAATTTTTCCATGAATTTTACAAATTTTCAATTTAGTCCCTAAATAATAATTTTATCGAAATTCACTTTACAAAAGTTGTTTATCTATTAACAACCTTTCACTTTCTATTATAAATTTCATAATTCATGCATATTCATCCATGGAAAAACTTTAATACTTTGATAACTTTGCAAAATAATCCCCAAGATAGCTAGATTAAGCTATTACGATCTCGAAAATATGAAAATTACTAAAAACGGGACATGAAAACATACCTAATTGAGCCAAAACAACTTGCTTGAACTCAATACCCAAAAACTAAGGTTTTCGTGTCTTTGTTTTAGGAAAGATGATAATATGATGATATTTTATGTTATTTTATTATTTATCATCTTTTCATCTTTTCCTTTCTAATTTAGTCATTTTCTTTATTTTATTTTCCATGGATGAATCATCATACTTATCTACTAACTCCTCTTAATGGTCTATTTACCATATAAGGATCTCAAATTTTAAATTCCATAGCAGTTTATACTTATAGCTACTAGAACTCAACTTTTGCATTTTATGCAATTTGGTCCTTTTATCAATTAAACATGTAATCAGTAAAATTTTCTTAACGAAACTTTTATACGACATTCCTATCATAATGCTGATCATGCAATAATATTAAAATAATTTTCCTTACGGACTTGAATTTGTGGTCCCGAAACCATTGTTCTGATTTCACTGAAAACAGGCTGTTACAATGTTTCCATCCAATCTTCACAAAAATAAAGTCATTAAACCAACCCAATTGACAACCATCTCAAATATAAAACCAATTAATTAACCAATATATATATCTTACTAACTAATTAGTCAAGTTTTAACCATATACATACCCACTCCATCTATTCCTACCAAAATGCCCTCAATTCCAACTCAAACACAATTATCTTACGAATTGGAAACTACCGATTCAAGAAATTAGCATGAATAAGTTAAAACATATACTAAACTACCTAACATAATTATCATTTATCTTACCATTCCAAAAACATATACTATACTAAACTACCAATTCAAATAGCCTAATTGATAAATTAACATGTCAAACTATTCAATGCTAAATTCATCATTCATACATCATAAAATTTAACCAAAATATGTACTAATAATATATATACCAAATGGTACATCCAACATTAACCATCACCAGAAGCACATAAAGTCATTCACTTCAAAATGAACATAGCATACTAAAAACCCTTATGTACATGTCACATAGTCTAAACTCAAAATGAATATACAACTATTGTTGTAACACTTCAAACTCGGCCTAGACGTTTCGGCTAAATCCGGGAATGTTACGAAGAACGGTTTTGAAACCGATGATACTTTGATAAAACGTCCAAGTTAAAAACGTATCCAATTATATATTTATTACTGAAATCGTTACATGTTATCCTTTAAGGTTAACCAAAACATTTCGCAGCGGAAGTTTGAAAAAAAACCGATTAAATCAAAACCATGCTCGTATTTTCAAATTTAACATTTGTTCGCGTGAAATCGATATTTTGTCGAGTTGTCGCAGTTTTAGAAATCATAACGCAACCAAACCAAAAATTTAAACCAAACAGTCCAAAAAGTCTGGAAAATCTAAAAATTACAAACTCTCATGAAAGCCGAGAATTCCAGTAAAAACCATAAAAAATACTAATGAAAAATAGTTTCCCATCAAGTGGTCACCGCTGAGCCCTCGTCGCCCGGACCTGCCTATGTCTGTAGATTACTTGAACAGAATAGACAAATAGATGTGAGTTTATGAATACTTAGTGTGTAACCCAACAGAAATAATCATGCAACATACACAATATTTCATATATAGTCACATATAGATTCGGACCACAGTCCATACAGATACAAATATCAAAATCAGATAAACAGAACAGACATACAAAACCCTACCCCTATCTTCTACATACCATCTCCGTCCACCCCATCACATAATGTAGGGTTAAAAACACCCACCCATCCCTACATACCATATAGCATCGATGCGACACATAACATATAATATGCAATCAAGCCGCCAGAATATAGGCGAAAAGTCACCGTACAGATCACTACCTCCACATATACAAATCCAAACCCAAACACAGATACAGAATACAGAATTAACATGCTTATATATAGATAACATATATATACTCAAACAGAACAGTCATACATACTTATCAATGTCCTACTCCTATCAGAATATTAGATCTCATGAATTAGGGTTTGATTAGCCCTTACTAACCCTACGGTGGGCCCACAGTCAATCGGAACGACCCGTGCGACTCTAGAAAAAATTTTAGAATTTTGGGCCCATACGCCTAATCTGGCCTAGCCCCTGTGGCCTACATGGCCACACTTACACCCACACACCCATGTCCTACGCACGGCCACGCCTTCATCAGACACACTGCCGTGTCTCGCACATGGCTAGTCACACGCCCGTGTGGCATCGAGAGACCCATTTTTGGCTTTTTCGTGTTAGGAGTACACACCTGGTACGGTTTTGATGGTACAACACTCCCGAGCCCACCAGAACCTAAAGATAGCATTCCAACGACCTATTAGCAACCAATTTACAATTTCACAAAACCAAACTGAGCAACGCTTAGAAACTTACCACTGTAAAAATGACCACACGCAATAAACTAAATCATTAGAGCGAAAATCACTGTTTCGTCGCCTTCTCCTACACAACAGTCCACAGAAATCATATTCTCTACAATCAACTTTACGCTACTACAATGAAAAATAATTGAAAAGCTTACCGAAACAGCGCGCAAAATAGGAAAAGTGAACGAAATTGAAGGGAACGGAAGAAAAAGAAACAAGGAAATAGATGAGGGACAAAAAGATGAAAACGATAAAAAAATGAAGAAGTGGCAGAAACTGACGTCAAATTTTAGGAAGAGAGAGAAAAAAATAAACTAAAATAATAATAATAATAACAACCTAATATCCCAACTCCCCACAACAATCATATCCCAAAATATCCTCCCCACTAACCACATCCAACTATTTCAGACTAGGGGTGAGCGTTCGATCGAATCGAATGAAAAAATTTCGAGTTAATCGAGTTGACGAATTATTTTTATCATCCTAATTTGATTTGAAATTTTCTCGAATCGAGACGAGTGAGATGGAATTTGAATCGAATTGAATCGAATATATTTGTTTGAGTTAAATTTTAAAAAATAATTTTGGGTCCTTGTAACTACTGTCACCCATCGTAATAAAATTTATCCACCTTAGTCAAATTTTTTATTAACTTTCATCGCCTCATAATTTATTTATTAATCTTTTATATACGGGTTAGTTTCTTTGCTTGCTTAGTTGTTTCAATTATCTTGATTCTTGTCACTATGTATTTGGAATTAAAATATATATTAAATGTAAAATGTGATTTTTTTAATAAAATTTATTTTAAAGATAAAATGTGAAATTGATACCAATATAAAATTTTAATACTGAATATTTTATGGCATAATTAATAATTTAATTTTAATATAAATATTCAATATGACTAAACAATTCAATAATATAAATAATATAAAATGTGAAATTTAATTTAATAATATAAATAGTAGATATAAATAAAATTATTACTATCTATGTTTTGTGATTTTTGGATAATTTTGATTTTTATTTGAGAGTAAAGGGTGAGAAGTAAAAGTTTAGGGAGAAAATAAAAAGTTTTAGGAATAAAAGTTTGAGGAAAGTAAATAGGGAGTAAAATTTTGGAGGAAAATATTAAAAAATTGGGGGATGGGTTTGGGGTAGATGGGAGGTAGGATGGGAAGGGAGTAAAAGTTTTAGGAGAAAAGTGGGAGGGAGTAAAAATTTGGGGGGAAAATAAAAAGTTTTGAGGGTTTTTTGGAGTAGAATTTTGAGAAAAAGTAAATGGGAGAGTAAAATTTTGGTGGGAAATGGATTTTGGCTAGATCGGAGGGTTGGGATGGGAGGGGAATAAAAATTTTGGGGGGAAAGTGGGAAGGAGTAAAAGTTTTGAAGGAAAAGTAAAAAGGTTTGAGAGTTTGGAGTAAAAATGTAAAATATTATATTTTGATATTCGAGTTATTCAATTGAAAACTCAACTCGATTCGAACTCGAAATTAAAAAAAAATTTCAAGTTGACTTGAATAACTCGATTACCTCGAATAATTCGATTCGTTTAACTCGAAATTCAAATTTTTTTCGATTTTTTCGAGTTGAATCGAGTTTTGCTCACTCCTACTTCAGACTCTCAACTCCACCGAACCTCTAACAGACAACCGGAACAAAATTTATCACTCACACTCATGTAGGAATTCAAACACACGACCTCCAACACACTAACACAGGACCTCCAACATACTAACTCCTTACCACTCGAACTAGCAGGCTCATTCTGATATAACTTTACAAACAATTTTATATAAGCCCACCCACCTGGGATAAGGCTTGAACCAAAAATAACAAAATTTCTAAAAGTGGGACTTGATCCTATAACAGAAAAAATTAAATTATTCAGGGCGTTACAACTGTCATTGGATAGTGTGTGCTCCCTCACTGATCCTATAATAGCCCATTTTTTAGTAGTGTCAGAAATGATGATTTTGAAACCCTATTTACGATGTTCAACAAGGTTAGTATTAAAGTTTGGTCTCTTAATTTAGCCGAATTGATGGTTAATTAAATCAAGGCCAATTTGTACAAGGACTAAATTATAAAATTTCATAATTATAGATTTATAATTGGCCAAAGACTTAAGGATTTATATAGCAATTAAATCAAGGCCTAAAATGGAAAATAAACTATTTTAGAATGATAGTGGATGGTTGGTAGGATGTTTTGTTCAAATAATTTTAAAATTATAACAAAAATAAAATATATAATATAAAGATTAATTAACATAAAAAAAGGAAGCGATCATCTTTAAATTTTTCTTTCTTCTCCACATAAGCACAAAAGGAAACCTAGGAAGCCATTTTTGAAGCTCAAATACTTTCGGCACTTGCATGGTATGTTCAATTTAGTCTTTTTCTTGTAATTTTTATGTTTTTGAGGTTGTGAAAACTTGATTTAGCTAACTCATGTACTAATTTGTAAAACTGTTAAAGTTTATAAAAGTTGCCATTGTTGAATGCTTGATGAAATTAGTGTTAATTTGTTAGATTTTAAGCCTAGATATGAAAAAAGACTAGTTTGTAAAGTTTAGTTGTTAGTTTTTGAACATAGGGACTAAAGTGCATAAATTTTGAAGTTTATGTTAATTTTATGTAATTATAGATAATAGAGGGTTAAATAAGGATGTAATTGAGATAGGTTTTGAAATCGAGGATCAAATTTAAAAGTTATGGCAATTTCAATTTTAGGGACTAAATTAAATTAAATGAGAAAATTTGGGGAACTTTTAAAAAATAAAATTGAAATGTCATATACATATAATAGGATGATATAAGGTATTTATAATTGATAAACTAAAATGAATTATCATATAGATCGATATTTGAACCAAATGAAGGATAGTCAAGAAAATAGCAAAATTGCGAATTAGTCCTCGACATATTGTTTGTTGTTGTTTTTGCCAGGTAAGTTCATATGGTGTGGTTATATGTAATTATAATATATATATATATATATATATATATATATAATTATGAATTTGTGTTGTGTGAATATGATTTGAATTGTTTACGATTTGGTATAAAAAAGTGAGATATGGACTAAATTATAAAGAAATGATTATATGTGCTAAATTTGCCCATGTGAATGTAATAAAAGATAGGTGGTCACGTTTGCACGTGAGCATAAAACAAACGATTGTTATAAAATAATTTTAAAGCGCAATTTTACTGCAAGCATACTAGCCAGTTGTAATATTTGTAATGTTACAATGAAACACTAGAGTATTCTAAGGATTGAACCGAAAGGAGATGGTGATTGAGTGATGGATAGCATAAACTATAGATTCTAAGTGGCTACTGATATGATTTTAAAGTATGACTAATCATAACAAGAAAATTTTGTAAGAAAATTAAATATGTTAATCTAGGGACTAAATTGCAAAGAGAACAAAACTAAGAAATTAACCAGTAAATGAATAAAGGTGGTTGGTTGATTCCGATGTGGTTCGTCGATCCTCAAACGAGGGACTTAAATCGCTTAAATTACTAAGAAGCTTTATTTTATCTTTCGATCTCAATTTTATCAATTTAGACGAATTAATTCGATTTATCTCTCGATCTTACCGGTTAATTCGGGACTAATGAATGGGTGCACAAAAAGATTACCTCTCGGTCTCACTTTCCTAGATATTCCCTTAGAGGCGTCACTTCCTAATTTTTTAAATCTATTCGATTTAGTCCAATTTATTACGATTTAGTCCTTTGTCCAAAAATCAACTTACCCAAATCTCCATCAACCAACCCCCTTTTTAGGTTTGCTACTCATGCTGAAAATAAAAGAATGAACATGGAAATGAAAAGTAAGGAAGTCGTTAAAGTAAAACTTAAGAAAATATAAAAGTTTGGATTTTTATGCAAGAAAACTTAAATAACATGAAACTAAAGACATTCAACAAGAAAATCTAAAACAATAAACATAAAAGGAACAAACTTTAGCTGATTGAAAGTAAAAGAAACTGAAATATATTAAACTAAAGCTAGAAATATCTTACAACCAAGGTATAGGGACTGGAAGTGTAAATAAACCGAAGCTACATTGATAGCTAACTTAACTAACACTAAGAACATCAAGAACAAAAAGTAAATGCAGAAAAATAAACTCTAAAACTAAGAAAGAAGAAAAGAAATTGAGAACCCCAGAAAAGTTGCAGAAAAACTAAGAGAAAACTTAGAGAAAACTAAGGCTAAAATTAAGCTAATGTGTGTCTCTCTCCTCCTCAGCCAAAATTGGTTGTTTTAAGTTGAATGCTGATGATTTTTTATTGCCAAAATTGCCCCTACACGGGCCTTGGTTGATTGATAGATCGGTGAACAAAGACTACCATTTTTGTCAAATTTTGTCCCCCTCACGATGTTGGTAACACGATACCCAAAAGAGGATATTGCCATACCTCAAACAGTGACGTGTTAATAAAATAGAAACAAGTTGATAAAATTAATAATGATCGTTAATAAAAATCATCCAAAATTTTGACGTGATGTGTATGTTAGCACAAATTTAACAAGATATGGCCATAATATCTAGAATATAATAAAATAATTATTTTAATATCATGTGGATTTTAATTACAAAATACACTTATTGAATATTAATTTATTATAAAATTAAAAGTAAAACTAATTTTTTTTTACTTTACTTTACTAATTACTTTAGCAAATAAATAAAACTTAATTGGTTCTATTTAATAAAAATAAGCAAAAAAAAGTGTAAAATAGATAACAATCGAGTCAAAGTTCTCAAAACAAAGAAACACTTTAAATCGACCATTTTAGTCCTTTAAAAATTTATAATTAGAAGTTAAGATGGTAGAATTATACTTTGATCTTTTCAAAAATGAAAAAGAATTTTATTTAATCCTTTAAAATTAATAAAATTATAAATTCATATATAGTAAAATTATATTTATTTTAGAAATAATTTATTTCTAATTTTCCCCAAAAATTTGTTAAATTCGCCCTGTATGACTTAATATGGTTTTATATTTATATTTGCTAGCTATATTTTCTACTTGATTTTTTTTTGATCGATTTACTTCGTATTAAGAATTTATGTTCTTTAAATTACTTTTTGTTGGTTGGCTAGCAGTTTTATTACAGAAACTATTTAATATTATTTTTTTAGTAATTAAAAGATAAAAGGACATGAAAAGAATGTGTAAAATTAAATATAAAATAACTACTTTTTTAACCCGTGTGAAGCACGAGTTTTCTATTTATACAAATTATTTGGAATATAATATATTATTATATACGTAAATTTTATGGGGAAAATATTAAATATTAAATAGTATTAAAACTATTTTACCCGAGATGATTATGTATGTTAATTAAAATATATTTCATTTTATTAATATTTTAATAAAAATATAAAGATTTAATGGGAGACAGAACTATGATCATAATTTTATTTACAATAAAAATTAAGAAAGTATTGTAAAAAATTTAATATTCTTTAATTTTCATGTAAAATTTCTGAAAACAATAAAATTAAATATTATTAAATGCTTGCTTGTACTAATAATAAGTATAAGTTACAAAAATAAATAAATTTATTTATTTAAAGTTGAAGCAAAAAATTAATAGTAATTATATATTAGAAAATTATTTAATTTCAACCAAATAATGCTTAAATAAATTAAAATGCTATATAAAAATATAAAATTTAGACTCTACAATGTTAAAATAATTCAGGCAACCATTGTTGTTTTTGACAAGTTTTTTTTTCAAATAATGTATATGCAAAACACTTATTTTATTAATATTTAAATAAATACAATTTATTATATTTATAAAAAATATTTCTATTCATTCGTATGTATTTTTTTTAAATCATAAAGATGAAAATAATTATATAATTTCATAAAAGTATGACATTAAAAATTAAAAGTGAAAATTAATTATTCAAAATGGAAATTAAATAAGATAAATTCCTTTTCCTAAGCAATATAAAAATTATAGGGACTAACATAGTTAATAATATTAACATATTTCTAAAATTAGATAATATGTTAAATTATAGGGACTAAATGAGAAGATTAGAAAAATGTTTCGCCCTTTATAAAATAAATTAAAAACACTAAGAGATTTATGTTGCAAATAACCCTTCGTGTTTCCTATATATATATATATATTTGTTCACGGGTAATAAGGTAGTTGGAAAATAAAAATAAAAACTTGATTTTCTCTCTCTCTTTTTTCATTGCTACATTTTGTTATCTTTTAAGTCGGGTTTTAATCCGATGTGGGAAAATATCATACATAGGTCTCTAATAATCATGTAGTTTCTAACGCCGGAAAGTATACATTTTTCAGAAGAAAAAGTTAAAACAGGATGTTTTTATTGTTGGGAGAGGTATAGGTACACAATTTTTTAGTGTAGCAAAATTCGTTTATGGATAAAAAATTGACATTTTTTTATTTTACATAAAATTTGTTTTAAAAATAATTATATTTTCTTTTATAAGTTGATGTCATTTTAGAGTTTGATAAGTTATTTTCAACTTTAATGGTTAGACTTCAAAAGTCGATGATACTGTTTAAAATATAAAAAATCTTTATATTTAAAAATATTTTTATAAGATTTTATTTTAAAAAATATTATTATATCGATTGTTAAATGACAATAGAATGATCGCAAAGCAATAAGAAAAGAAAAATAAAACACACAAATTTTAAGTGAAAATCATTTCAGGAAAAAATCACTGGCTGAGAAAGAAAAATTTACTAATGTTAAAAACTGAATGATACAAGAGGAACGTTAAAAAACCCTATTCTAAATAATGTCAAATAGAAGAAGTAATTTCTATATGAATTCTACTTGTGCGACATGATCCGTATAAAAATTGTCACATACCCCCTTATTTTGTCACTATAATTATTTCTTCAACAAATAATAAGATTCGACTCATACAAATTCTAGCAATTAATAAAAAAAACTATATTTAAAATTTAATTTAAAAAACGAAACCAAATATTTTAGAACTCAAACAGCTATCCAAAATTTAAAATTTTCATATAATTTTCTTTTATATAATAATATACATGTTAGATAATGATTGATATACAACATATCATATCATATATGAATAATGCTTATATATATATGTAATTTTTTCCCCATTTTCTTGATTGAAAAGAAATATTTTGATTTTTCTTTTATGTTTTTATAAAGCACCATGTCAAGAATATTTAAAAGGAAATTTCAAAGTTACAAGGACCACCATCATTGTGGATATATTAGAATATTATTTAATTTCCCTTTTTATCTTAATTTTTATATATCAACATATAAAAATTCGTCAATTATAAAATAGTGCGTTTATTACAATTATTTTAAGGGAGAGTGTTTGATGCACTGTTGATATATAGATCTCATGTACCATCAGTTAATAATAAAATGATACATCGTCACCGATGTATAACAAAAACTATTGAAGAGTTTAAACATTAATATAATTAACTTTATTTTTAAAAATACATATTAATTTATATTTATTAAACTTAAATAAATACAAAATATCATATTCAAGACACAAAACCCAAAATCTAAAATTCAAAACCTAAAACTTGAAACTCGAAATTTAAAGAGAAACAAAATAATTATAATTAATATTTAATTATGTTTAAATAAAATTAATTGTATTTATTTTCAAGTCATTTAATATTTTATTTTATTTTATACCAATAATTATGTATCATTTTATTATTAAATTAATGATGCAGGAGACTTATGCACCAACTGTTCGTAAAATGGTAAAATAAAATTACGTTGATATTAGCAAAGAAAAAATTGAAAGACCAATTTATTGAGATTAATTTCAATAAACATAAATTCTACTAAAAATGCAAACAATTATTACATAAATATGTATTTTAGATAGCTAAGTTGAAACCCAGATAGAAGCTAGAAAAGCCTCCAATTTTTGTGTTGGAATATGAAGATGGTAGACAGCATATAACTATGGTGGTGGAGGTCCAAATCCAGGTGGTCCAGGTGGCCCTGGTGGACCCATTGGACCACCAAAACAGTCTCCAAGCAGCCAGCAGCAACACAGAAAGCTCAAACTGCAAAAATATACACAATTTCTTATGCTTCCTTCATATTTGGATATAAATACCAAAATATAATCTCTCAAACCCCTTAATGAACTTACCAAGAACCAATGAAGTCACAAATACCACCGGGAAAACCCGGTCCGGGAGGAGGACCGCCCCATCCCGGAGGTCCTCCTGGTCCACCTGGCCCCATTTTGATTTCTCCCTAGCAACAACTGGTGAACTTACACTTGACAATGGAGGGAAACCTGATAAGAAAAGCTTGAAACTTCATGGAAGGTGGCTTTATAGGAATGAATTTGGTTTACTTAGACGAGAAGGATCCATCTGTCTATGAGTCACATTTTTTTTTAACTTAATTTAGTTCTGCAACTACCATTCTTATTAAACCTACCATTCTCGAAAGCTGGTTGATAGTCACAAAGGTGTTTTTTTATAAAAGTTATAATGTCTTCCAGGGCAATCGGTTTTCCTCATACTTTCTCCTGTTTTGGCACTATCTATACCATTAGATTTTTTAACCGACACACGATTGAGTCTTAGTTTAATTAGTATGAATATTATTATCAATGTAAGAGAACATGATTTGAGCGCGTTGAAACATATTATCCTCCTATCTATGGGTTGAGGAGCAAGGGGTGAAGCCAGAAAATTTTTTTAGTTGAGCCGAAATATAAAAAAATTAACTTTTAAGGGGAACAAAGTGTAATTTTAACTTTACTAATTTAAAATTTTAAAATTTTCATTTTAAAAGAGTCGAGGCCCTTACTAGCGCCCCTAACTATGCCCTTGTTAGGGAGGGGTTATGAATAGTTTTAAATATTGTGTCAAAAAAATAAATACTACCAGAATTTATAATGAGATTATTAGAGAGGGTTAATGACTGAAATTAAGAGGTATTAAACCCTAAAATCAAAATTAAGTTTATGTATGGTGAGTATAAGTTTATGAATAGGCAATACTTCATCTTAACTCCCTTCCTCTTCTTAAAATGGTTACTCTAGTACCTCAGTCGGTTCATTTATTTCTGTTTGTTGAATTGGTATAATTCTTGTTCAGTCCTCATTCTTAATAATTGATTTACATTTTAGTAATATTCATTTTAGTTTAATTTAATCTTGAACACACAGATCCTAGCTATTATATTCAATTTTGTAACAAGGTAAACATATTGCTCTTTGCTATCATAATGTAATTCTTTAATTAAAGTATTATTTTAAAATGATTATTCAAATAAATTTGAAATTTTCCTCCAGGAAAATCTAATTGCTTAAAATATTTTTGAAATAATTTTAAGGCAAAATATGATTTTTTTTTTTAATAATTGAGAGAGGGAATGGGATTACGGAATGAAAATATGAAACACTGACATTATAATTTTTTAATTCTAAATTTTTATCGTTTTGATGATATTAGAAATTAGTTTTGGTACTTATATGACACGGTCAAATTTTAATTTTGATACTTATACTATGCTCAAATTTGAAATTTATTTTTTATATAATTTGATACTTGTACTATGCTCAGATTTACTCTCTTCTCTCTTTTTTAATCGGACCGATCGAAGAGAAGAGAGAAAGAGGAGAAAAAAACAAAATGAAAAAAAAAAAAAGTAACCTACAAGTATTTTTTTGTTATAAAAAATCTTATGTTTTTATTTAAATTTGACATCGTTGGCCCCTTCGTTTATTTTAATTTTCTAAATAAAAAATGATTTAATTGCTCATAAGGGTCTCTAACAGTCAACCTTCAAGTCAACAGCTTAAGGGTTAATTGGATATTTTGAAAGTATAAGGGCCACATTAGAACAAACCCCAAAGTACAGGGGTCAATGGTGCCATTAACCCTTATGAATATGATGTAAAAAAAAACAGACGCAAATCTAAAATGAATAGGAAGCCACCGACCAATGTTTAATATTTTTAGATTATTGGGCATGCCACGTGTTTCTTTTCATATATGGTTGTATAAATATGAAAAAAGTTATACTAATTAAATATAAGTATATTATATATAAAATGATTAATCGACTTGATACCACAAATTAATAGTATTTTTATCTTTTATTTTTTACATATGTAAATAAGACAATCGAAAAATATTATTTAAGATTTTAACACATTACTAATAATCTATATAAAAAGAATTTTTGCCATTTATATTTTTATAAAAATATTTTTAATATAAAATACTTTTTTAGTTTATAGGTATCACGTAAGCTGTGTATGTAGCCTCGGATTGACGTTTTTTGCATCCCCTTTTAAAGACAAAAGCAAAGTCATGTCGTTTAGATTTACCGAATCTACCGCTAAAGTAGTAATAGTAATATACACGCGCATGCTTCCTCTACGTTAAAGTAGGGGTGTGTAAAATTCAAGTAAAATTGAAAAAATTCAGTTAATCGATCGAATTCGATTAATCGGTCGGTTAACCGAATTTTTTCGATCGGGAGTCGATTAATTATTTTATTAATTTTCGGTTAACAGTTAATTCGGTTCGAAAGGGGTCGATTAATCAAAATTTTTTCGGTTAACCGAAAAAAATAATAAATAAATTTATAATATAAATAGCTTATAAATAATAAGCCCACTATTCTCTATTCACCAACCCAAACCCAATAATAAAAATTAAACCCAACTCAAATAATTTTAAAACTAAAAATAAAAGTATCCCTAAAGGATAGACACACACACACGATCTGATAAGTGATATCTCCTCTCCTTCTTCAACTTCAAAAGTTCAAATCCCTAATTTCTCAATCACCAATTCACCACCCCAGGCCAGCCACCTTCCGTCCGGCACTCCGGCGTCTACCAGCCCAGGTCATTGAGGTACTTTCACGGTTTCACCATCTGCAACTTCTGTTTTAAAACCTGCATTGACTATGGGTTTTTGTTCTTTTTTATTAATCTCAGCCCCTGTTGCACTCTTCTTGTCTCTGGTGCAGCTTTGCGATTTAATTTTAGGAAAAATTAGGTTTCATGGAAATATCAATATTTCTAAACAAAAGGAAGAACAGCTTTGGTTTGCAATTTCGCTTACTCCCATTTGCTAACTTTAATGGTTGCTGATAATGGTTGCTAACTTTAATATTAATTTGTTAACTTTAATGGTTGCTAATAATGGTTGCTAACTTTAATATTCATTTTTCTTACATTAAGTCTTACTTGTCTGTCAGTGGCTTGTAAAATAGGAATTTGTTTGAGTTAATATTTATGATCCTTTTTAACATGAAATAAAATTTTATTATTTAGTCAATTGTACATGAAAAGGAAGGCTGAATTCGTCAATGATTTGGTATTGAAATGGAAGCTAAAGAGGAGATTTTAATATTTTTACAACACTTAGGCACACTGTCAAACTTGTTACAGGTAAGCAAAGGTCCTTTCAGTTTTAGTTACTCTAATTAGACAAATATGTACAGGCCATCAATCATCAATCCCACCTTCAAAAAAAATCAACCAATGATACTATGGAAAGTGATAGTAGGGAATCCACTAATTTTACCTTCGTTAAATCAGCCCGATATTTTCTTTTTTGTTTTACTTGAATATTCGCATTTGACACATGAGTATATTGATATGAATCTCCAAATGTCTTTCAAATTCATAAGATAACTTAGATGAAATTGAACGTACCCATCAAAATATGTTTATAAATTGCGTTTTGCAATGGATGTTATCTTTGTTAAATATCTAAACTATGTTTTTTTTAAAACTCAACATCAAAATATGTTTAATATTATAAATGTATTTTAATTTATTATATATTTTTTTCTTGCAGAATGTCAACTGAACCAACATCTATTGAGGCTAGTGTTACACCTCCTACTTCGATAGATTCTGAAAATTCGGGAGTTGGAGCTTCAAGCCAAGCAAAGGGGATTACCGGGAAAAGAAAAGCCACTCTTCCAAGGTCAGAAGTTTGGTCTCACTTCACTAAGATTATTAATAGTGAGGGTGCAAGTAAAGCTAAATGTAATTATTGTCAAAAGGAATTTTGTTGTGATATGAAAAAAAATGGTATGGGGTCATTAAAATATCATATTGGTTCATGTAAGAAAAATCCTAGTAATGTTGTTGAAACTAGTCAAGGACAACTAGTTTTACCTAGAAAGGGAGTTGAAGGGGGGGAAGGGAATCTTTCAACTTGGAGATTTGATCAAGAAGCATGTAGGAAAGGATTAGCACAAATGATTGTGATTGATGAATTACCTTTCAAGTTTGTTGAAAGTGAAGGTTTTAAGAAATTTATGTTTATGGCATGTCCTAGATTTCATATTCCTTCACGAACTACTATGACTAGGGATGTTTATCAATTGTATTTAGATGAAAGGGCCAAGATAAAACAACTTTTGAGAAGTTCTTGTTCTAGAGTTTGTTTAACTCTTGACACATGGACTTCTTTGCAAAGAGTTAATTATTTGTGTATCCTTTGCTCACTTTATTGATAATGATTGGAAATTGAATAAAAGATTTTAAACTTTTGTCCAATTTCTAGTCATAAGGTGAGTCCATTGGGATGGTGATTGAGAAATGCTTGTTGAATTGGGGATTGATAAGTTGTTTCTTCATTCTTGTTGATAATGCAAGTTCAAATGATGTTGCTATTGGTTATTTGAGAAAGAAATTTAACCCTCGAGGGGTTTAGTTCAAAATGGTAAATATCTTCATATGAGATGTATGGCACATATTGTGAATTTGATTGTTGTTGAAGGCTTAAAGGAAATGAATAAATCATTGAGCGTGTTAGGGGGTTTATTAGATATGTGAGACAATCTCCATCTAGATTACAAAAGTTTAAGGAGTGTGTTGTGGTGGAAAAGATAGAGTGCAAGAAGATGTTGTGTCTTGATGTTTGTACTAGGTGGAACTCAACTTACTTAATGTTAGATCTTGCTTCGAACTTAGAGAGAGCTTTTGAGAGATTTGAGGAGCAAGATACAAATCTTAGAAATTTGAACTTGAAAGGGGTGATGGTTGGCCTAGTGTGGATGATTGGGATAATGTTAGAAACTTGAGGATTTCTTGGAACATTTTATGAAGTCACTTTATGCGTATCCGGCACTTCATATGTCACGTCCAATAATTTTTTGATGAGCTTTCTAAAATTGATATTCTTTTACGAGATGCTCGGTTAAATAGTAATGTTGATTTCAATGTTATGGCCATCAAGATGAAAGAGAAGTATGATAAGTATTGGGGTGATATTGATAAGATGAATATGCTTATGTTTGTTGCTTGTGTTTTAGATCCTAGACAAAAACTAAAGTATCTTGAATTTGCACTTAGTGAAATGTCTAGTTCTGAAAAAGCTTGTGAAATGATGCAAAAATTGAAGGAATCTTTGTATGAAATGTTTGATGAGTATAAGCCTCCACTTCATAGTACTTGTAGCCAATCGAGTGTGCCAACACATGCTTCTCTTGGTGAACCACAACAAAAAATGAAAAGGCGAATGCAAGCTTTGTATAAAAAGCGTGAGTTGGAAATTTGTGGTGAGGATAAAACATCTGAATTGGATAAATATCTAGCTGAGGCTAATGAGGAATTTGTTGAAGATTTTGATATTTTATTGTGGTGGAAAGTGAACAGCCCTAGATTTCCCACTCTTTCAAAAATGGCCAGAGATGTGTTAGCTATATCGGTTTCTACGGTTGCTTCAGAGTCTACATTTAGCACTGGGGGACGTGTGCTTGATCAATATAGGAGTTCTTTAACTCCTAAAATTGTACAAGCTCTTGTGTGTACTCAAGATTGGATTCGAAAATCATCATCACAAGAAGACATCAAAAAGATTGAAGAACAACTCCAAGAGCTTGACAAGATTGAAAATGGTATATTTATTGTCTTATTTTAATAGTTTTAAATTTTTTTACCATATCACTCCTACTTATTTAATTGATTCAATGTTTAGAATTTTCTTGGAATGCATCAGAGCCTACCCTTAATTCATGAGCTTTCGTGAGTTGAAGGGTATACTTACTATCTTATTCTTGTTAACTTATAATTTATTCGTTTGTTTATATTATTTGATTTTTTTAAATGCAGATATTTCTATTATACGCTAAACTTTTGCACTTGTTTTTTTCTTTTTGTAGGTTTAATGCAAATGAAAATTTTTTGGAGAGAAGAAATAGATACAAATGAACAATATTAAATACTTACATTTCAATTATGTATTAATTTAAAGATTTATGTAATGTTTTTAAATTTGCCCTTCTTCCGGATGCAATATTCTGCTTTGTGGCTGTAATTTCTGCTAATTTATAACTATGTAGTGTTAATTCGGTTAAATCGATTAATTCGGTTAATTCGGTTAAGACGATTAATTCGGTTAATTTTTAACCAAAAATTAAAAAAATATAATTTTTGGTTAATTCGGTTAACCGACCTAATTAACCGAAAAAAATTTGGTTCGGTTAATTTTTTTGAAAAAATTTCGGTTCGGTTAACGGTTAAAAATTTTAAAGTGTCGATTAATTTGGTCAATAACATTTCGGGTCGGTTAACCGAATGAACACCCCTACGTTGAAGTGCTTCATCTTAATTTGTATAATTTAAAAGGAAATTAGTAAAAATATTTTTATTGTGAGATAGATTGAGTTTTAACTCTATCGATGTAATGAAGTGTATTATCCTTTTATTTAAAAGTTTAGAAGAAATTATAGGTTAGTTCTAGACATTTTATAAAAAAAGTAGATGTGACAATAAATATCGTCGCAAAAGACAATAATTCTATCTAAAGTTCATTATAATTAGATGCACCTAAGTTTGCAAGATTTTAAAATTGTCAATGGCTAAAATTTAGCCATATTTAAAATAAGTTTTCAATTAAAACAGGTAAAATATTATAGATGTAAACTTACAAAATAAAAATCTATTTAAAATTTTCATGTTTCAAATGTGATAATACAACAATAGTATTGTGAATTTTTTAAAAAATTCTAAATTAATATCACATCTATTTGTGGCTAAACAACATAACATATTATTAATGAAAAATTAAAGCAACAATACATATTAAGGGCAAATTATCAATAAATGCCTTTTTTCAAAAAGTACAGAAATAGACTTATTTTTCAATTATTTATCGGAATAGACCATTTTCCCCGAAAACGCGTCCACGTCAGCACGATGCCAGGGTATGTGGCAGGAAAGCGCGTCCCTGGGGGAGCGTTTTTGCCGCATCAATAAAAATCGCGTCCTTGAAGGCGCGCTTTGCTATTGTGGCAAAAACACTCCCTCAGGGACGCATTTTTGCCCGTTATAACGGCCATATTATTTTTGACCATTAGAGGCCTAACGGTCAAAAAAAAAAACTTATAAAAGCCCCCTTTCATTTTTTTCACACAAAAGGCCTTCTACAATTTCTACAATTTCTCTCAACTTTCTCTCAAATTTCTCTCAAATTTCTCTCAAATTCCTCTAAAATTTCACAAAAGTCCTTTAATTTTTACAAAAAAGCCATGTTTAAAAGTTTTTTGAATTAGTTTTTATTTAAATTAAGAATATTTCTTTAGTGTCAGCAATGGTCGGAGAATTAATTCGTCTCGATAATAAACACATGTTCGTCGATCAAATGACAATAGTAAGTTATAATTTTAATTTTTCAATACCATTTAATTTTATTTATTTATGCAATTTTTATTTTATAATTTTTTTATAACAGGCTGTAGATCAGGAATTGCAATGCTATATTCGTAATATTCCTGGTGTGCCATCACTGTTGATAGAGAATTACCTGTGGGAAGCGGGTTTTTGGCACGTGGCCAAGATAGGCCGGGGGTGCAAGTTGGACCCGAAACTAATCATTGCGTTGATTGAGAGGTGCAGACCCGAGACGTACACTTTCCATCTTCCATGCAGAGAGTGTACTATTACTCTAGAAGACGTGCAGTTGCAATTAGAATTGCCGGTGGATGGGTACGTAGTCACCGGGTCCACAACTTCTGGTGATTGGTGAGCCGTTTGCTACGAGCTTTGGGTGCTATTCCGGATAACATTAACGGATGTCTGATCGAGATGGGCTGGTTATGAGACACATTCCTAGAGCCGGATGATGATTGGACTGAATTAGAAAGAATACGGTATGCTCGGGCACACATTCTTAAGATGATTGGGGTTATCTGATGCCGAACTTGTCACGAAACCTCGTACATCTGAGATGGCTGCTAAAACTCGTTCATTTTAGAGCAGCCAGTAACTTGAGTTGGGGTCTGTGCCGTGCGAGCAAAATTGTATAGGGAGATGTGCGGGGTGGCGAATCGAATAAAGCCAAAATCGGAGGTTGCCTATCACTACTACAATCATGGGCACGGTTTCGCTTTCCATTTTTACGTCCTCGAGTGGACCACCCATATACATTCCCACTCATAACGAGGTAAATTTAATATTAGATTTTACAATTATTGCGTAGATTTAAAATTTAACTGTATGCTAAAATTTATTTAATTAGGTGGGACCATTCGGCGAGTTATGTTGGAATACCTACCTCGTTATTAGATATACGGCTTTTATTAGACCAATGGTCGGAAGCACAAGTAAGTATTAAATAAAATATATTTTCGTAATAAAATAGTCGTTTCGTATTTAGTATTTAATATTTAGTATTTAGTATTATGTATATAACTAATAGTTTTATCATGTTAATATAGTTTCAATGAACACCATACGAGGATCCGGTAATTCGGGCAGTAATTCCGGATGAAAATTCTTTCAAAATCCGAACATTTGGCATGTGAAGGTCTCATTAGTCAACTATGCCACCGTGGAGATGCACTAGTCAGATTGGGTTCTGCGACAATTTGGATTCCGACAATAGATTCCCGTGGCACCTGAGGTGCTCGATGATGAGCACAAAGTCGACTTACGGCAGTTGCATACGGATTAGCCGAGATTTTGGTCAGCATATATCGAATTGTGGGAAAACCAGTATGATTATATACCTACTCGGGAACCGATCATCGTTCTTGAGTTAGTGTGCGTGCCAGAATACATGCCATGGTTTAGGATCCATGGCAAGCCATATTTATTGTCGAAAGAGGAGAGGCGACGACAACTTCGTGTACAGAGGGAACGACGGGGCCCTTTAAATCCAAGGAGAATAGATGATGGGACGGGCCCATCAAAGCGCCGACACAATCACTGGGCCCATCAATAGCGCCCACACAGTCACCGGGCCCAACACTTCAGCCGACGACACCCACATCACAGCCTTTTCAGTTATGCCAGGTGCGTACCCTAACCCTTATATGTATCCTAACCCTTATATGTTTCCTTTTCCCATTCCTATGGCAGGTTGGAATGCATGGCCCGGTTCATCTCCATTCCCGATTACTCCGACTGGCCAGCCGATCTGTAGGCCGCCGTCGCATGAGGGATCACACAAGGCGCCGTCGGTGAGCTTTTATTTTTACCAATCTCCTTCGCCTTATGGGATTCAAACACCTCCGCCATGGGTGATGTAAACACCTCCGCAGTCATTATTTTATCAAGGTGGGTTATCCTCCCAACACCCACAACTAGATCTCCTGCCGGAGGAACCAGAATCCCCGCCGGAGCAACCACAACCCCCGCCGGAAGCTGGAATAAGGAGGAATCCAGCGCGTAACCATCGACCACCCCCATGTGGCATTGATTCCGACTGCCACCAACATTGATTTTTTTAATATATTTGTATAAACTTTTTTATATTATTTCATTTAATAAAATAAAAAGTTGTTTTTAATATTTTAATTATAATTTACTTTTGCATTTTTAATAAAATAAAGTTTTTTATATTTTAATTGTAATTGTAATTTTATATTTTAATAAAATAAAATGTGTTTTTAATTTTTAACTGTAATTTATTTTATATTTTTAATAGAATAAAAGTTGTTTTAATATTTAAATCATAATTTAATTTTTATATTTTTAATAAAATAAAAGTTGTTTTAATTTTTAAATTGTAATTTATCTTTTTATATTTTTAATATAATAAAAGTTGTTTTTAATATTTAAATTGTAATTTAATTTTTATATTTTAAAAAAATAAAATTTATTTTTAATTTTTAATTGTAATTTATTTTTATATTTTTAATAGAATAAAAGTTGTTTTTAATATTTAAATTGTAATTTACTTTGTATATTTTAATAAAATCAAATTTTTTAATAAGGTAATATTTTAATATATTTCTAAAACTTTTTATATTGTTACATTTAATAAAATAAAATTTAATTTTAATACTTTAATTGTAATTTACTTTTAATATTTTAATAAAATAAAAGTTGTTTTAATATCCTAATTGTATTGGTTCAAGTAAGGACTAAATCACAAATGTGAGAAAAGTTTTGTGGCTCAAGAGTAAATATTCAAAATTTGAGGGGTTAAAATGTATATATGAAAAACTTGAAGGGCCAATAGTGTAAATATTTTAAGGGTGGAAGGATCTAGAAACCAAGAAAAATGGATGAATTAGGACTAAATTGAATAAGTGAAAAGTATGAGGGGTTAAATTGTAATTTTATCGAGATGGTGTTGATCCAATTTAGAAATTTTGAAGGATCATAAGGGGCAAAATAATCATTTAGCAAGAAAGATAATTTTGAATAATAATGATGATGGTGATATTTTAGATTAGTTGAATAACTTTTTTTTTGTTTTGTAACTTAGTCATTCTACAAAAATTCACCATTTTCATCAAGAAATTAAAAGAATTTTCATAGCCACCATGAGACAAAAATGATAAGGACACAATCAACTATTCCGATTTGGACATGAGCGAGATGTATGGCTTGGGTTCCTACACTATCCGCATAACTTCCGTTGGTTGGCTGTTTCTCGGATATCCATATTGTTGCGTATTCTAGCCGAGCAAGGTCGACCCTTTGGTTTGCGATGCAAATCTCTATCCGGTAACAGTTTAAACGGAGCAAGTGATACAAACGGTCACTTACGTTCATATGGGACTGGTGGGAATACGTGCCTCCACACGTTGTACATGTATTCTATTTTGTACACTTCGTTGACATAGCTCATGGGATCCAAACGGAGATTCTGACAAGCTGCAATTACATGAGCGCATGGATAACAAAGTGCGTCAAATATCCCACAGTCGCAGGTCCTATTTCTCAAGTGTACACGATATTTCCAGCGAAGAATACCTTGGTTCGATTTGTCAAACTCCGTCACACGAAACCATAGGTTATCGCGATCGTGACACGCTGTGTGCATGCTGTTGGCCCGTGCTTTTGCCTTGTTAATTTCTCGCAATACCTTTGCGCACCATACATGGCCTTCCTGCATTTGGTTTTATAACTCGCTGCTCACTTTGAAAATAGTGCTACTAAACGAAAATATGTCTCTCGCACAACCGATGTTATCGGTAAATAACGCGTTCCTTTTAGAACAGAATTTATGTATTCAGCCAAGTTTGAGGTCATATGACCATATCGTTGGCCATAGTCGTATGCTCGTGTCCACTGTTCGAAAGGTATGTTGCATAGGTAGTTTGCGCCTTCTTCATTAACTGAGCGCAAAATCGCCAACATCTCGTGAAAATAGTCCTTATTGATCTCGTACCCTGCCAATATAAGTTGATAGCGAATATTACATACCACTCTTCAATTAAGAATAAATTGAATATTACAAACGAAATTATATTAATAGATATTACATACCCATGTTGATCACTTGCCGTCGTTCACTTGTAGATCGATGTTGCTCATGGTAGTTGGAGGCAACATGCCTTAGGCAATATTGATGGTGTGTGCGATGCCATAGGCTTCCCTGTCGCTCTATTACGACTAGTATTCTAGGGTCCCGATCCAATGTAACGCATATATCAGGTTGAGGGCAGACATGCCTCCTTAACCTAGATAGAAAGAAATCTCAGTCATCAGCTGACTCCCCCGATGTTATTGCAAACACAATTGGAAGGATTTTCCCACTGCCATCCTATGCCACAGCTAGCAATAGCCAATGCGTATATCTACCATACATAAAGGTACCTCAATTTGTTCCAATGGCTTGCAGTATAGAAATGCGTCTCGACATTGCTTAAATGTCCAGAACAGACGTTTGAACACTTGACATCCACGGATCAATCGGTCGTTGTAGTACGCAGGTGCCGTTTTAAGGTCTATCATGCAGCCTGAGACATATTTTTCAGCACTTGACACCACTGCCACACTTTATTATATGAAACGTCCCACCGCCATGTAACTTTTCCAATGCCTTCTGCTTAGCTATCCAAGTCTTGCAGTAAGAAGGCGTGTACACCAATTGGCTACGAATATTGGCAACTAAGGCCGGCACCGAAACCTTGGGAATCGCCTTCATCGTTGTATTATTAAGCTAGCCAACATTTTGAATCCATCTTGGGATGATCTTGTGAAACGCCTGTCAATGAAGTTCGTTAAATAATGCAACATTAATATCAGTATTATTCAAAAACCCTAAACACCTAGTGATACTGTACCGGCAACACATGTATGTGGACCTTTGTACTTTTTAATCTCCCACAAGTCTGTCCTTTTCCTCAGTGAGGCCATAATTTTCCATGAACATGTACCATCTTGCACTACACACTTGGCCTCATACTTATCGAGTTTGGATTTAACCACGTTTAGTTAACATCATTCTTGATGCTATATTGTTTCAATGCACCAAGAAAACTATCCTTGTTGAAAACTCTTTACCAACTTCCAATTCACTCGAATCCAACAACGAACTTGTACGGTCACGCCTTCTGTATGGTAGTTTTGGAAATTCTAACATATCGTCTTGAGATAGATCGACATTATGCATGTGGGCTAGAGGCGAGTACGCCCTGAATTGCGGATCTTCTTCTTCTTCATCTGAACCCTCTTCAACATCATCAGGTATGGTTGGAACAGGCTCCGGTTCAAAAAATAATGCAACTTTTGCACCATCGGGGCCAAGCTCTCGAGGTGGATCCACATCGGACTTATCATCTACCCACCATCATCTGCAACGAACGAGGACCCCTGGCCGGTGGATGTCGTGGGGAGTACATTATCCCTTCTTAAACAACTTTCATAACGTATTCAATCATATGTGGATTGCCAACTATTAGAAGTTGATGACGTTCCCCAATATGTATTTCTAGCATCGAACATCGACCTACCGATATGCATGTCCCATCCACCAACTGAGTGTCGTGCAGAGGTTGTGTTTTCCATACTACCACCAAACACGGGCGCTTCTGTATTCTACCTCCCACTAACAGAGTGTCGGCTTGGAGTCATGTATTCCCTTCGAACAGCAGTATATGTTGAAGTCGAAGGAATATCACTTGGCGATGAAAATTGTACATATACATCAAGATAGGGTGATCTACTGGCAAGATGAGTCTCTACCATTGCCTCCAAGCTCCGAGGACCTTTGATGTTTAATGAGTCATATCTCATGGGATCAACCGAAGCACAAAGTCTATACTTAATAGACAAAACTTTCATTGGCATTGCTCCGAAAATTTTACGTCTAATTCTTTTATGAAGTTCTATCAAATCTATGTTCTCGTTAAAAACCAGTTGCGCTGTGTTCTCCGATAAAAAATAACACAATTTTTAATGTCACGAACCTCACCATCATAGTAAATAACAAAGACTAATCGTTCACTCATCTTGATTTCTATTATACTTTTGCCTCAATTTCTATTATGCAACCTGAGAATGAAATTTGGCTCATTTATAGTCTAAGGCCAAATAGGAACTACTGTAGGAAAAGAGTGTCCACGTAGGAACTTTTTTCAGTACTCTTGCTGACAGTGCATCCTGCTTGAACCTTTTTGGTCACTATTTGTTCAGAAGCGTCTTCTCAAAATTATCTTTTCAGGAACTACTGTAGTAAAAGAGCGTCCATGTGGGAGCTTTTTTCAGTACTCTTGTTACTGTAGCAAAAGAGCGTCAACGTGTGAGCTTTTTTCAGTACTCTTGTTGACAGTGTATCCTGCTTGAAGCGTTTTGGTCACTATTTGTTCAGAAACGTCTTCTCAAAATTATCTTTTAGAACTCTTGTAGCAAAAGAGCGTCCACGTAGGAGCTTTTTTGATCTTTATTCTTGAAGTGCATCCTGCTTGAAGCGTTTTGGTCACTATTTATTCAGAAACTTCTTCTCAAAATTATTTTATCAGATACTACTGTAAAAAAAAAAACTAATAATTTTTATATTGCTAATATATTTTTTCTCAAAACCCTAAACATAAAATTTTTTAATTAATTAACCCTAAACCCTATAGTTCATTAATTTTTCCCTAAAAATCTTAAAATCTTAAACCCTAAAAAACCATAAACCATAGCCCTAAAACCTTAACACTAACTCTAAAAATAGCTGAAAACCCTAACGAAAAAACAGGCAAAAAACTCCCCCAGAGGCGTGCTTTCCTGCCACATACCCTGACATCTCGCTGACGTGGACGCGTTTTTGGGAAAATGGCCTATTCCGATAAATAATTAAAAAATAGGTCCATTTCTATAATTTTCAAAAAAAAAGGTATTTATTAGTAATTTACCCACATATTAATTTTGGAAAGACGTAATTGTAGATGTGAAGGTGATAGGTGACATAACAATAACCATAAAAATAATAGTCATAATAACTCTTCTCACTACCAGGTGCGAAAAAAGTGAAGAAAAACAGAGTCGTCAAAAGAATCCTTCAAGAAATGTAAATAACTTATGTGATTAATATGGTATAAAATCCCGTTGGTCACATACTTGATATATGAGAAATTATCAATTTTTATTTGCTACATTTGTCCTTACATAATTAGCTTTTAGCTTTTAATAAAGCATATGAGAAATTATTTATATATATATATATATATATATCGATATAATCGAATCACATGCATACTATATTAAAAGTTTATTAGTCCAATTGCATTAGTTTTGGTTAAATTAACTTAATCAACAATGATGCTCGAATAGAAGAGGCGTAATTGAGTCAAGTCAAACTTAAATAGTATCAAGTTCAAACTCGAGGCCAACTTGAAATTTGAGATTCAATATTTAAACTTGAGCTTGTTTATCAATTTTTGTACTCGAGCTCAGTTAAAGTTGTTCATATTCAAACTCGAGCTTGTTCATAACAAAAAATATTAAAATGAAAAGTCTAATTAAGCTTGTAAACCGTTCAAATTAAGTGAATTCGAGTTTTATTGCTTGAACTCGGGTCGATATAATCGAATTCGACTGCAAATGAAAATAGTTTTGGGTAGGAAAAAGGTTAAAACTTGTATCTGAAATTTTTGCATTTGTTCCCCCCCAAATTCACATGTTATCTAGTCTCCATTAAACTAAACAGTGTACAGTTTGAAACACAGAGAGGTTTAACAACTGAGAAATAAACATATACATAGCTTATAATCAAGGTTCCAACATATTGCAATTATTTTTCATCCAGGTTTTGTTTATTAGGAATGCATATTAACACAGTTTATAGTTCAGCCATTAAATACAACATTTTTTACTGATGTCATAAAAAATCAAACTCATGCAAGAAGACCAAGATTAAAGATCAATTTATTGAGAATGATTTTATTATACAAATAATACACAACACGCTACAAAAGTCATGTTCGCCCCACACGTATGCTCGCCACTCGTCCTAGTTGGCGAGGCTGGCTAGCTCCCCAATAGCTCACTCATAGTTTGGTAAGCCCTTTGCAACAACACTTACCATGTAATTTACCTATCCTTGGCTTTATATATTTATAGATGAATCGCCCTAAAGACCAGACAGAAAAATAAGCACTCACCAGATTTTAATTTCTACTACTAAAAAGCAAACAATTCTTACATAAATATTGTAATTAGATAGCTAAGTTTAAACCCAGATAGAAGGTCTATTTATGAAGGAGCAAGAAAGCATGTAACTATGGTGGTGGAGGTCCAGGTGGCCCTGGAGGACCCATTGGACCACCAAAACAATCTCGAAACAGCCAGCAGCAGCACAGGAAGTTGACACTGAAAAATAAACACAAAACCTTTCAGCATTCAAACACATGCCCCATGCCCAACTAATCTTCTTATTTGGATATAAATACCAAAAATATGTGGATATGATTTCCCAAAAAAAAAAAAACACAGTATATTCATTTTCATATTCATATGCAACACTCATCTCAAATTAGAAAGCTTTGAAACAATGTAGTAAAATATGAGCTTTTTGACACTCAGAACAACTAACCAAAATACCACTTGAAACAATTTTCATTCATAATTCAGATACAAAGCCCTAATTAACTTACCAAGCACCGATTCCATCACAGAAGCCACCAAAAAACCCTGGTCCGACCGGAGGGCCGCCCCACCCCGGTGGTCCCCCTGGTCCGGGTGGAGGACCCCCCCATCCCGGTGGCCCTCCTGGTCCGGGTGGAGGACCGCCCCATCCCGGTGGCCCTCCTGGTCCGGGTGGAGGACCGCCCCATCCTGGAGGCCCTCCTGGTCCTCCTGGCCCTCCAGGTCCACCTGGCCCCGGTGGCCCTCCTGGTCCCATTTTCTCCCAAGCAGCAACTAATGAACTTACAGAAGAATGGAGGGAAGGTAATAAAAAAGCTTGAAACTGGTGTCACGAATTGTTGGCAGTGATGGTGGGTAGTAGGGGTTTTTATAGTTAGTTAGCCTTAAACAAGGATGTCTCTACCAAATCAGATTATGTGTGCCATATTTCTCCAACTGCCATTCTTAGACCTAACTTTCTCGAAAACTTAAAACTCGTTTCCTGGCATTTGATCTTGTTTCCCAAGAAGAGCAATCGATTTTCCTCATTTGACCAATTTTGACACAATATTAGGTAATCATAAAGTAAATGGGCATGTAGACCCAAGTCCCGAGAGGGGAAAAAATGATGATTTACTTTATAAAATTACAGTCTAAGCTTTGACTAGTTGATGCAACACAACACACACTTGTGATTTGTGAAGGATGTGAACTGTAATTTTTACTGACACCTGAATTAGAAGGTGGATTTGTTAGAATTAAATTATTATTAATTAAATTAAAAATCTTTTAAAAAATTAATCAAACAAAAATATTTTGGTTAGTTCAATTGAATTATTGAAATTTATATATTTTTATCTCTTAGTTAAAATAAGTATAAAATCTATAAAAAAAATCACTTGTCTTAAAAATTAACAAAAATTTTAAATTAAATTTTCGATTTCTAATAGACTTAACCAATAATTAAAATATCATAAGACTATTAACTAACATTTAATCGGATAATCAAATTAGATTAATTTAGTTCGTCAATTCCATTTTAACCATAGTTTTAACTCACTCTTAAAATCACTCCCAACAAATATCTGTGCGTGTGAAATTTGTAAAACCATCAATACTCTTTACCCTTATTCCCAAATCCCAAATCAGTTCCTATTTTCGCGAAAACACCTTAAGTGTCGCCACCGGTACCACCTCTACCTGTCTAGCGC
This sequence comes from Gossypium rotundifolium, assembly GCA_025506655.1. Taxonomy (NCBI): domain Eukaryota; kingdom Viridiplantae; phylum Streptophyta; class Magnoliopsida; order Malvales; family Malvaceae; genus Gossypium; species Gossypium rotundifolium. The sequence goes on along the minus strand of CP106732.1, from coordinate 20,250,599 downwards.
CATTGTCTGTTGACAGCCGTCTCTACTCCGGCGGCCAATCTGTCTCCCGTTTTCTCTGTCGCCGGCACCCATCACCGTTGCGTCGTCCCACTTGTTCTTCCATCAAAACACTATCGTCATTTCGGTCAAGGTGCTGCTTCCCCTGTCGTCGCCTTCTCCGCTCCAGCCTTCAACCGTTTCCGTCCCGATGTGCCGCTGATCAATCTCATCCAATTCCTGGTATCTTCTATTTCTATCAATACCAATTTCATTTCAAAATTTCGCCAAATGTGCTAACTATTGGAGTTTCTACTGTTCCATAATCTATCAGAACAGCTTGTGTAACAAAAAAAAAAAAAAAGTGTATTGGTTGGCATGTTTGACATAAATGGGCCTTGAATTATTCATTAAAAAGCCAGCAAACACTAGGAGAGTTGAAGCCGAGCACACTAAAATAATGAGCACCTGCTGGAGTTGTTTGATGGAGTCATAAGTATTTTTGTGCTGCTAAAGTCAATCCTTATTTTATATTTGAAATAAGTTTTAGGATACCTGATAATAAAGCTGTTTATAGGAATAATCCCATGGTTAGGGTGTTCATCATTTCCACCTCAAGTGTGCACTGAATTCGGTGTTTCAACTCAGAGCTTCAAATTTAAGGGTTTGGAATTTGGTAAAGATTAAAAAGAAATTCAACATATAATAAATTTGTTCTCCATTTATTACTACTATTTTTTCCCCAAAATTTAACTTTGCTTTTCCTTATTCTTTTAAACCCTAATCTTAAAAGCTAAAACCCCATTTCATTGATTCGGGAAACTGAAGTCACCAACAAAGTCCCAACAGTCAAAATAAAAGTAGCTCGCTTCATTCGAACAGCTCAGACAGCATTTGTCTGTGCTGCTTCGAAAACCCTAACTAATCGCATCTGCATCTTCACTACTCCAATTTAATCCCCGAACCCACAAATCGCCTTTCACAGCCAACATCATCAGAATCCTAAGCAACGAGATCAAGTACCAGCACGACTACGCTCCTCCCCATCAGGTAACTATTTATTTCTATCAAAACGATTTGCACCCAAATTTTAATTTAATTCTTTTACGGTCCAAGACGGAGCGGGAGAGAAGTGGATGAGAATGAGGGGAAGATACGGAGAATATGAAGTTGTGTTTTTGTTCCTAAGACTGGAGAAGATAGCAGTGGGGAGAATGTTGATATTTCCAAAGGTGAAGGTCATCCTGGTATGGAATTTTTGTGCTCAGCTTGGGCTGATCATTTAGCACGAGTAGATGATGAATAAGGGTAGGATTGAATTTATCCAGTGGTTGGGAAATGTCAACACGTATGTTTTGTTTTAGCTAAAAAGAATTGTTGGGGGGTTGGTTCACTAAATAAACATCCAATTTCATTAACATTTCAGATCATAGGGTGGGTTGGTCGGTTTAAAATTTTGCCCAAGTTTCATCTAAATAACAATTGTTAAAATTTAAACTCTATTTGGTTCACTTGTATTAAATTCTTTTATGTTATTATTTTTATATAAAATATATTTTAAAAATATAATATATCAAGTATACTAAAAATATTACAATAAATGTTTATCCACAAATTGAAAATAAATTTAAAAAATCTTTACACTTAAATAAGACTAAAATATGTACAATTTAACAAGTAAATATTTTAAAATAATAGTAAAATTAATAATAAATAAATTAATAAAATAATAGTAATATAATAATGAAATGACGAAATAATAATAAAATAGTGACAAAACAGCAACAATATTTCTTTACAAATTCGGGTTGGGTCAAGGTAAAATAATAATAAAATAGTGATAAAAATTCATCTCCACATGAGCAACAATATTTTTTTTCCATAAATTCTCGATCTCCCCAGTTTTCAGCACGTTAGGTCTTCGCCTTCCGCCTCGGAAATCCTCATCCTCAATCATGTTTCTAGCCATGCTCATCTTTACCTTCCTCATTTTGTCTGGCTAAAAATGGCTCTATGTTTTCTTTTTTCATTTCTGGGTTCAGCTCGAAGTAGGAGGCCATCGTGTTGCCGCCGTGGGTGGCACTGGCCGTCCGACCAAGACCTGGTGTTTGGGAGTACATTAGAGTTAATGTTCATGCTCTTGTTGTTGAAGAACTCACTGTTGCTGAGTATCTTCATTTCAAGGAAGAGCTTGTTGATGGAAGGTATAATAATAGTAATAACATGAATTGATTGAATTTTGATCGAGTTTTGTTTAATCTATTTATTAAAGGCTTTGTTTTTTGCTCACAGTTCAAATGCAAACTTTGTTTTGGAACTGGATTTCGAGCCCTTCAACGCATCGCTCCTCGCCCGACTCTTTCGAAATCGATCGGTAACGGCGCCGAGTTCCTTAATCGCCACCTTCGCCAAACTGTTCCATGACAAGGAGAGCATGCACCCTTTGCTTGAATTCCTGAAAGTCCATTGTCATAAGGGCAAGGTAACATGTGCTGCTGCCTCGTATTTGTCGATTTATCGTGCTTTCGTAAATCGGACCTGGACTCTTGCATGTTGATGATTCGGAGGGGTTCATTATGTTTTTGCAGAACATGATGTTGAATGATAGGATTCAAAACTTGAATTCTCTTCAACATGTTTTGAGGAAGGCAGAGGAGTATCTTGTTGCGCTGCCGGCCGAGACTCCTTATGCCGAATTCGAACACAAGTTCCAGGAGATTGGTTTGGAGAGAGGGTGGGGTGATACGGCTGAGCGTGTGCTCGAGATGATCCAACTCCTTTTAGATCTTCTCGAGGCACCCGATCCTTGCACCCTTGAGAAGTTCCTCGGGAGAATTCCCATGGTGTTCAATGTCGTGATTCTTACGTCTCACGGTTACTTTGCTCAGGACAATGTTTTGGGGTATCCTGACACGGTGGCCAGGTTAGCAATTACGAGATTTCAGTGTTGTAATTCGTGTATAAAACAAGTTTGTTAAATCTAAATCTTCGACTCTCCCATGCAGGTTGTTTACATCTTGGATCAAGTCCGTGCCTTGGAGAACGAAATGCTCAACCGTATCAAGCAACAAGGACTCAACATTACCCCTCGTATTCTCATCGTGAGTGTTCATGATCTTTTGATTCTGTTTTATTTGATTTTGGCCGTTATTCATGCTTACAGTACATCTCTTTTGAACTTTTTCTAGATTACTCGACTTCTCCCTGATGCCGTGGGAACAACTTGCGGTCAACGGCTCGAGAAAGTATACGGGATGGAGTACTCAGATATTCTTCGAATACCCTTCAGAACAGAGAAGGGAATCGTACGTAGATGGATCTCGAGATTTGAAGTCTGGCCTTACTTGGAAACTTACACCGAGGTGAGCCATATGAACCATTGAATTTCTTGCATTAGTTTACCCCCATTTCTTTGATTTCATTTACCGAGTATAATCTCTCTTTGTTTTAAAGATGTTGCTCATGAGATTTCAAAAGAGTTGCAAGGCAAGCCTGATTTAATCATCGGAAACTACAGTGATGGTAATATCGTTGCCTCCTTGCTGGCACATAAGTTGGGAGTTACACAGGTTTGTTAGAAACTAATTTACTGGGATATTTTTACGTGTTTATCTTCAATTATGTTTCGGTGTATTGATTCGACTTTTCATTCTATTGTAGTGTACGATTGCTCACGCTTTGGAGAAGACAAAGTATCTAGATTCCGACATCTACTGGAAGAAGCTCGAGGATAAATATCATTTCTCCTACCAATTTACTGTTGATCTTTTCGCTATGAACCATACGGATTTCATCATCACCAGTACCTTCCAAGAAATTGCCGGAAGGTAGATGTTCGGATTCGATATTTTTGTGTGAAATGCTTTTCTCTATAATCCGTTAACATCGATATTCTTATGATTTCAGCAAGGACACTGTTGGTCAATACGAGAGTCACACTGCTTTCACTCTTCCTGGTCTCTACCGTGTTGTTCACGGAATTGATGTGTTTGATCCTAAATTCAACATTGTGTCCCCTGGTGCCAACATGAGCATATACTACCCTTACAGCGAGGAGAATAAGAGGTTGAAGCATTTCCATTCTGAGATTGAAGAACTTCTTTACAGCAAAGTTGAAAATGAAGAACACTGGTGTGTGCTAAACGACCGCAATAAGCCAATTCTATTTACAATGGCAAGGCTGGATCGTGTTAAGAATTTAACTGGACTTGTTGAATGGTACGGGAAGAATGCTAAGTTGCGTGAATTGGTTAACCTTGTAGTTGTCGGTGGAGATCGGAGAAAAGAGTCCAAGGATTTGGAAGAGAAGGCTGAGATGAAGAAGATGTTCGAGCTCATTGAGAAGTACAAGCTGAACGGTCAGTTCAGATGGATATCATCCCAAATGAACAGAGTTAGGAACGGTGAACTTTACCGTTACATTTGTGACACAAAGGGTGCCTTCGTACAACCCGCATTATATGAAGCCTTTGGGTTGACTGTCGTTGAGGCCATGACTTGTGGTTTGCCGACATTTGCAACTTGCAATGGTGGACCTGCCGAGATTATCGTTCATGGTAAATCCGGCTTCAACATTGATCCTTACCACGGCGACCAAGCTGCTGAGATCCTTGTCGACTTCTTCGAGAAATGCAAGACAGACCCATCTTACTGGACCAAAATCTCTGAGGGAGGTTTGAAGCGATCGAAGAGAAGTAAGCACTCATTTGCTTCATTTCCTCGTTTCTTTTGCCCAAGTCAACTCCTATCATTGTTCTTACATACCTGCATGGTTCTGATCAGGTACACATGGAAAATTTAATCTGAGAGACTATTAACCTTGACCGGTGTCTACGGGTTCTGGAAGCATTTGTCCAACCTCGACCGCCTCGAGAGCCGTCGTTACCTTGAGATGTTTTACGCTTTTAAGTACCGTAAGCTGGTAATTCTCATGCCCCATTTCTTTTTATCCAGTTTAAATACGAATGACTTGCATTGTTAATGTTTTATAACTGTTTTTCGTGAGGCGAATCGGTACCTTTGGCAGTCGAAGAGTAAATTGAAGTTGCCGGGAAACAATTGGGAGGATTTTCGAGTTCTTGAGAATAATCTTTGTTGTTTTGGCATTTTGATCCAACTCTTTTGTTTTCTCTTTTCTTTTATGTGTATTTGTTTTTGTTCATGTTTTGGGCATTGTTTGAACATCTGGGTGTTGAGCCCATCAATTCTAGTGAAGTAAAATATGGCAACTTTTGCTTCACATGTTTCATCCCTTTTAAGTAACAAATTAAAGCTTGCATCATATATGTAGAGGCTGAAACAAAATCGCACATATCAAGCTCGTGTTGAAACCCTTTTTCTAACACATTTAGTCCTTAATATTTACATATTCTATCAATTTGATCGTAATTTTAAATAATTCAATAAATTTAATATCAATCTAATCCTCAAACTTAGATTAGAAAAACGGATAATTACTATACCTTTAGATTTATACTTGTATAGCCAATCCTTCAAGTGAAAATATAAATATTAGCTCTGTCAGGTTATATGGCTTCAGCTGCAAGTAGAAATCATAAAAAGTCAAGGTGTTAAGAGAAAAATGATAATCAAATCTATGCTCAGAAGACAATTATATGGATTGGATAAACACAGTAGAAATGAGAAGAAGGGGCCGACCAAGTCCATAACATAATTACGTATGTCGAATGACTAAATTAAATAAAGAATATAGATCGGAAAATTTTCCTACGATTAATGTTGCAGCTTTTCTTGAAGCTAAACTGTATTTATGTTGAATAACTATATTCATTAAATCTTTAATATATGTTTCATAATTGTTGTCAGTAGTGAACTTAACAGGTTGTCGATATTTGAAGTTATATCGGTTCACGATCACTTACACCAAACGTTGGATGCTAATAGGCCTTTAACAGGCACACTGAATCTCTCTCTTTTATTTATCAATATATATATATATATATATGCATAATTTAAATGATTAAATAATAATTTATTGTATATTCTTAATCTTTTATATTTTTATGTGCGATTTTAAATTTTAGTATAGATGCTAAATATGTATCATATATAGAGTTAATCTTTGTATGTATATAAATATATAAAATAAATGAAATGGAAGTGTGTTTATATAAATTGTGATTAAAATATTAAATAATATTTGAAAATAGAAATGATGGGTCAAATTCTTTGCACTATTAAAATAAAATTTGACCCACGTAGTTGTTTAAAAGCTAAAATTTAGCAACTGTATCATTGAAAAGTCTGGAAAAGAAAAATAATTTTAATTATTTTTGTATTTATGAAAACATTGTGTGGAATGGTGGAATGGGAGGAACATATAAATTTTCATTTTTTTTTTTTTGGTTTTACAAAATTTATAGACGTGGAATGTTTCTTTTAAAAGTTGAAAGTTTTGGTCAGGAAATTTGAAGATCAAATTGATAGAATTTGTAAATATGAAGGGTTAAATTTATTGAATTATTTGAATTAGGATTAAATTGATAAAATATGTAAGTATTGAGGCCTAAATGTGTTATTATATCAATTAGTAAAAGGCTTTTAATTATTAACTTAACAACGGTGACCAAAAATAGGAACAAGTTTAAACGTTAGTGCTTAAATTGAAAAATTTTAAAATTAGGTGACCAATATAGGAACGTAAGCATAATTGAGTGATCATTTATATAGTTTACTCTATTTTTAATTTAGTGTTATCATTGTACTATTTTTTTCCTTCTTTTAAATTTCTTTAAACTAAAACAAAGAAGAACATTGTCATTATATTTGTTTTCATATTTTAACCTTAGTTATGCTAAAAGGATAAAAAAAAACATATAACAAATTTCGTTAATTCAGTTAACTCATCGATTTAATTGAAATTAATTCGCTTCAATTCATGAATCTAAAAACAAAATCTATTTAATTAACAATTTAATTAATTCAATTAATAATAATTTAATTTGTATAATAATCGAATTGACTACTTAAATTCCCATAAGAATTCAAGTAATATATCTCAATACTAGATGAAATATCCTAATAACATTTTCTAAATTATTAGTACTTAAATAAATTAAACTAGGCCAAAGTTTGGTTCATTTTTTATTTAAACTTATTTTTTGAATTTATATTTTTATTTAAATTTTTACACTTTTCGTGCGAACCTCTGAGCTGACCCATGATCAGCTCTATTCCCAAACCATTTGGCTGGCTTCAAGTTCATTCTCTAATAATGCCATGTGATTTTTTTTTTTTTAATTTAATTTTATCTTCACTCAACACTTAATTGTTGAGATTTTTGTCTGATTCATGTTGTGGTCGAAGGTATTATCTCTCTATTCCATGTGTTGTTTGAAACAGGTGGTGATTTCAGTTTCTTGGGCTGAAGGGTTCTTATGGCATCTTTGACAACAATATTGTAGGCCACTGGAATGGTTATTTGGATATGGAGAACTTTATCTCTTTCATTATCTCCTTAAATGAATGGACTGTTAATCATGAGTAGTTTTATGATAAGGATCAATGCTTTATCTTTACCAGATACTCTTGAATTTGAAGCTTTAATTCAGAAGGCTTGTCAACTGGTTAGCAAGGCATATCAAGTTCATTTTATCTTGCCGACTGACTTTATATATGGAAGGCTCATTCAATTGGTGTGGTGTGCGATTTGGCATGCTAGAAGATTGAATCATTCTTGTTCAAGTACTTATCTCTAGTTTTTATATGTTTTTTTTTTTTTTGTGTTGAGATTTTCGCATGCTCTTTAGTAATGAGAATTCTTGTATGTTGAACAAGAGAAGTGATATCGGGTGTATGTTAGTTGATTTATTCTTCTCTATTCGGACCGCATGAAGTCTACTTGTAAGGGAGTTGTTGGGATTTAGCCAATGATTGAATAAGATTATATTCTAAGCGAGGCTTCGTAGATTGTAAGACTGTTGTGTTTGAATTGCGTTAATAAAATTTGATTTTGTTGGTTTTTTCCGTATTGCTTTTTAATTTTTGAGGAGTCTATGATTTCTTTTCTATTTCACGTTGTAACCAACTTTAGTAAAGTTGAGTGTTCCATTACCTCTTATTAGAAGTGGTTTGAATATAAAAAAAACAGCCTTTGTTTTCTTCAATCTAAAAACTGTTGAGACGAGGTAATTTTTTTTTTTCTTTTCAAATTATTAGTTAGATTTATATAACTTGAGTTTCTGAGTTCATTGTTGTTGTTTTATTTGTATAGTTAGCTTAGCTTTGTAATTTATAACAAGTTTTTTAAAGTTTATAAACTTTTGTCTTGTTTCTTGTTCTTTCTTTTAATTTTAAATATGATTTTCGAAATTGCTTTCAATAGATTGATGTTTTCATATTGCTTTCTTTTATTATAAAAATCTACTAATATTGGAGCTACTTTCACCATATTGGAGCATCAAGATCTCCTATTGCTTATCTATTTTGACTAAAATATATATTTCCAAGCAAAAAATATTTTTTTTTGAAATTATTTATTTTATACTGTATAACTTTTTTGTTGTTGCAATTTATATGAAATTTTGATCTAAGACTCGGTCATATAAATCATAAATTTCATAAAATCTTTTAAATTATATAATTCCTTGTTAAGAAAATTATAAAATGAATGATAGAAGTAGGAAATAAATATTACAAGTAAATTAGAATGGTACATTAATACATAACACTTATATACTAACACATGGTAAAATGAATAATATATAGCATCCCTCCTTTATATCAAGCGTACCAGACATGACCTATCTGTCCATTTAACCAAACCCACATAGAATGGCTGGTAGTGCCCATTGCCAGTAAATATGGTTTGGATGGGGAAAGGTTGTGGATGTTACACAGGCAAATATGTATCTGCTATTCTAAAGCATTCATTCACCAATGACATGAGTAGTAAGCATTGAAAAAATATCAGTAAAAAACATGAAGGAAATCTCAAAAAATCTTTTTGCACCAACAAAATGAATGTAACATCAATCTTCAATGGTTTGAATGAACATGACAACAATCACCTATGGGATGAAATAAACACCAATGTACTAAAAGGGAACAATTAACTTTAAACATAAATATCAGCTAAAGAAGAAATGGACTTGGAAGCATTTATTAGAGGTTTTTTTTCTTTCCTTCTTATGTTCTCCGATCTTCATTAATCTAAACAGTGTACAGTTTGAAACGCAACTTTTAAGAACTGAGAAATAAAGATATACATAACAGTGGAAACTTATACTCAAGGGTCCAACAAATTAGAGAGATCCTTTGGGGGCTAAAAAGAATAAAAAAGTAAAGGTAACAAAAAATATATAGAAAAATTGATTTTAACCCTTTAACAAAACAATACATGCTTCTATGACAAAAAACAAACAAGAACCTATTAAATATACTTGCATTAAGTAGCAGTGTAAGACTCCATGAAAATGATATCAGCAAATGCATTCAACCGCTTTCATAAATCACTTTCTTACGTATGCACTGAGAGTTTAAAGTATGCTTTTCTTCCCTTTAACACGGGAGTCGCCACTTTTGTCCTTTTGGGATCCTGTGGGAGGTTTAGGTGGTTCTTGTGAATCGCCTGCAACATGCTTCTTTCGCCTTGGAGCACCCATGCTAGTAGAGTCTACCAATGGACCAGACCAAGTTTGAATCGGCTCTTTTGAATAAGTAAATGATGTAGAGCTGAAGGGGACATCTGGAGGAACAAATGAAGGATCAATGTGCTGTGATACTCCTAAAGGAAAGCCGAGTGCTCCATCCTGGTGTGGTGGAGGAAACTTTTCACTTTTGCTCTTTGCATTCGCATGGGTTATTAAGCGCCTTCTCTGCTTCACAAGGAAACCACAAATTAGTTAAAGATACCATAAGACTTAAAAAGGGAACCAAATGCCAACTGCTGCTAAACCTAGAACCTCTTGGAGTAGACATCTTACTATATGAATTAATATTTGCAAATACTCTAAAGTAGATGTTACAAAAGGGGCAAGCAACTAGACATAGCTGCATTAATATATTAGATTAAAATTTAAGCCCAATTGAAATGGGACAAGATTTTACTAGGAAACTATGTTACTCGAACTCTTTTGTGAGTGCCAAGCACAAGCATGTGTCCTTCACAGATATGTTCAAAATTTTCTCAGTTTTTGTAATTGGAGGGTCATATCCGCAAACCCATATTCAGATATGAACCGAATAGAGGTAGCAAACATGGGTACTTCAAGAAAAAAGAGGAGTCCGAGCAGCATAGCTACAAATAATGAAATACAAACTTGCAATGCCAAATCTCCATGAGTAATTGTGCATTCATTGTGTATTTAACTTCCTATCTACCAATAGAACCTGCAACAACTTCTGCTATCAAATCCTAGTCATCTATCTTTAGGGATTTTTTTTTCCCAATGTAGATATGCAACCAAATGCATCTAAGCCAACACGATAGTTGTTGCTGACAAAAGTAAATTATCACACATACATCAAGATTAGACTGAAGCTCAGCATTGGCTTCTGGAGCAGGAATTGCCCTTGCACGATCACGTGTCCTTGTCTTTCTTGCACCATCACCCTGGGCTTTATTAGCAGCTCTGAGTCTGCACAGATACACCAGAAAGAGAAAGGGTTCATAGAAAATTAGTGGAAATATACTGGACAGGCACATGCCATGATGCTTTTAAATGCACATTTAGAGTGTAGTCAAACTCAAACGGAACCAATGAAAAATGCAGAATGATGACTCAACTTTGAACCCATGGCAGTAGCTCCACATTGAACAATTCAAATATTATTGCACATGGTTAACAACACTAGAGTATCTACCCCTACCAGAAATTTAGGAATTCCTAGGGTTCTAACAAGCTTGACCATAGGGAAGAATCTTTAACACATTCCAGAATAAGCAAACAACATCCATAAAACCTGAATATCTTTTCAAGCAAACCACATTAGTTTGTACACCTCTCTCCATTTCCGAAAGTATATGGGTAAGGGGTTTCCAAAAGGGAAGGTGCTTAAGGGTCCATCTGATTCTTATGCATATGCATAGAAGTGAATATACCATAAATCCATCAAATTGAAACAAACACCATTAATCAGACAGCACAGTTTTGTAGAAGAGCCAATGATTCAAGTCAACAGAAAGCAAAAGCAAAAGCAAAAGAATTGACCTTCGAGCTTCATCGTCTCGCCGTTTTGCATCCATCTCTTTGCTGGGTGGGTATTTTGGGAGGCTGGAAGGTTCACAAGCATAAGGTTCTGTCATAAAGAACTGCACAAGAACAATAAAACGGTGTTAAAGTTCTAGAAATGGTTATCTTCAAAACAAACCAATCTTTAGATATAAAAGTTAAAAGATACCAACAGAAGGTAGAACCAGAGTGTTCACAGAAATCAAACAACTCACTTCACTTCGCAGTGCAGAAGTGGCAGTCAGACGTTCCGCTGGATCAATTGCAAGAAGAGTGTCAATGAGGGGCAGCGATGATGCTGGAAAATCTTTAAATGTCTCTTTTATGCATCTTTTATATGGCTCTCGAGGCTTAAATAAGGTTGCATTTGGCAACTTCGATTTTTTCCAGTATTCATCTGATGGTGAACCGCATAGCTTGTATATTTTATGTAGTTGCTCTACCTAATCAAGCATAAATAATATGCATATAGTTAGTAATAATAAGTGGTAGTACAATTACGTCGAATCACCTTTTCACATTCAACATTTGATACTGTAATTTCTTGGTTGCAATAAAGTAGCAATTTTCAAAAAGTTAGTGATGCCCAAACATCCTCCCCCTCTAATCTTGCAGTCATGTGGACATAATCTAAGGAATGTTAAACTGAATAAACAGCAAATTAAGCAGAATATACCTCCGTTCGACCAGGCATAATGGGCTTGCCAGCCAAGAGCTCAGCTAAAATGCATCCAGCACTCCAGAGGTCCACACCAACACCATAATCTGTAGCTCCAAGAAGAAGCTCAGGGGCTCGATACCAAAGAGTAACCACCCGACTAGTCATTGGATGCTTGCGGTTTGGGTCAAAGAATGTCGCTAACCCAAAATCAGCAATCTTGAGTACTCCCCCATCATCAATAAGAAGATTTGAGCCCTTAATATCACGATGAAGCACTCCGCGGTTGTGACAGTGCTCAAGACCAGAGAGTAGTTGATGCATGTAGCATTTAACCTATAACATACATTATAACCGTATTTCTTGAGTCACTACCTACCTAACCAAGCATGTAAACCATGGATTTTACTATAATAAATCAAAAGTTGGAGCTTACCTGTGGTTCTGAAAACTTTACTATTGGGCTTGCCGCAAGCCCAGCCAAATCATGCTCCATGTACTGGAATACCAAATACAAACTACAAGACATCCTCGAAGTAACTAAACCTTCCAATTTTACAACATTGGGATGATCCAACCTCCGCAATATGAGAATCTCTCTAGCCATGAATTTTACACTCTCAGGTTCAAGATTATCAAACCGGACCTTCTTTAGAGCAACAATTTTTCCTGTTACCATATCTTTAGCTTTGTACACATTGCTATATGTTCCTGAACCAATCTACCATCAACAAGGAATGGTAAGTATCCGAATCAACATACCAACTTCAAAAGTATCCAATAATGAAGAACAAGACCGACAATTAAACTGCATTTGAGATGATGTAACAAAGGGTAAAAGTTTCAATATATCATAGATTAAACAAAGAACAAAACTACAAATCTAAAATAGAACAACAAGTTATATTCACTATTATTTCAAAACAAACTGAATTTTGCAACATCATTACTAAACAAGGATAAATAAACACAAAATATTGAACAAAAACAAAAACTGGCTACCTTATCAATCTTCTCAAATGTATCAGCCTTCCGTGGAATCCACCCATTAAGTGCCTCGCCACAGGCATCCGACAGCCACGAAGGCCATCCAGCTGCCACCTGCTCTCCACGCGAATGCTTGGGTAGGTTACTCAACCTGGGGTTTGGCTTTGACCTTCTTCTTTCCCCCTTTTGTTTCCTTTCCCCATCAGATTTTTCCCCCTTTTGGGTACCCTCATTTTCAACCCCTACAACACTAGCATCAGTCTTCGCAACCGTAACATGCTCTACTTTCCTATTGGATTCAAAGCTAGCATTCCTACTCGCTCTAGACTCTGAAACAATCCCAGAAGATACCTCTCTTCCGAAAACACACCCCATTTCTTAAATCTAAACCTCATTTCCCAACATATTCCAATCTGGGTCTTCCTCTAAATGAACAATTAACCACCCACAAATCAAACAACTTCAAAAAAGAGTGATCAAGCTGATAAATCTGCAAAAAAGAAAAATTAAAATAAAACCCAAATAAAACTAACAATCTAAACTATTAATATCAGCTAGAATTCAACTGAGCAAAAATAATAATAATAATAAAACCCTACCGTTTGACTGCTAGATTTGGGAAGTTCAAGATTCAGCTAAAAATGAAAAAGAAAAAACCTTGGGGATGAGTAAAAAGGGTGGAAATTTGAGAGGTTTTAAAGAAGAAAGTTATGGAAGTCAAATCGACAATGATCTGAAAGTGCAACAAAGAGAGAAAGTGGGAGAGTCAGAAGAAGGTTATTTCTTGGTGTTGTTATGCAAAGAGAGAGGAAAATTGATACTTACTTTGTTTGAATCTGAAACAGAACAGAGATTTCTTTCATTTCTTTCATGTTTTCTATTGGTAAAATGGTTTTTTGCTCTCTTCGTTTTCTGCTGTTTTGGACTTTTCCCCCTTTTCCTTTATCTTAATATCATATAAACAAAAAATGAGAGTAAGCGTAGATCTAATTAGTCTTATTTGCTCTTCTTTCCTTCAATTATATTTTGTTTTTCGTTAAAATTTTAATTTTCGACTTTTATTATTTAAATTTATTCTTGAGAAAAAAAGTAATTTTCATAAAATTTTAATTCTTTTTTGTAAAATTTAATAAATTATATTATTTATTATAATAAAATTGAAATTCAAAAAAAATTATCAAAAGAAAAATTTATTAAATATTTATTCTTTTGACATAATATTTAAAATTAAACATAATATTTTTTAACCCAAAAATAGTAGTATAATGTATTTTGACGTCTTTGAACTCATATCCTCGTATATTGATAACGATATTCATACTAATCGAGTTAAGACTCGATGTGAAATTGAATGGTAATTAAGTATAAGTTACCAATATATACTAAATAATTTAAAAATAATAATGGTGTGGGTAATTATTTATAGTTGAGTAAATAAGGTTGGTATTTTATTAATGATAAAAAGGAGGAGAGTATTGTTGAAGTATTTGGGACAAAATGGGTGAGTATTTTAATTGGAATCGCATTAAATAAGTTGAAAAAGGAGGTAAGGTGAAATCAGCTATTATTTTTTTAAAAGGGAGACAAGACATATTTAGTGGTTTGGTTACTTGACATCAAATGAAAGTTGTTTATTATTGTGTTGGGTTGGATTTGCTGTCAATCTTTGAGTTTCACCCAAGTAATTTTCTGTTTTCTTTTTTTTTTTTATCCTTCAAAGCCTTGCTTGAATTTATTTACGTTAAAATATTTGTCAGCCCCCGTGATTTGATGAAATTTATAATTTAATCCTTATGCTCTTTTTTTATTTATTTAAAAATTCAATCTAATCATTGAAATTTTAGAGTTTTTATCCGTTAAAGACTTGATTAAATTTATACATTTTAATTTTGGTCTGGTTGTATTTATATTTGAATATGTGTTTACTATAAATATTTTTAAAAATTAAAAATTCGGAAGTGTATGTTTTATTTGTAACTTTTTTCAATTTTATTACCTAAACTCGAATTTTTATTATTCAATAATAATTCAAGCCGTATGTTGAATCTATCTAACCGAATGGAATAATCCAATCTTAGAACAAATGTCCTTTTTTTTCTTACTTTCTTTCTTGTCAATTTCGTCATTAATTTTGTCTCACATTTGCAATGCTAAGGTGCAATATATAAATATATATAATATTTTATGTATTAAAGCTATTAACATCTAGAAAAGATAATCCACCAAGGTTGCCTTTAAAAAGAAAAGATCCTAGTATAATTCATGTACTCAATAAAGCTTCTATTTTAATTCCTAATATTACTACTTTATTTTTTTTCTTTTTTTTTATCAAAATATATGAAATAAAAGTAGTAGTAAATTCTCCAACAGTGTCTAGCATTTATCAGACAGTTTGTAGGCATTTAAAAAAGACAAGCGAAATAGGCATGAAGTCACGAGTTAGGACATCGTGACTAGTTCTCCAATTGACGGAGAGGGCGACGTCGTGACAAGCATGCATGGGACGTCATGATGATACGACATATTCCTCAAGTAATACAGTCGCATTTTGACAGCCAAGCAAGATTTCTTCCAGTTGAACTCTGATTACTTCAGTGATATTTTAGTTATTTTAACCCTTTAAATTTAGTCTATTTAAAGGGGCCTTGTATCTCTGCTTCGGTAAAGCAATTAAAGATGTAGTACTACAGGAATTTTCTTTTCGGGCAACAAAATGTAGTCATAGATGAGTTTTGTTGAGATTTTTCGTGTTAACTATAGAGAGAATTTTATACCTCTTTTGAGAGAGAACTGTATGAGAGTTAGGGTTTTATTTTCGAGGTTTGGATTTACTCATTTAGTGAAAAGTTGAAACTTCTTTATCCTCTTCGAAAGAGTTTTCCATATATAATTTGTATTCTTCATTTTCTCTATTTTTTCTTTTATTGTTTATACAAGTCGATCCCCAACATTTATTATTTTATTTATTTTACAAGCTATTTATATATATATGAAGTTGTGACCTATTCTTTTAAGGCAAGTCCTAAATTTTATAAAAAAATTAAAAATTTAATGTCAAATCATTCTTTTCATTAAAAAAGGAAATAAATGAAGGGAGAAATAGAAGAGGAAGGAAAGAAGACAAAACTCTTTTCTTTTGTATATAATACTTTTTGTTGTAAGTATTTATAAATATATATATGTAATATAAAGAAGGGTTGGATTTAAATTATAATTGTAATTACACTTTTACTTTATTTTCCTCCCATCTTCTAAAGAAGGAAGATAATTTCAAAGCTGAAAAGTGCTTTATGCAAGTGGGAAGTCAAATTTCAACTTGATGCTATTAATCTCTCTTTTATTTCTTATTTTTATACATAAATAATATAATTTTAAAATATAAAATTAAATGATAAAAATTTTAAGTGTGGTCACTTATAGCTTTGGATAATAACTAGTTCCTATGTTATATTATGATAAATTTATAGATTTTAATTATTTAATAAGATTATAATATCTAAGGATATAATTAATGAGTAGAAGGGTTTATAAGGTGGGTCGAAGAATATATAGTTATAAAAATATTTTAAGTTCGATTTTAGTTCATTTAAATGGTTCGTTATACTATTCAAAGAATAAATAAATATTGTTTATTTAAATTGAATTATATAAATATTAATATAAAAGTATTTTTATATTTTTATTATTTCTAAACAATAAAACAGATTGGATCCAGTTAAGTTGAAAAATATAAATTCAAGCTTAACTTAAAGCATGACATCTTATCTATCCTATGAACACCTCTAATTTAGACCTACTCACCCGGCCCGACCCGAAGGCCTGTATAAAAAGTGGAAGGGTTTAGATAAAAATATAGGCCTAAAAAATAGGCTTGGGCAAAAAGTAAGACCCGTTTAGAAAATGGGTCAAACCTCAGTAAGGCTTTTTCGGCTTGGGCCCAACCCGAATATGTAAAATAAAAATTGCAGTTTTTTTTGTTGCTTTTTTTACTGTTATTTTGCTATTTTCTTTTTTTTTCACTATTTTGCTAACATTTTACTATTATTTTGCTACTATTTTATTGTTATTGTGTAACTTTTGTTTTATTGTTAATTTTGTTACTATTTTAAAGGTATTTGCTTGTTAAATTGCACATATCTTAGTGTTATTTAAGTATACATATTTTTAAAGTTTATTTTCAATTTGTTGAGAAACATTTATTTTAATTTTTTAGTATTTTGATGTATTATATTTTTTAAAAATAATATAAAAAATTAATACGGGCCGGGCTTGAGTTTTAACATTTTATCCGGGTTGAGCTTGAACAAAACTTTAGACCTATTATCCGAATCCAAACCTAACAAATAGGCCTAAAATTTGATTAGACCCGACCTAACCCAGCTCATGAGCACCTCTACTCTAATGACAACAATATTAGATAGCTGGTAAAAGCTATTAACTTTTAAATTCATTGTCAAAACATTACCATCTAAACAAACCTACAAAATTATCAATAAAAACCATAATTAAGTTAAAAAAGTTCTAAAATTAATTTAAATAAAATGAAAGTTTCAACTTCCAATAAAAATAAATTTTAAAAATACTAATAATATTACAAAAATATTTTAATGTTTTCAATCTATCATCTTCATCATCAACAAAGATTTTTGTTTTCAAATTACTTAATGTTTAAATCACTTTTGTTCCTTCATTCAACTGCACAAGGAAAAATATTATTACTATCAAATAATAAAAGTATTATTAAATATCATATAATAATATAAGAATCAACATAAAATAATAAAAATCATACACATCAAATAACAATGAAAATTGAACATTCTTGGTGATGAAAACAAAACCCATCAAATAATACCATATGCACATTTGATACGTGGGTCTCTAGTTTCATCGTGTGCGTATGTGGATATATATTGTGTAAATTCTATCTAGTTCTTTTTCAGTTTGGTTTGATTCTTTGTCTATTATGCTGGTTTAATTTACGTTATAATTTCTCGAATATATATCTGTACTTATGAATATATTTATAATACTAAAGCTTTCAAAATAAATTGATTCTTTCGTAACGTTAATTAAGTGAGATTTAATATCGACCCTAACTTAATTAAGTGAGAATAACAGATAACATTGATAATAAAAATATAATAAAAATTGTGTTATATTACATTTAAAACACTACTAAAATAAATAATTATAATTATTGTTTCCTATATCAATAATATTTTATTATATTTATTTGAAATGAAATAATACATTAGATTACTTGAAATAATAATTAATAAGAGAAGTAAAATTTATATATAATTTATTTAATTATATTCAATAAATTAATAGTTAATTATTTATGTCATCATATAAAATTAGTAACATATTAATATATTATTATTTTAATATTAATTTAGTAATATAATTAATAATAAAAGTTGGTACAAGAATGGAGATGTGGGATATATATATATATAATTTTGAGCCAAATAGAGACAGCTTTTGGTACCTCTTACCCAAATTAATAATCTAAATTCCTTTCATTATTTTTAAAATAATATTTTAAAATAATATTTTAAAATTTATTTCATTATTTAAAATATAATTTTCCTATTAATATTTATTTTTATAATTTACGAAAAATAGTATGATTGTAACTAAAAGAATCATCCCCAGACCCAACCTGATGCAGATGAAATCAGCCTGATTTAAGGGACCGGCCTATTTTGCATTCAAGTTAAAACATCGTAGCATAGGTACTTCAACGTCACTATCAGTATCCATTAAAAGGAGGTTCCTCACCTACTTCCCCCGCCATTTATACAAGCTTTTTGTTTTCTTTTTCATGGAGATAAGCAGGAAACAACACAATCTGCCCAAGGGTTATTATAAGTTTGCCATTAAATGCAAACCATTGTTGGAGGATTTTTGAAGGGTCATATCATCGTATCTATATGTTGAATA
Source organism: Gossypium rotundifolium (assembly GCA_025506655.1). Lineage (NCBI taxonomy): Eukaryota > Viridiplantae > Streptophyta > Magnoliopsida > Malvales > Malvaceae > Gossypium > Gossypium rotundifolium. The sequence goes on along the minus strand of CP106732.1, from coordinate 20,231,837 downwards.
AAGAATATTTTAAGAAGAATGAAGAGTACAAGGAGCATCACTTTTAAGTACCAATCCATATCCTCTGTCCGTTAGATTTCATCTTAAATAGACACGGTAGAATCTCTCAGTTGTTCTTCAACACTCTTTAACCATGTTCAAAAGCTTCAAATAATCATAACTTCTAGTACAGACTAAAGATGTTTCCTCGCATAATAACCTGAAAAACAGAAAACATGCTTGTTTTTTTCCTGATGTCCCACAGAATTATCCCTTCAGCTTTCATGCTGCCTGGGAAACCATTGATGCTTTGCGTGGTACCAAATGAGCAAATGTAAACAGGAATTGCATGCTTTGTCTCAAATACGGACTATTTATGTTTCTTGAAATATTAGTGTGGAATACAATATATATATATATATCCGAATTTGAAACTCGTTCTTGACTTTGGGTATCGTAGCTATTGGCATTTTCTGCTACGATAACAGAATTCTGCTTCCAGGCTAAAACTAGCTTGGAGGATTCATCAAGCAGCAACGATGGGCAATGAGGCAAAGCACCATCTAACTGATTCCTGAGACAAATTTTAGATATTTGTTTGTTAGGGACAGAATCCCAAGCATTGACTTCAATGCCCGTGATATTATGTGAAAAAGTTTAAAAAACAGTATAATTAAGACATCAAGAGGAGAGTAACAGGCATTACCATCATTATTGTCTCACATGTAACAACAAAGCGAATTATGCTAAATCTTATCACAAGATATGAAAATTATCAAACAAGATCCAATGCTTAGCATCCATTGTATCAGTCTCAGCACAGCTCCGACAACTTCTAAGTTTCAAGTGTTGTTAAACTTTGGGAAAAGTTATTCAACACGCTGGTATTCCCATTGAATAATAATATACTTCATAACTAGTTGCTAACTAGAAGCAAAAGTAGAGTAAGTGCTTGAAGAGTAACTGGATTGGTTACCATTTCCATAAGAAAATGAACTTAAATTAAAAAGAAAAGTTGATATTTCCCTGCAATTGTATCCATAAAGAAGCTGAAAATACATCTAAATTAGGTTTAATGAAGACCACAAGATAATCAACATCTCAAAAATACCGCATTTTACAAGCACAAGTGTCTAAAACCCTATATTACCCAAAACTTGTTAGGCAGCCAATCACCACAAACTTTATTGATTTTCCCCACCTCAATCCTCACTTTTCTTCTTCTTCTTCTTCTTTTCTCTTTCTTGGTCTGCACTTCAGGTTCTTCTTCTTCTGCATGCTTTCTCTTCTTCTTTTTCTTTTCTTCTACTTCAACATTCTCCCCATCATCCTCAGCCTGACGTTTCTTTTTTTTCTTCTTTTCCTTTTCCTTTGGCGCAGGCTCTTCTTCGGGTTCATTTTCATTTGTTGGTAAAACTGCCTCCTGATCAGCTTTCTTTTGCTTTTTCTTCTTCTCTTTCTTCTCTTCATGGGCAGGCACATCCAGTGATTCCTCTGCGAGAGCAGGTTTGGCCTCAGCCTTTTTCTTCTTCTTTGGGACCGTGTCTTGCTCCTCAAGAGCAGTGGAGTTTGTTATTTGCCCAATAAGTGAATCTGCTGCAGGGTTGTAGGTCTGTATAGAAAAAAATGTATCACTAACCACTTAACGGACTAAAAACACTAAACGTAAAAACTGATGAATTCAGATGCACAGACCTTAGCAGGAGTTATCAACCCAGCCCCCTTCTTCCGATCCTTGTCATAGACTTCTATCTTCGGCTTGCCTTTAGCTGAACCAGCAGAACGTCCCAATTCTTTGCCTTCAAGTGCCCTTAATCTTGCTTCAAGCTAAAAAGTATAGCATGTAAGGCATTTATTTATTGGAAGGGATGAGGGGATAGATAAGCCAAACACAAGTTTATAGTTTACCTTGGCTCGGTTCTCAAGTCCCATGGAATTATCTTGGTCATCTCCAAGAGCATCACATCGAATTGCCAGTGCAGCCTTCGCAGCAAGTGACCTGGAAATCTTCCCCTTGTGCTTAGGAGCTGCCTGACCAACCAAGGATGCATGGTAGATAAGCCCGTATTTCGGAGTAGAATGTTTCGTCTTAAGAGCTCTGAAGAGAGCCTTTTCAGCACCAAGAATCTGAACAGTACTTCCAGGTTGCTTTGCAAGATTCAACAAACTGCCACCGTGAGCAATAAGGCGAGCACCAACAAGTTCACCGACAAGAGCAGTCAAGTTTGGTGCAACAGTGTTCATCCTGCTCTTCAAATAATCATACAGTTGTGCTCTGTATTCAGCAAGATTTAGAACCTGATCACATAGTTCTTTGATATTAATAAGATCAAGGTCATTAATTTCAGTTCCCATGGATATAACTGCTGCCTCCTTCACTTCAGTTTCAACCTCTTCCGGTAATATCTATCAAAATTCAAGGAAAGAAAAAGAATAAGGAAACAGTTACTTTCAAGTACTTTATGTACAGTAAGCCAATCATAAGCTTCATATTAATGTATTGGAACAGTTGATAATAAAGCTCAGGAGATTAGCTTTCTGATTAACAAATTGGAAGTCTTACCTCTGAGAAGTCAAGCTTTGCAGCATTAGCACGGTCACCCATTAGCTTCACTGCCTTGGCATATTGTATATTGTCTTGTATAATCTTAGTAAGCTCTGGAAAATGCCAACCATACCATTCACGAATCCTCATTGCATACGTGTTGAGCTCTTTATCAAGATCATCAAGCAACCCAATTGCTTGAACGATCATAGTATCAACCTAAAATGATACAGGTATACTGTCATGATAGCTCCAAAGAACTACATCTCATAATGTTATGGAAGTTCCTTAAAACAGAACAGATATCTGACAGCACACAAATTCCACCTTATATTGGCATACCACCCATACATATTAATGCCTCTCCCAGATAACACCAACCAAATAAGAGAGATGCAACTAGTTTAGCAGAGATTAACTTTTACATAAATAGGACATCCCTTTTTAATGGAAGTTCTCAATCAGCATTAAAGGATTAACTCTATGAAAATGGTTAACTCATTTCACGTTTTTTAGTGCTTTCATTCAGTAATCACTTGGTCATTAGCGTCAAATCAAACAAATGCTACGACCTAGTACACTGTAAAATGAATTTTTATCTCACTAAAGTTATCCCTCCTCGGATATTCCAAATCTTATACGAGCTTAATTACATATTTCTACCATTGGTAATTTTTTGACACAAACCCTCCCATTCAAAAAGGAAATAGATAATGTTTGATCAAGTTTGCAAGAAATTATCATAACATAAAAGTACCTTATCGGCGCTGAACTTCAGCTTGTATCTAGAGAGACTATGAGACAAACCAAGACTCATAGGAGCCAAATCTTGTGCACCTAGACCAGATATGAGTTCTGTCAATTGAGATCTCACCCCTCTAAGCAGCTCCATAACAGCATTATTGTGAACACAATCAATTTTCTGCATACAAGTAGTTCCACTTAAAATAAGATTCAACTGAATGGAACAGCGGAAAATCACCACATGATCTGAAGAGTATTAACAGACCAGTTTTTCCTTAATTGCATTTCCAAGTTTTGAATCAGCCACTCCTAGTGTTTCACCATCACAATGAGCACGCAAGAACTTGCGCAAACCTTTGCTGGGCGTGCTTTCAAGTAGTTTCGTTGCTGCTTCCAATGCTTCTGCTGTGTTTTCGAACTTGGAAAAGGCTTGCAATGAGACAACCTAATGGCGTCATTAAAATTATCGGTCAGTTCCTAGGTAAAGAAGATCCACAGTAAAAAATGCTCTAAACCATAAATAATAACCTTTCTTGCTGAATCTGCAGCCAAGAATTCTTTCGACAAGTCCTACAACAACAAAAATTTCAATTTCAATTTAAACTCAAAATTGAAAAGTTCCATAAACTAAACTACAAATCCATTAATTTCATTCAATCAAGACCTTTTTCACAGCTCAAAACTAAATTCTAGAAAAAATATTTCAACATAATGCTCAAAGATTTAAAGATCAAAATACCTCAACTTTGTTTAGCTTCCCTTCATCCAATACTTTGAATAGGGCAAAGCCCGCGGGAGTCTCGAACAACACAAGCATTTCTCAACCTTCCCCCCAAAAAACAGACCTAAAATCATCACAATGAACTTACGGTTAACAAACAATCAAACTTCAAACCCACTAAACTTAAAAGGCCCCAAACATGATCAAAAAGCAATCTTTCGTCTTTTTCCAAATTAAAAAAAAAAAAAAGTGCTAAAAAAAAACAACATTTAGGCGCTTCTAAATGATCCCATTAGAGTTGATGTTACAGTAAACAAAACCTACCACCAAGAAAAAGAATTGCAAAGCAAAATCACAGGAACAAGCAGATGAACAGTGGGGAAAATAGAAACTAACTCAAGAAAACCCTAAATTTCTTTTACGTAAGTATTTTTGGACTGCTGCGTTACTGAGAGAGAGAAAAAGAAGGGTTTAGGGTTTTAAGTCACCACTTATATTGCCGTATTTTACGATTTCTGCAGTACGGTCTCTCTCTCTCTCTTTTTTTTTTTTAGAACAATTTCTTTTTTTTCTCTTTTATTTACTTTTTGTTTTGCAATTTTTGATGTTTAATGTTTGATGATGTGGGATATTCAAGTATTAATTTAAGTTATAAAATTTATTTAGTATATTATTTAAAATTAAATATTGAATATAATTAGATTTTTAATAAAAATAATAATAAATAATTAAATTTATTCTCTATTAAATAATAAATAGGTTCTATTTATTTATCACTTAACTGTGAGTTATTAAATATGATTAAAAATTATTATGTATAATAATTTAAAAATTAAGTACTAAAAAATAAGTATTAAAAATTTAAGTTTTGAATTTAAATTATAAAATTGTTCGATATATTACTTAAAATTAATTATGGTATATAATTAGATTATTTGATAAATATATATTTTAAATTATAAAAATAAAATTCTACATTTTATCATTAATTTTGAACATTTCACCTTAATTTAAACAAAACTCAATTTTTAAATAAATAAATTAAAAATATTCTCCCAAGTGTTAGTAGCTCTTATCTACTCATTATTTTTCGCATTTTTTTATAAAAAAATTCTATTAGATTGTTCTTATTTTGGATTATCAAACATATATAAAAAAATAAATCAATGAAAATATTAATTTTCTCTATTAATTATAGAAAAAAATTCTATCTCATAGTTTTCATGATGGATTATCAAACATGTTTAATAAATTAAATTGTTGAAAATGTCAAAAAGAGGCCTCCGTGTTTAATTTAAGTTATAAATTTTATTTCATATATTAATTAAAATTAAATACTAAATTTAAGTTTTAAATTTTATTTGGTATATTAATTAAAATTAAATATGGAAAATAATTAGATTTTTGATAAATGATAAGATAATCTTTAAATTAAATGTAATAAAATAAGAAACAATTGAATTTATTCTCTATTAAATGATACAAGTAGTCCTTATCTACTTGTCATTTTCATAACTTTTGTAAATAAAATAAAATAAATCTAACCCCTTTCATTGCGGGTTACTGAAAGTGTTTAAAAAATTAAGTTGTTGAATATATTAATTTTTAATTGATTAAATTTTTTCAACATTGTATTAAAGAGGGTCCTAACACATAATTTGTTATGCGAGTTTGACACTTTTTTCTAACATGGTATCTGTGTTTTTTTTTATTCAATGTGGTACTTGTATTTTGACAGAAGTTATACATTTTTGGTATTTGAATGTATCTTTGTTAATTTTTTAGTGTTTAACTCGAGTTTTAAAGCTAATTTGATAGAAATTCAAAATTAACTAATAAAACTCAAATTAAATCACATCAATCGAAATGCATTTGACAAACTAAACCTAAAATTAAACAAATTCATTATTAATATTATATTTATTATATTAAAAATAAGAAAAATTCAAAACTAACAATATTAACAATTAACTTTTATCAAATCAATCATAAAATTCAAATTAAACACTAAAATTAACACTTTTTACCTTTAAATACCAAAAATATATAACTTTTATCATATATAAATATCAAATTAAAAAAACATAAATATCATATTTAAAAAAATCTAACTCATTAGCAAATAATATAAAGTATATCAAAAATATATTGTGGCCTTAATATGATAGTTAATATGGTAAACAATAAATTATTTAAACAAAATAAAATTAGTTAAAAGCTTAAACCCAACTAGATTTAAACACATCTATAATATGTAAAGAAAAATTAAATAAAAAATAAACAGTAAAATTGAGGCTTTAAAGATTATGGTATTTTTGTAAAAAAATGAACTTAGGATATTTTTCAATGATTGATTCATGACAATAATTTAATTAAAATTTTATTTTGTCAAATTAAATTATAATATATAATTAGATTTGTTTATGGGTTGGGTTATCTGTCTAGGCTCGAAGGTCTGTTTAAAATTTAGAAGAGTTAGAACAAAAATATTAGACCCGAAAAATGGGATTAAGCAAGAAAATTAGACCCATTTAAAATATGGGCTCGGGCCAGGCTGATCTGTTTAAGTTTATAATACTTTATAGTATGTTATATTTATATATTATATAATTTAGATCACATTTAAAAAATAAACCTACACTAAATATATAATACTATTCTAATGTAAATATTAAAATAATGTTAAGATGATTATATATAAAATTTCAATAAAAAATGTATAAAATTATTAAATATTAAAATAAAATAAAATAAATATTTTTAAAAAAATTAAAAAATAATATGGAGGAACCTAAAATGAGCTTGAGTTAATTTTTTGCAAATATGGGCGGATTTTGGTAAAATTTTAGGTCTAGATTTTGGGTCGGACCCGGCTTGAACAAGCCTAAAGTATGTTAACATCATGCTTAAACCTCGCCCAAACTCGGCCCGACCTAACTCATGAGCACGTCTATATATAATATCTTAAATATAATTATAATATATAAAAGTAACATAAATATAATACAAATCCATAACCAAATATATGCATGCATGAGATTTTTAGGATGAGAAAACATTATTTTTATGATACATAATGCATAAGCAAATAAGCCTTTTGGGGAGCAAAAAGAAGATGATGATTATTATTTTTAGGGTTAATGTGTACTATACTTTATGTTAAAGTTGAAATTTGTCAGATATTTTGAGTTAAAAGATGTTATAAATATCTTATTAAGTAGATATTTATCAAGATCAATATAAGTTTTGATCAACTTTCAATTTTAACGATGATTAAAAGAAGATCTCTACTTCATTTATATTTCTTATGCTTATAAATAGAGAGTCTAAAAATTAATAAAATACGCTCTCCCATATTCTTTGTTTTTATTTTCTCTATGTATTTATTTTATAACAAAAGATAAAATCACCACTATCTTTTAATTCTATTTTGAATTTTGCCACTTCACTTTTGTTTTATTTAATGCCACTAAAATTTTATTTTTATTGAATTTTACTATTCAATTTTAATTTAGTTATACTTAGATGAAAGTTTTAATAAAATTAAGATTATAATTTTTACTTAAAATAATAAATTAATATAGCATCAAGCATTAATAAAAACATTTCCTTATAAAAAATAAACTTAATCTTTTTATTTTACAAGTCTTTCTTTTATTAAATAAAAATTCTATGTTAATTTATTATCTTTTAATATTTTATAAATTAATTTGTTAATTATTAAAATAAAATATTTGAAATAACATTTTTTAAAAAAATCTACTTTCAAATCATCAGAATCAATATTAATTGATAAGTTTTAATTAAAAATCAAGATTAATGGCAAAATTCAATAAAATTCAAGTTTAATAACAAAATTTAATCACATAAAAGTCGCGTGGCAAATTTAATTATATTTTAAAATATAATGGCAAATATTAATTAAAATAAAGTATAGTAACCAATTTCAATATTCATTGGTAGTGTAGTGACAAATTTACATTTTAACCCTCACTATTATAATAATTATTATAGTAATTGGAGTCAATCTTAAATTAAACATATGAATTTTCAGTTTTATACAGATTTTAGCAAGCAACTACTTTATTTATTCTAACTACTTCAAGAAAAGATGAAACAGCTCTCCCTCTACATGCTAAGCTTATTAAGTTCCGAAGTTGCAGTTGAAACATCCTCTGAAACATTATCTTTCTTGTCTTTTTCCTGGTTGAAACTTGGTGTTTTTAGTGGTGGTGGAGCCGAGCACACTGGTACAACTGATCTTATTCTAACTGGTGGTGCCATGGAAGTGGGACGCATACCGCCAAGTTTCGTTCTTTCGAACCTGGGTCTGGTTGAAAATGGTGGAGCACCTGCTCTCATTCTTGGCGGGACAGGCACTTGAGTTAATGTCGGCTTTTGAGTGTTCAGTCTCGTGGAAGAAACAGGGCTCATTGTTCTGATCAGCATAGGCACTGCTTTGGCGGATGGCGGTCGAGAATTTCTATAGTAACTTGCTCTTGAAGAATAGTGTGGTCTAAGATTAGATTCAGCAGCATGTTGGGAACCAGCACCTGATTTCCTATGATCATTTTCGACTTTGCTTTCCAACTTAACATACTTCTGCTTGCGAACATCCTGTTTCGTTTCTTCAACAGACGTTTCGACATTAGATTGACTGGGAACGACATCAGAGGGAGTGTATTTGGATGCTTCTTTTATCTCCTCGTGTATCTCTTGAATGGTCACAGTAGATCTACCCATCAATGGTTGAGAAGTGGAGGGATTAGAGAGGTGAAGAGGAGGGCATGAGGTAGCAACTGCTAGTCTGGGTATAGTAACATTAGATTCTTGGTCTCGAACTTGAAAGGGCGGGTGACGATCTGGTTGTAAAATTGACTGCATATATGGAAGAATCTGAGGTCTTGGCAGAGGAACCGGAGGAACGGGGAATGTAAACAGGTGGTTTTGCAGCTGCATTAAATGTTCTTGCTGCCATATTTGGTATATAGGAACGGATATTTCAGGAGAGAAAGGGTAAGGCCAACTTTGACTCTGCATTGAGTATAGGTTCGGGGTTGATTGGGTTAGGTCTATACATATAGGAATTGATCTAGACTTTCCATACTGGCAATCATATTGCAAACACTGCTTTGATTCTGACGGTTGTAATGATGAAAGAAAACGAGCAATGACAGCTTGCACTTGTTCTTCTCTTCCTTGAGACTCCAAGGAAGGTGGTGAAGATGAAGATGAACCATACCTAGACACTGCAATCACGATACTAGATTAAGTGACCAAGAAAAACTTCAAACCATAGGAAATAAATAAGAAAGCTTTTCAAATAACAACTAATATTAAAATGATCTTTCTTTAATCTTTGATTGAAACCTTTTTCAATGTGGGTGAATGCAAAGAAACATACATTGTTTGCCTAGCTAAGTTCGTATATTTTCTTCATTGTCTAACCCTAAAAGCCTCCCGAGGGAAGGAATAAACAATGCAATTGTTTGATTCTAAATGAAGTAGGAGCCTTTTAATAAAAAGGAAAGGTATCATACACTTTCTCAAGGCAGACCATGCAGACATTGCCGCATTCTTCTGCGCTTGTTTCTTCGTCCTAGCTGCTTCCCCAGTAAAGCTCATCCCTCCGAGCTCAACCATGCATGAAAAGGTAGGAACATGGCCTGGTCCAGATCGAATAGTTGTGTAGACTGGAAGATTTAAACCAGCTCTATGAGCAGTCTCTTGAAGCAAATTCTTATAGACACCAGTTTCATCCTGTGCAGGAGAGATAAACTCTAAAGAGTTTAGCTTCTTTTTTTTCCCGAAATGAATAATCAATAACTGCAAAGTCCAGCTCAAAGACTGATGCAAAACAATTGGTTGCCTAATGCAAATTTGAGTAGGAAAATGGCATCTAAGTAAGTCTAGCTCGATAGTAGATAAAATTTAAGTTGAAAGCTTACCAAAATTCTAGCAGCCAATGCTTTGGAAGGGCCTCTGTTGGCAAGCGTATTTAGAGCTACTTCAGCTGCAGCATGTTCGGCTTGTCTCAAAGTAGAGCAAAATGTAGGGCTTTCGAAAGTCTCTCCATTAAAATTGACAGTAGCTTTAAACCGAGGAGCATGATCAGGTCCTTCTCGGATGCATGAATAAGACGGCAGATTAAAGCAACTTCTTTGAGCCAACTCTTGCAGTTGGTTCTTGTACATATCTACAAACATAACACATATTTGTTAACGATTGAAATTGAAACGAAAAATATACAATTTAACTTCACTTCCATACTAATACATTTGCAAAATACATAAGAAAGGTTAATATTCAATTATCAAAATCATCAGGTAGTGCAAGATTTCACCAAATTCTCAAAAGTGCAACATTAGATTAACAGATAATCAGAACAGCTAAATTGCAAGACATTTAAATCAAAACGCACATCATTAATCTCAAACAGAGTCCATACAATTACATAAGACTCGTCAGAAAATGAAAATCTCAATCTAACTATTCCAAGAGGTGCTTTCTTCACTTTTGTTCAAATGATCAATAACCTCAAACTCGAAAAAGACCTTAAATTTTCTTTCTGTTCTTTCACTTTCTAATCAACCAAACAGAAACTAAAGTTTCGATCACATGATCCAAACACCCAATTCCTATATTAAACAAATTCCAAGTAAACAGATAAAAAAAAAGTTGAACCTAAATCGATCTGGGTATAAACCAAAACAAACAAGAGGTTAACTGACCTTCTGGGTATGTAGGCTTTCTGGGTATCTAGGGAGTGATGGGAAAAAAATAATCGGTTTCAGTGAGAAAATGCCACTAGTAAAGTTAGCAGTAGCATTTCTCCCATTTTCTTTCAACACTTCAAAAAAAAATAAAAATAAAAAAATTGGAGTTTTGGCTTTTGACTGCATTCAAAATGTAAAAAATGACAGCTTTTTTTTTTTTTTCTTCCTCTTTTTCCTGTTGAAAACTTGAAATTTAGATTTCTCTCTGGCTTTAGCGATAATGACAAAAAGAAATTCTTCTTTCAAATTGTCGGAATCATTTTTTTGTTGGAAAGCGGTAGAACTTAAAAAGAAAAACCGAGTCGCCACCAACCTTTTTGAAGTGTGATTGGGTCACTTATAAAACATTTTGGTCTACGGATTTTAAGAAAAGCGGGCTCGGAGTCGGTTACACACGAGAAAGGATTAGCACCCTCGCAACGCCCAAAATTGGTACCGTGTTGATTGATTAATGTCCTTAATATCAAAAATACAAAAATATTTTAAAGTATGGAGGGAAAAAAAATATTTGGATGACTCGTATTGGAAATCGAAACTCTCTTGTTCCAAAGAGCTGAAATATCATGTCCAGCACGATAGGACACGATGCTTCAAACTCTCGATCCCAAGATCATTTTATGATTTCCAAAATACGTGGAGTATAATTTGAAAAGGGTATTTCACTATTTGGCTAAAACTAAAACCGAAACCCAGCACGATTGGGTACGATTTTTGAATTTCCAATCATGAAATATTGCCCTTATTTAAGAAATACGATAAAAGAAAAATTTGTGAAGGATATCTCGTTGTTTAGATGAGCAAAATCGAAACCCAAAGATGATTGGGTGCAATTTCTTGAACTTCAAACACGAAACATTGCCTCATTTTCAAAACAATCGAAATCTTTAAAGGACATTTAGTGATCTAGATGAACAAAAAAATCGAAGCCCAGCACGATTGAGCACGATTTCTCGAACCTCCAATCACGTAATGTTACCTTTGTAAAATCCCTTTTTATGAATTTTGAAAAATGGTAAAATCGTTAAGGTGTCATTCAAAATCATTGACCATATGAGATAACAAGAACAAAAAAAAAATAAATTTCAATAGTAAATTACCAAAAAAATAAAAATAATGAAGGTAAGAAAAATAACAAAAGGAGCAACATTAATATTGATAAAGAAACATAAAATAACAACCATAATAACAAAAATAGAAACAATAGAGACCTATATATACACATAATTAATATGATAATAAAATAACGAGAAACATATTGAAAATAACAAGAAATATAATAATAATAACGGATATAATACAACTTAATAATATTAATAATAATATATAATTAAAAGAATCAAAGCAAATAAGAATATATATATACAATAATAATAATAATAATAATAATAATAATAATAATAATAAAAGAACATAAGAAAAAAATATTTGATAACAATATTTTAGCGGATATAATCGAAATAAAAAAAAAATTAAAGTAACAATTATATATATACATATATATATTGATGGTAAAAAAAATTAATTTAATGATAAAACAACAAAATAACTAAAAAGGACTAAATTGGGTAAAAAACCGAATATCTGGGTTGATTTTAAAAATAAATAATGATAAAGGAGTAAATTATAAAGCGCATAACTTAGAGGGTGAAAGGGCAATAAACCCCACTGTGCAAAACGCAGCACTCAAATAGGGACTCAATTGAACTTCAAAAGGAATTTTGGGTCAAATCGTAAATAATAAAACCTAATTTTAAAACCAAGAAAAGCGGAGGGCTAACGCTCAATTAGCCCTCCGAGGCAAAAACACGTGATCCTATCCTGGAGCGGGTCGGTCATGGTCGAGGCCCAAACGACGTCGTTTGGCCTCTGAACCCATTACCAAAAGCAGCCGTTTAATAATACTATAAAAGCATAAATTTTTTGAAAAACAAATCATTTCCTTCCTTTCTCAAAAAAAAACCCCAAAATTTTCCTCTCAAATTCTCTCTCCTCTCTCTTGGCTGGACTCTGGTAAAGCATGGTCACGGGACATGGCCAATCATTGCAATCATTGCCAACCACCAGCTCACAGTGGTAGGAATCTGAAAAGGTAAGTTTTTTTTAACCTTTGTATGCTTTTTTAAAAAAAGCAGATCCAGGAAGAAAAAAAAACAAAATAAAATAAAATAAAAGCAGAAAAGAAAAGAATGAAACCTCTTCTCTTTTTTTGTATTTCTCAAACTATTACTGATTTAACTGTGTTTTCTTTTTCTCTCTCTCAAAAAACCCTAATCCCCCTATTACCAATCTGCCTTGGCCTTTTATAATCTATTGTTTATAACTGCTTTGTTTCCTGTTTTGTAGGTTCGTGGTAAATCTGGCTTCCAACGTGGCGCCGTGGTGGCGCGAGTTGCGGACGCGACCGTTCGGAGGTGGGTCCTGCTGGCGCGGGGCGTGCGGCGCTAGGACTCTCCGATTAGGGTTTCTTCCTTTTTTTATTTTCTGTTTTGTTTGGATTTTGGCTGTATTTTGGGCCTTTCATTTGCTTTGGGCCCCGAACGAAAATTGGGCCTTATACGCCCTCTTTGCTCATTGTCGTTAACGAGAATAGAGCAAAGACTTTAAAAGGACCAATTTTGCCCGATCTTGACTTCCTGATGCTTCCTTTTTCCAGGTAGCTTCATTCCACCCATTACATTCCAGAGGTGTGGAAGTTTTGTTTCGATCTGCTATCTTTAGCCTGCTCCACTCCTGCTCAGTGGAGATAAGGCTTCAATCTTTGATCTGCTCCACTCCTGCTCAGTGGAGATAAGATCTCTGCTTCAATCCGCTCCACTCATGCTCAGTGGAGATAGGATCTACTATCTTTAGTCTGCTCCACTCTTGCTTAGTGGAGATAGGATCTACTATCTTCGATCTGCTCTACTCCTGCTCAGTAGAGATAAGATCGGTTATCTTCAATCCGCTCCACTCCTGCTCAGTGGAGATAGGATTTGTCTTCGATCTGCTCTACTCCCTTTCGAGAGATAAGATCTATTGTCTTTAATCCGCTCCACTCTGCCGGTGGAGATAGGATCTACTATCTTTGATCTCGCTTCTACTCACCTTTCGGTAGAGATAAGATCTGTTATCTTCAATCCGCTCCACTCCTTTTCGGTGGAGATAGGATTTGTCTTCGATCCGCTTACTCCCCTTTCGGTAGAGATAAGATCTATTGTCTTCAATCCGCTCCACTCCCTTTCGGTGGAGATAGGATCTACTATCTTTAGCTTTCTTCACCTCGCCGGTGAAGATAAGGCCGGAATCTTCGATCTGCTCCACTCCTGTTCAGTGGAGATAAGATCTACTACTTTCGATCTGCTCTACTCCTGCTCAGTAGAGATAAGATCTGTTGTCTTCAATCCGCTCCACTCCTGCTCAGTGGAGATAGGATCTACTATCTTCGATCTGCTCTACTCCTGCTCAGTAGAGATAAGATCTGTTATCTTCAATCCGCTCCACTCCTGCTCAGTGGAGATAGGATTTGTCTTTCGATCTGCTCTACTCCTGCTCAGTAGAGATAAGATCTATTGTCTTCAATCCGCTCCACTCCTGCTCAGTGGAGATAGGATCTACTATCTTTGATCTGTTCTACTCCTACTCAGTAGAGATAAGATCTACACTCTTCCGTAACTCCCATTAACCTTGCTACATTGTCCTCTGAGGAACCTACCTGTAGAAGTGATTTTATGGGGTCTATGCATATGTCAAATGATTAAGATGTCATGAAAGATGCTCCTAACCATATGTATCATGAATGTTATGAATGGATGCAAAATGTCATGAGAATGATCCATTTTAACATTTGAAATGTTATTGCTTCTTTGTTTATTAAGGTGACCCCGGCGTATGTCTTCTGCTGTTCGGTGATACTTTTAACAACTAATCAAAGATGTAAATCACCGCTTAAACCCTTATCTCAAGTCTCCGAGCCCTTTTAAGCACAGTTAGTTCTAAACAATTGTCTGTTTGATTCTTGTATTTTTAGAAACTTTCGAGTAGTGCATAAAACTTCTTTTGTGAAAGTATTATTGGTTCAATAATCATTATTTCAACGAAAAATGCTTGAAACAAGACTGTAGAAAGGAATAAAACTGAAATTTATTCGGGATAAAAACCCGTGAAAAATGGGTTGAACAAGGAAAACAAATTCCATTAAGAATGGTATTGATGCCCCAGCTATCACAGTCTGAGCTTCTGTATGTACTTCTTGAAGACCACTCTGAGTTCAACATGTGTCTATAAGATCCATGGTACTTTGTAGATGCCCTCAGACGTAACATATCTCCTTATTGTTAATTTAAGTATAGCGAAATTACTGTATGCCCCCTCACGAGTTGATCATACTTTGAGCCGCCCTTTTTTTTGGTTTTCAACTCAAAGCCCCTTTGGTCTCAAAACGCCCTTTGCGGGTTTTCGCTTTGGCCTCTCCGATTTTTTTTTTTGAACTCAAGATGCCCCTTTGTGCGTTTTCATCTTGGTCCACTTTCAAGCAAAGTACTTCTTGACTGAGTCTGCGTTAATTGGATTTGGCAGACTTTTACCGTCCATCTCGGCTAGTATCAAAGCTCCTCCAGAAAAGGCCTTCTTTACAACATAGGGTCCTTCCCAATTAGGCATCCACTTTCCCCTGAAGTCTTTTTGCATAGGGAGAATCTGTTTCAACACCAAGTCTCCTTCATGGAATACTCTAGGGCGGACTTTCTTATTGTAAGCTCGCATCATCCGCTTCTGGTACAATTGACCATGGCGAATAGCTCTTAGCCTCTTTTCCTCAATTAGATTCAGCTGATCATATCGAGATTTAACCCATTCTGCTTCGTCCAACTTTAGCTCTGACAAAACCCGGAGTGAAGGGATCTCAACTTCAATAGGCAAAACTGCTTCCATCCCATAAACCAACGAGAAAGGAGTTGCCCCGGTAGAGGTTCTAACCGATGTTCGATAGGCATAGAGGGCAAGCGGTAACTTTTCATGCCAGTCCTTGTAGGTCTCAACCATTTTCCCCACAATTTTCTTGATATTTTTATTAGCCGCCTCAACCGCTCCATTCATCTTCGGGCGATATGGCGACGAGTTATGGTGCTTAATGTTGAACTGACTGCAGACTTCTGCTATTGCTTTATTGTTCAAGTTGAGTGCATTGTCAGACATGATCCTTTCTGGCATACCGTAGCGACAAATGATCTCCTTCTTCAAAAACTTGCTAACTGCCGTCTTCGTGATATTAGCATATGAAGCTGCCTCTACCCATTTGGTGAAGTAATCAATGACCACGAAGATGAAGCGATGTCCATTAGAAGCTTTCGGTGAGATTGGCCCAATGACATCCATGCCCCACATTGAGAAAGGCCATGGAGAAGTCATAACATGAAGAGGTGAAGGAGGCACATGGATCTTGTCTCCATAAACACGACACTTATGGCACTTCTTGGCATAACGGATGCGATCTCCTTCCATCGTGGACCGATAATACCCAAATCTCATGATTTGCCTAGCCATCATAAACCCATTGGCATGTGTTCCACGACACCTCATGGACTTCTTCCAGATTTTCCCGGCTTCCACAATCCACACATCCGAGCAATACTTGATCCTCCTCTTTTTATCTGGGATCTCTCCATCTAGGACATAGTCATTGCAAGTCTTCTCAATGTCTTCTTATAATTTTCGATTAAGCTTGATCGGGATATTCGCGGCTTTTCACATATTGCGAATATCATAGTACCAAGGACGATCATCTCTCACTTCCTCTTCGTCAATATTGAAACAATGAGTCGGAGCCTCGCAAATACTCATTTGGATAGGCTTCATACCCTCCTGCTCATTTACTTTGATCATAGAAGCTAGAGTGGCCAAAGCATCGACCATCCGGTTTTCATCCAAGGAGGTAGAAGAATGTAATATCATCAAACTCCTCAATTAGTTCCAAGACTAACTTCCGATAGGTGATCGGTTTGGGATCTCTTGTTTCCCATTCTCCTTTGGTGATATATGACAAGAGCGAGTCTCCGTATACCTCTAGCACCTTAACTTTGTGGTCTATGGTCGCTTGGATCCCCATGATACACGCCGTGATACGCCATGTTGTTTGTGCAATCAAGTCCAACTTGCAAGTGAATGGATAGTGTTCTCCATTTGGGGATACCAGATCGCCCTAATTCCATTACCAACGGCATTTGATGCTCCGTCAAAGTTCATCTTCCGTGGACGATCTTCTAAGATATCTTCTTCAATTGTAGCTACAAACATCGATCTTCATTAGGAAAATCGAAATTAAGGGCTCATAATCATCTAGCGCCTATTTGCTAAGAAATCTGCTATTGCACTTCCTTCGCGCCTTTACCGTTCACATAGACAATGTCGAACTCGAGAGAGCAAAATTTGCCATCGGGCCATTCTTCCATTTAGGGCCATCGACTCCATCATGTACTTGGAGGGTCCAATTTCGAGATTAACCAAGTCGTGTGGTACAACATGTCTTGCCTCAACCTCCGAGTTGTCCGCACCAATGCACAACACAATTTCTCAATTGGCGAGTATCTCATTTCACACTCGGTGAATTTCTTACTAAGGTAATATATCACCTTTCTTTCCTCCCTGTCTCATCGTGTTGGCCTAGCACACATCCCATTGAGTTATCGAACATCGCATCGGATATAAAATCAAGGGTCTATCGGATCGGAGGCATTAACACCGGGTGTTGGACAAATATTGTTTAATCTTGTCAAACGCCCTCGGCATTCATCATCCCAAATGCTCGGATTGTACTTCTTAAGGAGACGAATATTGGATCACATTTCTCGACCAATTGTGAAATAAATCGGCGATGTAATTCAACCTCCCTAGAAAACCTCGGACTTCCTTTTGAGTCTTGGCGGAGGTAATTTTGTATGCGGCCTTGACTTTATCCGGATCTACTTCAATTCCTTTTGCGACCGACCATGAAACCCAATAGCTTCCCCGATCGAGCCCGAAAGTACATTTGGTCGGATTGAGCTTGGTGAAATTTCCTCAATCTCGAGAATGACTCCTCAATACTTGCACATGCTCCCTTCCGCTCGAGATTTTGCGATCATGTCGCCGACGTAAGACCTCAATCTCCTTATGCATCATGTCATGGAACAAGGTTACCATAGCCCTTTGGTATGTGGCTCCCGCATTCTTTAACCCAAATGGCATCACTTGGTAACAAAAAGTCCCCCATAAGGTTATGAAGGTGGTCTTTACCATGTCCTCAGGATGCATCTTTATTTGATTGTATCCCAAGAAACCGTCCATGAAGGAGAAAAATGAAAACCCCGCTGTGTTATCCACTAAAGTGTCAATGTGAGGTAGTGGGAAGTTGTCTTTCGGGCTGGCCTTATTTAGGTCCCTGTAATCGACACACATTCGGACCTTTCCATCTTTTTTGGGAACAGGAACCACATTGGCTACCCATTCTGAGTAATTTACTACTCGTAAGAACCCAGCATCAAATTGCTTCTTGACTTCTTCCCTTATCTTCACCGTGACATCGGGTCTCATCCTTCGAAGCTTCTGTTGGACCGGTTTGCACTCTCTTTTTATGGGGATACGATGTACCGCAATATCAGCACTCAACCCTGGCATGTCTTGATATGACCACGCGAAGACATCTTTGAACTCTAGCGAAGTCTAATGAGGTCCCGCCTTGTTTCATGGGTTATCTGTCCGATTTTCACTTCTTTCCCATCCTCTGAAGTACACTTTCAATTGTCTCTTCGTGAGGTAGAATCGCTTCTCCTCCCGCTCTACCATCCTTAACAAATCCGGAGATAAATCATAATCTTCGTCATCTCAGAAGTCCCGAGATCCCTCTCGGGCACGTGTCTTGCTCATAAGGGAATTACGAGTTCATAGCGAAGTCACTCATGGCGTCGATATTTGAGGACCTATGGTAGGTATAAAAGAATATTCAATGAAAATGAATTTAAGGACGACTTATTTATGCGTTTATGATTATGAATGGAGTGGAACGGAAGTAAAAGAATTATTGCACGAAATGGAAAGAAAAATGCACTTCTTATTGAAAATAATGATGCGTGAACATGCCTATTTCACAAAAAATTCTTATTGTTCCTAGGCTTGAAACAATAAGTGTGTTTTGAACATTACTCTGTTTTATTCCTAAAAACTACAGGAATTTCTTCCGCAGTCCAGTTGTCCAGAACACTTCCAGGCTTGTAAGGGCGAATACCCGCCAAGTTTCCTCTCCTCGAACTTTCTTCAGACACAGCGTTGATGTTCAAACTTCGCATCATGTCTTCAGCTGTTTCCTCATTCATGACCTCCTGTCCTGAATGAATAATCCCTCCTGACACGAATGAATTAGATAAATAGGGAAAGGTCATTGAACCCCACTCAAGCTCAGTACCATTCAATCGTGCCCTTCGTCTTTCACGCTTCTCTAGCTCATCTTTTCTCTGTCTAGTATCCGGTCTATACCTAGACCAAAGCGATCCTCTTTCAACCAACCCCGCACTGACCGACCACGGAGATATTTTCCAGTCCCTCCGGGCATTGCTCCTTTTCCCATTGTCAATTGTAGGCCCATCCTCGTTGCTTCAGAGAGTTTGGGCACCGGGATCTTGCTTCCTTCACTTATAAAAGTCGCATTTACAAATTCTAACGACCTGAAGGAGCACTCTATGGCCTCTGCATCATTCTCTATGTACGGTGCATCATTAGTAACAGACGCGATGATATCCTCCTCTGCATTTATAGTTATCAACCGGCCCTCTGTTACTAATTTCAGCTTCTGGTGCAATGACGATGGTACAGCTCCCGCTGAGTGGATCCACGGCCTCCCCAATAAGCAATTATAAGAGGGCTTGATGCTCATCACAAGGAAATCTACCTCGTACGTATTTGGCCCAATTATGAGGGGTATCTCAATCCTCCCCATTACCTCTCTCTCGGTGCCATCGAATGCTCTCACTATATTTTGGCACGTTTTTATGTGAAAGCTGTCTACAGGTAACCTGTCTAGTGTAGACAGGGGCAAAATATTCAGTGCCGAGCCATTGTCAATTAATACCCCTGGCAGTGTATACCCTTTGCATCGGGTAGTGATGTGCAAGGCCTTGATAGATCCCCTGCCCCCCGGCGGTATTTCATCATCACTGAACGAGATAAAATTATCTGCGCTCATGTTATTTACAAGACGGTCCATTTTATTTATCGAAATGTCATCGAGAACATAAATCGTTCAATGCTTTCATTAACGCATTACGGTGTCCTTCTCGAGTTTAGCAATAAGGTCAATACCGGAGTGTGCGTTTCGGTGCTTGTGTAACTGCTCCACCACATCGCATTACTCACTATGCTTCGAGAACTTCAAGAACTCCCGGCCTCATCCTCATTCTTCGGTTTATTAACCGGTGGTCCTGCTCTTCTCGTCCCCCTTCTCGTCATAGAGGACTCGACTTGGGTCGGTATCTTTGGTCAATTCTTTTCCCAAAACTGTCATAGTACAATCGTAATTCCAAGGTACCCTCTTGTCATCTTTATAAGGAAAAGTCTCGGGTTTCTGAATTATGATCTTCGATGCATTCTTAGGAACAGCAATTACAGGTTTTCTGATTATAACCCTCGGTGCCACCTTCACCCGACCTCATCGACCCTCGGCCGCGTGATAATTACACGGGTGATTGACTTCAAGGATCCTTCTGCGACCTCCTCCGTGGAACATACATCCTCTCTTTCCACCAAGTCAAAGAACTCCACTCTTTATTATCCATTAGCCCTTGTATTAGGGCTCTAAATTCATTACATTGCTGGATTTCATGACCTTCCTTGTCATGGAACTCACAGTAGTTCCTTGTATCTGAAGACCTGCTTACATTCTCTTGCAGAACTAGTCCAACCTTCTGCATTTCCTTCCAAACCATTCTCAACGGGGTTTTGACCTCAACAATCTCCTGTTTGAACCTCCTCTCCCTGTTTTCAACTATCGCGTTTACCCATTATCGGTATGACTGGGTAACGGATTTCCTCCACCAGTGGGTCTTGAAGTCTCACGACCCCGCTTTGATAAGTCGCCGACTAGTCTCTTGAATGAAGTGCGCTTCTCATCGAGTGACCTACTACATCCGCATGGTACTCACATTGAGCGTTTGTGTCATACCACTTAGGATACGGAGGTTGCAGCGGCTTCAAGTAAAATGGGGACACGACATGCGCATCAAATAAAGTCTTATACAACTCCTTATACGTCACCGGTATAGGAGTAAATTGGAATCTCTCAGCCCTTTGTCTCGTGTTGGGCTCTTGTCTTGGTCGAGCCTACTGGCCCACAGCTACAGCTTTCGGTTGGGTGATAGTAACGGGTTTAGGATAACCCGAGCTTATATTTCCCACTTCAGCTTTCCTTTTCTTCGGCGCGGCTCTTCTTGTGCTCTCTCCGGCCTCTATCTTCCCACACCTGATTGTGTTTTCTATCATCTCGCCTGACATCACCATGTCCGCGAAACTCTTAGTCGTGCTTCCCAACATGTGGTTAATGAACGGTGCCTTCAGGGTATTGATGAAGAGGATGGTCATTTCTTTTTCTAGTAATGGTGGCTGGACCTGTGTAGCGACCTCCCTCCATCTTTGGGCATACTTCCTGAAGCTTTCACTTGGCTTTTTCTCCATGTTTTGCAATGTGATCCTGTCAGGTGCTATGTCGGTCACATGGCCGTAATGCTTGATGAAAGCCTGCGCCAAATCTCTCCACGATTTGATTTGGGTACAACTCAACTGGTTGTACCACTTTGCTGCAGCCCTAATCAGACTATCCTGAAAGCAATGAATCAACAACTGGTCGTTGTTGACATATCCTGTCATTCTCTGACAGAACATCGTAATATGGGCCTCAGGGCAGCTAGTCCCGTTGTACTTTTCGAACTCTGGCATCTTGAACTTTGGAGGAAGTACTAAATCTGGGACTAGACTCAGCTTCTTAGCATCCACTTCGCATTGGTGATCAGCACTTTCCAATGCTCGAAACTTCTCTTCTAGCCACTTGCATCGATCCTCGAACTCTTTTGGAAGTTCTGCTTTTACTTTCTCCCCTTCTGCCGCCTCATCGAAGTCTGGGACCATTGGTTTTACCAGATTGACCTCGGGGTTGGAGCTCGAGCCCGCGGGGAAATTTACCAGTGCCGGAGCACCGGATTGGTGCTGAGGCTTGATATCGACCGACACTCTCGGTGGTTGCACTTGGGAACTTGTCGGAGCCAGGCCCGAAGGGCAAACAAAATCTTCATTATCTTCTCCAGTATCGACCATAGGCCTTTTTCCATTTCGTGCCCCCACCAACAAGCGTGTTAGTTGGCTCATCATGCTTCTTTGGGATTCCAAAGATTTGATCCCTCATATCCTGCTTGGATCTTGGCTAACGCTCTTGCATCCGAGCTGCAGCTGGTCTTGCATCTCTTTTGCATCTGCTCCAACTTTTCTATCCTTTGATCCATTGCTCTCGTCTTTTTCCGAGTGTAATAGTGGTGTTCGGGATAACTATAGTATGACCTCTAGTTAATAGGGTTGTCTTATAATATTTAATGCAAATGTAGTGATGCAAAGTGCCAATGCATGAAATGTAATGCAAATGGATGAATGCAAAATAAAAAGAGTCTATTCGATTCAATTTCTCTTAGAATACTCATTGAAAAGACAAAATCCTTTACATAAAACAGAGTCACATATACGACCTAGCCCTTATGCCCAAAGTTTTAACTTTCTCAAGAAGTGAGGCTAGCTCTCACCTCGATCGACTTTAACTCATAAAATATACTTAACACATCACCGAACTCCTAGGGTTCGTAGATGATCGGCCACTTCTAAATTCGAACCACGACTTTCACCCATAAGGTAGTCTCTTTCTCGACTGGTTCGAGATTGTTGAAGTTGTTCTTTCCTCATTGGTTATCTGCCTCTAATAGTTGGATCCGAGCTCACTGTTTTGCAAAGATTGTTTCGAGTTCCACCACCTTTCCTTCAATTCTTCAATATGGCTCGAGCTTGATTCCAACTTTGCCGTAGAGTTGTGACTTTGACTCAATGCCTTCTCTAATTACGCTACTCGAGCCCTTAGCGACTTATTTTCGCTTTGGCTCTCCCGCCGTCTTTTTCGTGGCATCCTTTGTGCTTGAACCCCATGAAATCTCTTCTTCCACCGGTCGACTTTGGTCTTCTCTTCCAAGTTCTTGACGCCATTATTCGAGGTTTTGCCCAAATTTCCAGCAGTCCTCATCGATAGATGCAACTTCTTGTAATCGGTCTTGAGCTATCCAAATCTTCTTGACCTTCCTTTTCCTTTCCTTAGCTTCTCACCTCGATTTACGGATATCAATATCTAACATCGATCCATTTTTCCCTTCCATTGTTCTATCTTTTCTCTAACTCAATTTTTACTTTCAAAGTCTTGCTTTATGATCTCCAACTCGAAGGACTACTTGCGTATTCTTCTATCGAACTAGCGGCATCCTGTGGTCGGCATGGGGATATTGTCGTTCACTCTCCCTTCGCCATGTGTTATATTCGAGGTTACCATTGGATTTATCGCAACTTTTTCATCCGTGAATCTGCTTCCACGCATCGAAACTTCTCAAACTTTTTCTTATAATTATTCCCACTATACGAGAATTCAAACCGAGCTAACCCATGCGTTCACGGTATAAATTGTCTCGATTGGTATTGCCTTAGACGAGCAAAGAGCATACCCAACACTCCCAGATCCCTAACAGATGAACCCAATCATAACTCCCACACCGGTAGAGGATTTCATCGGAACAAACCAAGGAGCTTTCCATTCCACATCTTTTCCCGAAGATTACAAGAAGCGATCCGCTTCTCTTCGATATGTCATCCTCCTAGGCGCAAGGACAACTCCTTTAATGGGGAATAATTGCAAAAAAGACCCGACAGAATTTCTATCTACTTTCCGAAATGGCTATGGAACCACCCCAAAGAACAATTGCGCATCCCATGAATCTTCCTCACCGCTTCTTGGCATGAGCTCAAACATCTAAATGTTTGGCGAGAATTGTTGGTACCGCAGTAACCCTTTGTCAAGACGGTTGAACAAATCAATAAGCGCCTCGCCTACATGCCTCAAAGCCTTGGGAAAATCACCAAACCATAGATACTTAACGCAAAAATGTCGACTTTCCTCTTCATATCCGGTGCCGCCATCGCCAGTCCTCAAGCTTACCCAAGGATGCATTTCCTTCACGCTCAATGAATCCGTGCCATGACCCAATGCTCGCTCATCCCGTGATGCTCATCGCTTCTTTACAAAAGAAGGTGCATTAAGCGCCCACAAGTAAATTTTGTCGACTGAGCCCTTTGATCAAAGCAAAGTCAGATATTCCTCCACGGTAGGCACCAAGTCTACTTCTCCAAATGTAAAACAAATATAAATGGATTCCAATATTGAGTCATAGCCCAAACAAGTGCTTGTCTACTCGATGTCGAGTAAGTAAGGTAGATCACCATAATTAGTGTAGAACGGTTGCCTAGTCGCTTCGTCCCAACCACCCATATATCTCTTAGTTCTTGTAGCTCATTTTGTGTCACAATCGATCACGAGTGAAGTCTAATAATTCGATGTGTAGCCTTCAGCTTAGGCTATCCCCTTCTCAAGTCAGTATCTTCTCGACCATATACGACGTACGCGCATTATCCTCTACTTTATCAAGGAATCTGCTCCCCATAACAAGTATTCTAACTTAGTAATTAAAACAGAATCTGGCGCCTTTTAAGTATGAAATGACATGCAAATATGACCAAAATAAAACAAGTTAGTACCATATAAAAGTAACCAAAGCAAGTAAAAAAAAATGTCTAACCACTACATAGGTAGCCACTAAGGTTTAGCATGGCTCTACCTAGGGTGGGCTCCTAAGGTTCACTATATGTGGTTTGGTTCTAGAGAAAGAATAGGGTACCTGAACCAGCAGATTCCTCAATCCTCACCCATTATAGGCTCATATAGATTGAGTTCGGTTCAGGGGAATACATTTCCCTATGGCCATGCGGAGGTGAAAACCTCACGGAACCATAAGTACGGATGTATCCCGAAAGCGGTCCCCTAGCCCATGCGGAGGTGAAAACCTCACGAAGGCATAGTTTCTCGCTCCCACTTAAGGGTGTGACCACAACGATCATGCAATATGAATGCCAAAAATATTCCATGTCTCACAAACCAAAGCAGACGTATGACGCGGCACAGACTCATGCAACTGAAAAACGAAAAATTTTATTTTGATAAAAGGACATTAATCAACCAATTTTACTATTGACTCTCTTAACCTCCCGAAGGAGTCGCCAAGTCAGTTTAACCATTTTTTGTTGGAAAACGGGCCGACTTTAAAAAGAAAAACCGAGTCGCCACCAACCTTTTTGAAGTGTGATTGGGCCACTTATAAAACATTTTGGTCTCACTTAATTTTAAGAAAACAGGCTCGAGTTTGCACGCATTTCGAGGAAGGATTAGCACCTCATAACGCCCAAAATTGGTACCGTGTTGATTGATTAATGTCCTTAATATCAAAAATACAAAAATATTTTAAAGTATGGAGGAAAAAAATATTTGATAACTCGATTGAAATCGAAACTCTCTTGTTCCAAAGAGTGAAATATCATGTCCAAAGACGATAGGACACGATGCTTCAAACTCTCGATCCCAAGATCATTTTATGATTTCCAAAATACGTGGAGTATAATTTGAAAAGGGTATTTCACTATTTGGCTAAAACTAAAACCGAAACCCAGCACGATTGGGTACGATTTTTGAATTTCCAATCATGAAATATTGCCCTTATTTAAGAAATACGATAAAAGAAAAATTTGTGAAGGATATCTCGTTGTTTAGATGAACAGAAAATCGAAACCCAGCACGATTGGGTACGAATTTCTTGAACTTCCAAACACGAAACATTGCCTCATTTTCAAAACAATCGAAATCTTTAAAGGACATTTAGTGATCTAGATGAACAAAAAAATCGAAGCCCAGCACGATTGAGCACGATTTCTCGAACCTCCAATCACGTAATGTTACCTTTGTAAAATCCCTTTTTTATGAATTTTGAAAAAAAGGGTAAAATCGTTAAGGTGTCATTCAAAATCATTGACCGACATGGGATAACAAGAACAAAAAAAAAATATAAATTTCAATAGTAAATTACCAAAAAATAAAAATAATGAAGGTAATAAAAATAACAAAAGGAGCAACATTAATATTGATAAAGAAACATAAAATAACAACCATAATAACAAAAATAGAAACAATAGAGGCCTATATATACACATAATTAATATGATAATAAAATAACAAGAAACATATTGAAAATAACAAGAATATAATAATAATAACGGATATAATACAACTTAATAATATTAATAATAATATATAATTAAAAGAATCAAAGCAAATAAGAATATATATACAATAATAATAATAATAATAATAATAATAATAATAATAATAATAATAATAAAAGAACATAAGAAAAAAAATATTTGATAACAATATTTTAGCGGATATAATCGAATATAAAAAAAATTAAAGTAACAATTATATATATACATATATATATTGATGGTAAAAAAATTAATTTAATGATAAAACAACAAAATAACTAAAAAAGGACTAAATTGGGTAAAAACCGAATATCTGAAATGATTTTAAAATAAATAATGATAAAGGAGTAAATTATAAAGCGCGCGCAACTTAGAGGGGCTGAAAGGACAATAAACCCCACTGTGCAAAACGCAGCACTCAAATAGGGACTCAATTGAACTTCAAAAGGAATTTTTGGGGTCAAATCGTAAATAATAAAACCTAATTTTAAAACCAGTAAAAAGCGGAGGGGCTAAACGCGCAATTAGCCCCTCCGAGGCAAAAACACGCGGATCCTATCCTGGAGCGGGTCGGGTCATGGTCGAGGCCCAAAACGACGTCGTTTGGCCTCGAACCCATTTACCAAAAGCAATGCGCTTAATAATACTATAAAAGCATAAATTTTTGAAAAACAAATCATTTCCTTCCTTTCTCAAAAACCCCAAAATTTTTCTCTCAAATTCTCTCTCTCCTCTCTTACTGGACTCGGTTGAAGCATGGTCGCCGGACCATCGTGCCGCATCGTCACACCGCTCACGGTGGCCTAATCAAAAAAGTAAGTTTTTTTAACCTTTGTATGCTTTTTTTTTTAAAAAAAAAAGATCCCGAGAAGAAAAAAAACAAAATAAAAATAAAAATAAAACAGAAAAGAAAGAAATGAAACCTCTTCTCTTTTTTTTGTATTTCTCCGAACTATTGGGTTACAACTGTGTTTTCTTTTTTCTCTCTCTCAAAAAACCCTAATCCCCCCCATATAACCAATCTGCCTTGGCCTTTTATAATCTCTTGTTTATAACTGCTTTGTTTCCTGTTTTGTAGGTTCGTGGTAAATCGGCTTCAACGTGGCGGCGCGTGGTGGCGCGAGTTCTTGACGCTGACTGCTTCGGAGGTGGATCTCACCTGGCGCGAGGCGTCTGGCGCTAGGACTCTCCGATTAGGGTTTCTTCCTTTTTTATTTTCTGCTTTGTTTGGATTTTGTCATATTTTGGGCCTTTCATTTGCTTTGGGCCCCGAACGAAAATTGGGCCTTACACAAATTATGCACTTATTATTCGTAAAACCCTCAATGTTGATAAAAAAATAACTATATGATTTATGAATTTAAAATTCTACACATTATGAAATTTGATTTAATTTCACTTTTCCTCCTCTATTTTAATATATTCCAAAATAGTCATTAATTTTGTAATCGCATATTACAAGTCTGAGATAGATTTATACTTAAAAAGTAGTTTTGTCGCTTATTTCCACTTACTCCTGTTAAAGTGAAGTTTACGTTGAAATAGCATAATTCTACGTCTAGAAAATATAGGATTGTAGAATGCTTGTACTAAATGGATTATCCACCTTTAAATTATCTCAAAATTTATAATTTTCTACTTAAGATAATTTTGCATAGAAATATATTTGATGGTGTCTGATTACGTAGTTAAATTTATGGTGTTGTTTATTGTTTTTATTTTGTGATATTAAAATACATTATATGAAGATTCTGTCTAAAAATTAAATTTCAAGTGGAAATGTTTATAACCTGTCTAATATTTCCTAAAATTAAACTTAATACCACAACTCATTGGTCTAATGTATTAGCATTTAGCATTAAATAAATGGAATTGTGACTTATCAACATAAAAATTAGGAAGTGAATACACAACTTACTTTCCAAGAGCATGCCCCATCCAAACACCATCAATCCCTGCAATTGCACTCTCGATGACAAATAGAAAACGATATGAAGTTGTTATTACACACCATTAAAACATTAAAGGGGACAAAGAACCAAAACCAAAAAGCTAAAACCAGAAGACACAAGAGGGGGTAAAACACAATTGCCTACCATTCCTACTCCTACTCACAACTATTGTAAATCGTTAATACCCATTTTCAAGCACCAAAAACACAGCATTTAGACCCTTTATTCCCAACTAGCAATAATTCTGCTTGGTCCAAACAATCACACTTTTGTGCCAAAGAAACTTTCAAAACATATACTATAATTCTAGAATTTCTTGCACTAGAGACAAATAGCGAAATGACAGCGGTTTTAGGTCCAATAATCTTTTCTGACAAACAACAATTTAACTATTGATTATTACATTGGATTTGGCAGCTGTCGGTTAAATTTTCATAATTACTTAAAGAGTTAAAAAGATGGCGGGTTTGGCATACAGTTGCTATGTCTCTACTCCAATGTCAGTCACCATGTCCAAATGCTTGTCTTTTAATTTTTTAATATATCTATTCAAACGAATTTAATAATTAATTTTTCCTATTTTGTAAGTTTACTAAAAAAAATAAATAATTGAATCTTTTGAAATTTAGATAATTGAATTCAATAAAAACTATTTATATTTTTAAATATTTTTATATATTTATTTTGGTAATATATTCTGATTGTACACGTTGGTTGAAATCTAACTAAGATAAAAAATAAAAATAAATTTGGAGAAGTTAAAATAAAGAAAGTGTCTGTACATAATTGCAAATATATATATGAAAGGAGGTAAAAGGTATAATGATTTATTTTGTTATCCAACTTAATAAAAAGATATTTTAATTTTTATTTAATTTTTCAATCTTTTTAATATTAAACTTGCATTTTTATCAAATTACATTAAAATTGATGAAACAATTAATGTTTGTTAACTTTGTTGATATCGCATAAATTTGGGTTGCAATATAAAGAGATGTTAGCATTTAATTAATATTTTAAAATATTATATATATTTTTATATTTTTAATAATTTTAATTTTTAAAAATAATTTTTAGAATTTTTATCAATTGAATCTTAGCTCGATTGACATGAACATTATTGTCAATACACGAGAATGTGGGTTTGAGGGCGTTGGAGTGCATTATCTTCCTATTTATGGATTAGAGGGGGACTATGGTAATTCTAGACTGATGTTTTATCTAATTGATAATTCATATGTATGCTATATCAATAAATTTAACAAATGTTAATTTTTAATCTATTTGATAAAAGCATAATTTTAAGGGCTAAAAATTAAACAAAAAATTAAAATATTTTTTTTAAAGTGAAAAAAAGTTAAATAAATCCTCATGCCAAAAGAAAAATATTGTTTTGCGGAGGCTAAAACTTGGCAATGGCTATGGGCAGTGGGAGTACGCTGTCTATAATCTACCATTGAAGCAACTACTTACATTTGTGTAATTGAATATATATATATATATATATATATATACATATATTGACATGTGATCATAATTCATAACTGATTTGAAGTGTTTTTCTTTTTATATTTTGGATAAGGATGGTGTTGTTAGTGATCCAAGTTAAATTCTCATGTCATAATATAAATATTTTTATTTTTGTGTCGAGAGATTATTGGTTATTTGAATATGGAACAAATATCTCTAGTAAAATTAAAAAAAAGTTAATATATATGAAAGTATTTAAATTTAAAATTTATATCTATTTGGTACTTAACTAAGACTAACACTGTTAAAATATATTAACATTGAATTGACGACAAATAGTATAATAATATGTGGCAACCTCACATTTTAACTCAAAAAATAACTCTGTTATAGACTCAAATTGATAACATTGCTACCATCAATAAAATGATGATACAGATTTTTCTATTAATAACTTTGTTATAGTTAAAATAAATTGGATAACTTTCTTGCGGTAAAATTCACATTATCACTTTAATAGAAACAATTTAAAATGTTTATCAATTTGGACCTATTAAAAAATTATAAAAGTAAAAAGATTAAATTATGTCAAATTAAAATAGAGGATTAAATCTCAAATTTTAATATGGTAAAAGATTAAAACCAAAATAATACCATTATTTTTATATTTATTAAACGTGAAAATTTAAGTAATTAGGATTGTAAATTAAGTTTATTAAAATTTAAGAATAAATGTCAATTTGCACATGAACTTTGATCTAATATGTAACGTTATATGTGAATTAGAATTTTGTGTAATATTTTATTTATGATTTTGATTCGATTCAATTTATCAGAGAAAAGGATCCTAGCGAAGAGATTAAAGATGGAAGTGATTCTTTATTAGAGAAAAGGATCCTAGCTCCAAAGAAAAACGTGGAAAACCACGAGATGATCGTGAATCTCATCTTCCACCATTCTAACTCAAATCTGTGATGAAAAAAAGAAAAAATCTTAAAGCATATTTCAACTAATATAATAAATTAAGTCAACCTAAAGTTTTAACCATTTACTCTTTTAAATTGTTAATTGATGTACTAGGCTGACCATAATTTAAGTATAATATATATTTAGTCTATATAATAAAATATATAGACCAAAATCATAATTTAACCATTATATCATGTAAAAAAATTATTTTATTTGTATCCAATAGTTATATTAAGTTTTGATTAAATTTAAAGTCGAAATAATTATTAAGTTCTGATTAAATTTAAAGTCGAGAAAAATTAAATCATTAAATAAAAAGTAAATTTCTCGAAAACGTTTTTTCTCCGTCCACATAATTCAAACCTAAATATTATTTAAGGGATATTCAGCATTTTACTAACACTCCAACCAACAAAGAAAGATTTGTTAGATGAGATAGGTTGTATTATTGTTGTGCGAATGGTTAAACTTAGAAAAGGGATGGAAACTTCAGCTTTCAGTGGGTTGGTCTACTCTACTTCAATTAATAAAGCTATGGGAGAGTTGGGTGTAAGTTCAATCTTGGCGGATTATATTTTGTTTATTTTATTTAAAAATAAAAAATTAATCTATATATATTAAATTAAAGAATAAACCAATTATTCTAATAAAAATTTTATTCATTCATACTATTAAGAATTAATTATTGTACGTCAAAATAAAGTATATGTAACAGTGACAAAACTAGGGGTTGGTAGGGGCCTGACCCCCTTAAAATAAAAATTTTTTTATATGACCCTTTAAAATTTTTAAAAATTTAAATTAATAAAGGTAAAATTATATTTAGGACCCCATAAAATATAAAATTTTGATTTAATATTTTAAAATTTTAAAGGTATGGTCTATTAAAATGGTGGAATTGTAATTTTTTATCGTAAAAATTATAATTTAATTTCGCTCTAACAAAATTTTCTGGTTTTGCCTCAAACATGTAGCATGCCACGTGTAACTATTTGGTTATTCTGACAATCATGTCGAATTTTAACAATAAATTTAAATAAATTTTTAACAAAAATAACTAATTTAATTAATTTAATTTTTGAGAACAGTAAAACAGCAACCATGATACTTGTTTGAAAAGAGTAAGGAATTTTGGGTAGTGGGGCACTGTGTTGTTTTTGGTTGGGTCCCAATTATATACCGTAAGCTTAAGATAGGGACGGCAGCAATCGACACAGTAATGTAATGGAAAGTCATTGTCCCCTCATTTGTGCAAAAATGCCTAACTTAGACGACAATGATTTTAGTTCACCAATCAATTGAAACATTTATCCAATTAATATATATCACATAAATATTGAATGTAATAATTAATTGATGTAGTTTCGGGAAAAAATTGGAGTGTGAAATAATTTGTGTTGCTTAAATATATGTTTAGTTTAGATATTGTGTTCAGATTTTAGACCCTTACCCTAATAAAATATATATAATAATTAGTTTAATAAAAAATATTATGTTTTAATTCGATTTTTATTTACTATATTGCTTTAATAATATATTTAAATAAGTTTTACATTTTAAAATACATTTTCAAACTTAAGGAAGTTTTAGTATATTAATAACAAAATTTCTTCAAATATATATATGTTTCAACAAAATTGAAAATCAAATTTATTGAATTTAGTTTGTAAACAAATGATGAAAATATAATCAATGAAAACGTGGGTTAACTTGCATATAATTAAAATTTCAAAGGAGAAAAAAATTGTGATTTAACACTTAATAAAATATCTAATCAAGATAACAGTATTAAAAATTATTGAAAGTGAAAATAAATTATTAATCTTTGATTCACCCAATTAAAGCTAACGAGAGGGACCAACTATTGAATAATTAAAATCTTGAAGGAATTAGAAATAAAAAGATCCTATTTAATCCTATTGCATGATATATATTTCAACTCAAAATAAAAATAAATTTATAATTGATTATACAAAACATAGTCAAATTAAATAAATCATACAAAACCTTATGTGATGGCTTGATAGTTAAGGGTGTTTATAGCCCTAGGTGTGACCTGGATTCGAGTCGCGCTAGTTCCATTTGTTGTTAGAGCTTTACCTGTTATTGTAATTCACCAAAAAAATAAATAAATCATGCAATAAAATTAAATCTTTAGGCAAAGAATTTAACAAGTCAATAGCGAATGAAGGCAAATTTTTCTTATCCAAGTCGATGAGACCAAGACCAAATCTTATCTACTTTTTTCAAGACTTAGATGTCATGGATACCTATTTCTCCGGCTTACCCGTACTGAACATAAATGAAAAAGCCCCTCTTATGCATACGTAAACATGGTATAGGGTTAAATGAATTATAGCAAGTGGATCAGTACCGAATGGATGTATGAAATTAAAGTCTATATATCTAGTAGATCCGTATAGGTGATCATATAAAGGGAATGATTTTAGATCGAAGCAACTGCCAATTTTCAAGCTAAAAAGCTAAGTCAATTTGCGATGAATTTTTAGATGAAATCCAGGAATTTATGGGCTTAGATGTCTGCATAGAGTTTGAATAATTGTCTCTTAGCTTCAAAACGCACTTTGAATCACTCGATTTTGAGTTTAGGAGCTCAAGTTATGACCGTTTTAGTGAAAACTACACGAACAAAATTTCTGGACGAGATTATTACGAAAATTACGAGTTTTAGGCTTTTTATTCGAGTTTAAATCATATTGGGTTCGAGTTTCAGGCATAAATTTTATTATATACGAGCCCAATATTATATTTATTAAGTTTTATTATTTTATTATTTATTTATTATGAAATTTGGTTAATTTTAAGTATTTAAAGTTATTTAGGAGTTTTATGTTAATAAAAAAGTTTAGTTTAAAACTACTTGTTATTTAGATTAACTAGAGCTTTAGTATACTTGAGAGTTTTATTTAGATATACTTAGTTAGCCTATATAAAGGCCTCTTTATTGTACACAACTAAATTATTTCATTCATTATTCACTTTGAGGTAATAAAATTCTTTTTGAGTTTTCTTTTTAAGAATTTCTCTTGAGTTTTCTTTTAAAAGAGTTTTAACAATCTTTTCAAATTGTGAGATCATCTTCAAGCTTTTTCTTACCAACCTTTCTTTCTTGGAAGAGAAATTAGAGTCGTTTGAATGGGGTTGTGGATTTATCTGGTTTCTAAGGCTCTTTAGGACTTCTACACGCTACTTTCCACCTTTTCCATTTATCTTATTTAATTTATCTTATATTCTTGTTTAATTGTACAAATCTTTGATTTATTTAACTGTTCATTTTTTTCATCTTAATTATTTATTTTAATTGTTGTGTTTTTTCATTCATAAATCTGACTTGGATTTGTTTGCGTTTCAGGTTGTGTCAAAATCCAAGTTTCTTTTCGATCATCTAGAGCATTAAGTCAAATATGCAACTTGGACAAACTTACGATCCTATTCTATGCAAGCCTATTTATCATTGAAACCCCTTGAAAAAAAAAGGTGTCAAGGCAAGTAGAATCCCACTTCAATGACATGTAATGGAAAAAAGATACTAGGGCTTCCATCAGGGTTGTGGGGTAGGTTGCTCAAGAAGATGTGTAACAACCTGATTTTCAGTGGTATCGAAAAATGTGGTTTTAGGACTCCATTTTCATAAATCGAGTTTGTAAATATTAAATAGGAATATTTACAGAGTTAATATAAAAATATATTGAAGAATGGTTGAGTAATTTCATCGATAAAATAGTTAACCAAAGCTCAAGGACTAAATTGTAAAAGTCTAATCGTTATTGAATTTTAATTAAGAAAAGCTTTGAAGACCTATGTAGCAATTATTCAAAGGGGCTAAAATGGTTTAATTTTAAACCAATTTGAATCATAGGATAGTGGATGATGATGTTGTTTACCACTAACTTGATTAATGATAATTAAAATAAAATAAAAATCAAAGAATAAGTTAATTAAGATTAATCATAGTATAAATAGAGAGTTAGTGGAAAAATGCCATCATCTTCCTCCTCCTTTACCGACTATCATAGAAAACGATTGAAGAAAGCTTCAAAACCCTCTTAGCATTCGACCATTCATCTAGATAAAGAATTGGACCAAAGTGGAGCCAATAAAGGAAAATAAAAAATTATGGAATAGTCTCTGAAGAATCTACTCGTTTTGTGTTTTGAAAAGGTAAGTTAATTTGAAACTTACTACCTTTCCTTGTATTATATGTATGCTTGTTTTTATTTCATTGTAATAATGCTTGAATATAATTTGATATGTTAATAGACATTGGCATATATGACTATTAAAATGAAATAGAATTTGAAATAAAATGAGATAAGTGATTGCTATGTGGTAATACAATGTACAAGGTATGAAAATGCAAACGTGAAAAATTACAGGGTATGATATGTATGTGAATGAATATAGGGTATGAATATGCAAATATGAATAATTATAGGGTATGATAATGCAAATATGAATATTGATGCCTATGCGAACTTAGTAAAAGATTAGAATTCGATTGGCATGCAATATGGTCATATGTGCACTTGTATGGGATATCGAGATCTAACATTTATTGCGAATCATCGAGTATTCTTTGTCTCTACAAAGACTTTGGTGTGGTGGAAGGATGTAATAAAAAATTTTAAACATTTGATGTCTATGGGCTTTGCACTTCGATGCCTGGGTGTGGTGTAGTTTAAGCTCATAAGAGCTATCCTGATGTGGTGTAATTCACCCGTGTATCCGAGTCCGCTTTACTAGGGTTCCATTGGGTGAAACATTGAAATTGAATCTGGAAATTAGAAAATAGAATGAATTGAACTTGATGAACTAATATGATGCGTAATTCATTTGAAATGGTATAAACTTTTGAATTGATGATAGTATATGAAATCGTTATGATTTTGCATTAATTGGTATGATTTGACAATGTTCTTGATATGTTGTAATGCCTAACCTATTTGGATACCTATGTTGTTATGCAACTAGTTGTGACATTATGTAACATCCCTTGCCTGACCCAATTGTCGGATCCGAACTATAAGATGCTACATTCGTTGCTTGAAGAACGAATGTTAATTAGACAATATTTAGACATTCTTACATGTAATTAAGTGTCAATTACGTTCAAATTATGTTTGATAAACCGTAAAAGTAACATATTTTAATCCCACATTTAGCATACTTTTGGATGATTTATTCCCTGAATTGTGTAAAAAGGTGCTCTTAATCCTTTCTTTTCATGTTTTATACTCAGGAAAGCACTTAGGGATGAAAAGAACGAGAAACGGGCCTAAAACGGACCAAATTGGGCCAACTCACGAAATCGACACGGCCTGGGCCCAAGACCACACGGCCGTGCCTCATTAAATTACTAGAACACGGCCTGGACCCTGAATCACACGGGCGTGTCTCTTCAGCAGACTCGACCACGGCTTGAAATCGGTTCACACGGGCGTGTGCCATGACCGTGTCCCTGCCGCGGCCAAGAGAAGTTCTACTCGGAATAGGGTACTTGAGGCAAAGAAACACATTCCAAAGCCTATTCAAACACCCGAGTAGGAATTATACTTGAATTAGGATACTTAGGGGACAAATAAAGCATTTCAAGAGCCTATATAAACACCCTAAGCATAACCTTCAAGGGGGTTAGCTAGCGGGGAGCTAGGCCAAGGAGCTGAGCCGAAAAGGTCAGACTTGTGGGAATCACTCAAAGATAGCCAGTTGATCCATCTCAAGAAGTCGAAATTATACTCAAAACGACGAATTTCTCCTTCAATTCCTTCAAGGAGTTTTAGGGATTTCTTATGTTTTGTTTTATCTTTTCTTCGGAGATGTTTTCTTTTATTGTTATGAACTAAACCCGTCAAATACCTGAAGGGGATGAAACCTAAGACGGATCTTGTTATTATTTTCTGAACTATATGATAAATACTTGATTTTTTCTTAATTATGTGTGCTTAATTCTTGTGTTAATATTTTCGGGATATTGATTCAAGTTGAATGTGCTTAGGTGGTGGAGCAAAAGTCCCTGTCTAAGAGTAGATCTAGCATAATTAAGCGGAGTTGATCGCGCGCCTAGAGATAGGGTGACGAGATTTTGTCGGATTAGGGTGAAACCTAATATGAGAGTCCATAGATCGAGTTAATGTGATTCTAAGGGTTTTAATTAGAAAGAGATTTCAATTAATTAACTTAGGGTTATACATTATTCGCCTCGAGAGAGGGTTTAATATAAATTAGGGAATCTTTGTAACACCCCTAACCCGTATTCATCGTCGGACTAGGGTTACGAGGCATTACCATAAAAGACACAACTCAGAACAGGCATATAATTTTTTTTTTAAATAACATATCATATGCATTCAGGAATAAAGGTAATCAATACATAACATACTATACTCACATATCTAAATTCCAAATCATAATTTGTATTTGTATCTTGTATCACTCAAACAAAATGGATTTGCACATTTTGCTTTTACAGCTAAATCATATTGAACTTTATAAATTTGAACATACATTATTATCTTATACTTATCAAAAATAGGACATTCAATATTTCAATTTCATTTACTAAACAAATAACAAACACACCTTACGCTTAATCATTTTAATATATCATTAAACAATTAAACCACATGCTTAGTCATTCATTTTATGTGCTATTCGAATATCATATAGTTCATCTTAGTTAATCTATATA
This sequence comes from Gossypium rotundifolium, assembly GCA_025506655.1. Taxonomy (NCBI): domain Eukaryota; kingdom Viridiplantae; phylum Streptophyta; class Magnoliopsida; order Malvales; family Malvaceae; genus Gossypium; species Gossypium rotundifolium. The sequence continues at coordinate 20,194,588 of CP106732.1, read as the reverse complement.
GCATATCAATCATTTAAATAGGTGAATGATGTACCTAATCATATTACCTTTCAAAACCAATACACACACATTCTTATACAATATATTAACCACTTTTTATAATCTCACAACTATTCCATAAAGAACAAATCATTAACAACCATCAAATATTTTAAGCAAGTATAGCTGAATATCTATATAAATACATACATAATCTCCTAGTCAAATTCCTATCACATTATATAACCAATTAATCGTGAGACATATCTATTATTTCACAAACCAAAATTACATCTAACATTTACCATTTACCAATACAAATTTCATAACCTAATTACAAAACTAAATTCATTTGCATCACATGTAATCATCCATCATAATTTCACACCATGTCCGAATACATAAATATTTAACCTTATTAATACAAACTCAATTACCAATGACTTATTGACTAAATATAACCTTATACGTAATTTCCACATTCGAACATATATATAATAAAAACCAAATCACATTGTACTAATATACATACTCACAAAAATTATCTATATAAACCTTTCACTTAACATCAACCACAAGATATATATATATATATATATATAAATTCAGCCTTAGTCCATCTAGTAAACAAATTAAACCATCACACAATGCAAAACAAATATACATTTATATATCACTTAACCACAACCAAAATATCTATATGTATACATTCGGTTTTGGTTCACCTCTTAACTAATTCAATCCATCATACAAATCATAACCAATATACATATTATTAATCACATAACCAATTTCAATATGTCTAACTTAAAATAAAACATAACACATACTTACCTATCATCAACATATACCGTAATCAAATATGCATAAGTATAAACTTATTTTTCAATGACCATCATCAACCATAAGCACAGAAACCAAATCAATCAAAAGAAGATAAGCCATCTTCGCATGGCTATTAATTATATACAAAGTACTTAATTCATATTCAACCTTTTACTATCCTATACATGCCATATATTCAATTTTCAACTTAGTAAAATACCAAAGGAAACTGTAGATAGTGTGAATAGTCTTGCTGACGATCCCCAAGCTCATAACGTATATCCAAATCTATAAAACAGAAGTAAACTGAAAAACACAGAGTAAGCTATTTAAGCTTAGTAAGTCATAAGCAAGTTAATATCAACCAATTAAGCCAAATCACATATACAAAGTATGAATATAAATTAACATTAAATCTTTTCATATAAAAATCAAATAGATAGCTCAAACATATCATAATAGCTTACACAAAACTCAATATCAAAATCATATATAAAACTCTTTGGCCGAATACCCAAATTTATAAATTTATACATAGTCCACATGCTTATACATTAACCTTTGTACAATGAACTAAACATATAACTTACCTTTCTCTTCATAACACAGTTTATATATGTACTTGAGTTCTTTTAATTAAAATACACATTGGCCTTCACTTACACATGCCCGTTGAACCATTCGGAATTCAAAAGGATACGCGGATAGTCGAAGCTCGTACAATGCCAACGTCCCAGACGTGGTCTTACATGTAATCACATATCAATGCCACTATCCTAGATAGGGTCTTACACGAATCAAATACGATGCCAATGTCCCAGACATGGTCTTACACGTAAACACAAGTCGATGCCAACGTCCCAGACGTGGTCTTACACGATAACACATATCGAATATCCTATGTCATGACATATGTATCCTATCTATTCCTAAGGTTCCTACGGGGCTTACGGATGTCGAATCTCAATCGAATCAAGCTTGAAAGATAGCCAATTCACAATGTTTACATTCGGCCATAGCATATATAAATTCAAATAATTCAATTTGATACATAAAAAATATATATTCATAGTTATATCAACATTCAAATGCTTACTGACTTACCTCGAACGTTGACGACTGTAAAATCGACTAATCGACTACTTTTGTCTTTCCCGATTCAAACCTGATTTCTTTGGTTCTTGATCTAAACATATTCAAATTAAGCTTATTTAAACACCATTCTGTTCAATTTAGTCTAAAAACACATAAATGGGAAAATTAAAATTTTGCCCCTAACATTTCACACTTTTTACAATTTAATCCTTTTTGCACAAAACACAAAATACACAAAATTTGACTACACTATTCCAGGGCCGAATATTCCTAGTCCTCATACAAGCCCACACATTTCATTTATTTCACATTTTAGTCCCTCAAAAATTTACTTTTGCAATTTAGTCCAAATTACTCAAATTCAAAAAAAAATTCAAAGACAAAACTTGTTAATCTAACACATATATTTCATATTTCATCATCAAACAACAAAAATCACAAGCTATCATCAATGGAAAAACTCAAAATCATCATCAAAATAAAAAATTAAGACATGGGTTTTGTACACTCTTAGCAAGGATCTCAAAAACGTAAAAATTATTAAAAACCGAACAAAAACTAACCTTGAATCACCCTTCTATTCTTGGCCGAATGCTCAAAGCTCATGAATCTCTTTTTATTTTCTTGTTTCGATGAGTAGAAAGATGATAATATGTTTTTCTTTTCATTTATGTTTTGTTTATATTAAATGCTCCGTTTGATAGGGAAAATGTTTTCCGGAAAACATTTTCCCCATTTTACGGTGTTTGTTTGGCTTGAAAATGAAATCCTAAGGAAAACATTTTCCAAAACATGGGAAAATCCCTTCATAATTTTCGAAAAACGTCTTACTAATTTCTAAACGGTAAGACATTTTCCACAGCTTTCTCTTCACTCTTTCACCCTAAGGAAGAATTCCTCTTCTCTGCTGGTCTCTGCCTCATCTTCTCTCTTGGTTCATCATTTTGCCTCGGCTTCTCTGCTGATTCATCGAAGGTAAATTTCTACTCACATTCTTGATTGCAAGCTCTAGGATTTAGGGGTTTCGCATATTTGTATTCTGCTCAAGTTTGGTTTGTAGTGAATGTGTAGGTTTCGCAAATTTTGAAGTCGGATGTGTTAGGGATTTCTTTAAAAGCGAGGTTCATCGTTCCTTTTATTTTTACCAAATCCTTTCCCGACCTCTTAAATTAAAAACAAGAGATGAATTCTTGAGATTCCTCCAAAATTTGGGGTTTCTTGGGAAAGTTGAAAAGGAAGGAAGACCGATCCATGATTACAAATATTACCTCTTTAAGCATCTCGTTTTTGAGATCCATCATAACAAGGATCGTGTCATTGAGATCATCTGCTCGATCTGATCCCAACACCCTTGTGGATCTCATCAAGATGAACCAGATTGATGTGGATTTTATGTACACTATTAAATGGAAGGAAACCAACACTCCTTTTGAGGAACGGATGGACAAGTTCTCGCTATCTTCTTCCTTGCCACACTATTTGGAAATCCAACGGTTCTCAATCATCAACTCATGTGTCACCGCTTTGTTATTGATCGGTTTCTTGGCCACCATTCTTATGCGAGTCCTTAAGAATGATTTCATCAAGTATGAATGGTTTCCATCTATTTTTCATGCATGGAAAATTCCATATCTAATTCGATGTATACTTGGTTTTGTTTCTTAATTCTGTATTCCTTATTTAATAGGTATGCACATGACGGGAATCTGAGATGACCATGAGAGTCTGGTGGAAGTATATTCATGGTGATGTGTTTAGATACCCCAAGCACAAGTCCTTGTTTACCGCCACCCTTGGTTCTCGCACCTAGCTCTTCACTCTGTGAGTATCATCTTACATAGTTAATTGGCTCTTAGTTTTCAAGCAATCTGCAATCTGTTGATATTATTCATTTGCATCCTTTTTGATACAAGTTTCATTTTATCCTTGCTCTAGTTGGGTCTTTTATCCATATAACCGAGAGCTCTTTTCATTGCTCTGGTCGTCATTTATGCCCTTACATCTGGCATTCTTTGGGTACACTGCAGACTTCTTTCTATTGCCGCTAGAAGGAACAAATTGGGTATGTAATTCTGCCTTTCTTCTTTTTCTGTGTTACTCTGTTTCCTTCAAAGTTTTGATTTTTATCACCATTTCAATGCTTATGATTATGTTTTCCTCATACCCTTCTTGTTGATTTATTGTCAATACATTATGTTTCATTTCGATTCAAGTAAGCCCTTTTATTTATCTATTTCTGCTATTTTATTGCTGAATTGGAGGTCTAATATTATATGTTTAGCAGCCTATTCCAACTTGGGTGTAAGAGTTTAAATGAGATACCATTGCTTTCTTGGTTTTTTACATGCATCTATCTTTCTTCTTTCTTGTTCATGCAAAATCTCTTGTTCAACTTATTGAGTTTTCCAACTCTTTGGGCTTTGGTTAGTTAAGCTATCCATACTCTTGAGAAATGTTCATTGATATTTCCAAGTTCTTGTATTTCATTTACTCTCTGTTGTATTGTCATCTAATTTTTATTTTCATTCCTAATGAGTTGAGGCATAGTTCATATTTCGAAAATTTTTAATGCTTTAGATTTGAATTCTAAAAATAATGGATTTGAATTTGGAAAAGAAATTTTCAAGTTTTGGAAGGTTGTTAAGGATGGACTTGCATTGTCATTGTTGATAGATCTCTCTTTAAGATTGGATTGCCTCTTCCAAATTTGTTTCATGCGTCTCCCGGTGACTTAAAGCTCGGATTCGGACTCATTTCCGAGCACCGATGTCGCAAGGATGGCATGTGTTTGATTGAAATGCAATATGTGGCTTGAATAATGATCTATGGAGGAAGAAAGTTGAAGAGGAGTTTGGACATTGGTTATTTTGTACTAGACTGAAATCCTAGCTAGTCTGCTGGTCACTCTTCCACTTGATCCAAACAGATATGGCGTTTTATGGTATTATATAAAAACCGACATGTTTATGTATATAAGAACATTTGCATGTTTTAGACCCTTTTGATGCTTGTAAGTGCCATGACTTTAATACCAACTTCTTCTGAGTGGTGTCAATGGCCTTTTTATTTTGTTTAATGAAATTTAAGTTTATGCTTTTGTAAATATGTGTTTGCAAGATTGGTTTAGCACTTAGACCGTTCTTTGGCTATGTATTTTAACCAATCTTGACCATTTTACAATGAACTTATGTCTGTGTTGAAAGTGGAGCATTGGCTTACAATCTGTGTGTATTTTTGTAGTTATTGCCTTCTTGATTATATTGCTATTTCGGTTTTTGTTAAAACGAGTATGAGTTTACAATCTGGTTGTTGTATAACTGTTTCTTTTATAACAATCGATGGATGATATTAAAATGAGTATTGCTCATTTGATCATCAAGTTATATATGTAAAAACAATTTAAAATATAAAATTTATAAATATGTATATAAAATTTATTAATATATGTAAAAAGCGACTTTTACGGAAAATATTTTCAGAAAATTGCCAAACAAGAGAAAATATTTTACAGATTCATCCAAACACGAAAATATTTTCTAAATTATTTTCCGAAAAGTAAATCATTTTCCAGAAATCATTTTCTGGAAAACATTTTACTGCCAAACAAACGGAGCCTAACATAATTTAAATTTCCAATTTTAACCTTTATATAATTATTATATAAAACATTAGTTATGGCTATATTTGACTTTGTACCATCCACTTAAATTTAAAATGGGCTATTTTCCCTTTAAGGACCTCACATTAAAAAGCAATTAACAAATTAGCACTTTACACTTTATTTTGTAACTTTTACATTTTACGCGATTAAGTCTTTTTATTTAATCGGACACCTAAACGAAATAAAGTCACGAAAATTTAACACAAATAAATTCACACATAATAAACACGGAAAATATTTTTAAAATATTTTTCAGACTCAAATTTGTGGTCCCAAAATCACTATTCCGATTAGGGTCAAAATCGAACTGTTACAATCTTACGGATCAAGTAAAGTGAATAAATCGTCGGTTCAGTATTAGATAACAAGTGAAGTCTAGGTGGATTCTTCCTAAGGGTATCATCTTAGTCAACTGAGTTTTCCTAAAGTTTTTTCTTCAATTCATTCTTTTTGTCTTTGCGTCTTTAGCTTAGTAGTTAGTTAAATTTAGATTAAACAACAACTTCATTTATTTTAGGCTAAATAATAGAAAGAAGGTTAGTATTAGTACTTTTAGTTCCTTTGGGTTCGATAATCCGGTCTTGCCTAAGCTATACTACTGTTCGATAGGTGCACTTGCCTTAAGTCATTGTCAGAGTTAGTTTCCAGGTTCGATCATTCTCTTTATAAATTTTAAAACTCGACAAAACAATGATCAATGTTAAACAAACATTTTCAGGTATTATACGAGCTTACGAAAGCTCTTGTTAACCCAACTTGTATTAGAAATAGATTGTAAGGTTTTGAAAATTTAGGGTTGACGTCGCAACCTCACATCCTCCAAGTCATGACGTCGCCAACACAGTGAGTTATGTCGTGACTTTGAGCATATCAACGTCGGTCGTCTCTCACTATTGGCACCACATTACGATGTTGTATAATCGTGCTCATGATGTGAACCCTATTTTTGGTATATAAAATGCCATTTTGAGTCCCAATTCAAAGTGAGCCAAACAACCTACAATATTTTTTTAACTTAGTACACCTAAAAACATCCTAAACTCATAACACTTCATACCAAAACAATTCATTTAGCCATTTCTAATAAAAACCAATTCAATATGAGTTCAACCTATTACAAAACTATCCATTTCAATATATTCAATCAAATTCCAAATGAACTTATGTCAAAACACACTAAGGCATGCCGAGAATCTTAATACCTACTTCACGTTACCTTAAAATGAACAAAATCAACCATACACCAACACATATCTCAAGCGTGACAATCAAACCTACCATTTTCAACTAGGCACCAACTTAACTATTTTACTTACCACATTCTTCCAATTATAACATACCAGATTTAGATGGATTCATATTTCTCCTTTCCAAAGGCATCAAACATTGCCAAATCATGCATCAACCATATTACATGCCATGACCAACATTCAAAATCATCATATACCACATTTATCACAATTTTCAACTCATCAAGATATTTATATACATTAAGGATTACACTAAGATATTTATATACATGCCACAACCTTAGACTCAAGATGATCGTATAACTATCGATTCGGTGATAGTGTGAGCTTCGAGATGATCCAGCTTGACGAGTTCTGTAAGGTGATAATCTATAAGGAAAGGGAAAACAAACAACATAAACATATGAAATGCTTTGTTAGTTCTTATGTATAGTACAAGACTTACCTTATCTTTTATCTAGACATTACAAGTTACCTTAACTTGACATAACTTGGTTAGACATGACAAATCAAAACATCAACAAGGTGAGCATTAACTTATAATCAAAACCATATGATGCCACAATTACTTAACATGCCAATTCATGTCACTTTAGATAACCAATCTAAAAAAATCATTCAATAAAAGGATAATACAATCACATACATGTCAAAGACATTACTCCAATCCATTCTTCATGCTCAATTCAATCAATATTTTCCCATTTGAACATGAAGTTCATTTCATCTCGTTTTAATTTCTCATTTCATATAAACTATTTCACCCAGTGAACCCTAGTAAATGGACTCGGATACAAAGGTATCTACACTAGACCAATTGCTCATCCGAACTGAATATATATATATACATATTTTAGGTTATCCGTCTGGGCTAAACATTTATAATGACACATCAAATTACTCGTCCAAGCCAAACCCGTGTCACATAACACTTGGGAATCCATAACAAATGTTAGACCTCGATAACATCTGTAATAAATCCCGTACAAGCGCATATATGACCCTATTGGCATTTAAATTGTATCCTAACATTTACTAAGTTCACACATGCATCTTTTATACATGTAAACATCACATTTCAATTTGATCCAATTCTAGCCTTTCCTACCAATTCACAATTAATTAATCCAAAATCAAACATACATATACAAATCAAATACATAACAACCTAAGTAAATAGTACCATATGAACTTACTTGATCAAAACACCACACAAGTTGATTCTTTAGGGACTAATAAACAATTTTAGCTTTTACTTGATTATCTTTGTTTTGATCAGGTTCTTGATCTAAACAATTATTTTATACAATCCATCAATACCAAACATTTTCATATTATGCCATGACATGAATGGACCTATAAAATCTCATTTTTTGATACTCCTAAAAATTTAGCCCCTGAATTAGAAATAACCATATCTTTCAATTTTTTTAGTCTCAGTTTAAAATCTAACTTCACATACATTCATTAGAAACCTTATACTATTTATGCTAAAATTTCACAATATTTTTACATTTTATTCACTTTAGTCCCTATGTACGAAACTAACAATTAAATGTTACAATCGAGTCCTTTTCATAATCTAAGCTTAAAATCTATCAATTTCACACCAAATTCTTCAATAAATCAACAATGAAAACTTTCAAAAACTTTAACAATTTTACAAATTGGTACATGAGCTAGCTAATTCAAGCTCCCATGACCTCAAAAATATAAAAATGACTTGAAATTTTTTACAAATTAAAGGTCAAATGTTTTAGAAATTTCCTAGGTTTTCTTCTCCTTTGGACGAAAATAGAGAATAGATGAAGAAGATGAATTTTTCATTCTTTAATTTAACCTACATAGTAGGTTTATTGATTAATTAATTTATTTTAATTATCTTGACATATTTTAATTAGCTTAATTTAACACTAGTTAAGTTTAGTGGGTTTCACCATCATCATCAACTTTCTCCTATCCAAAAATGGTCTAATAACCATTTTGGCCCCTTAGATCAATTGCTAATTAAGTCCCCAAGCCTTTTGACAATTAAAACTCTATAGCGATTGGACTTTACAATTTAGTCCCTACACCAAAATTAACTATTTTATTGACAAAATTGATGGGCCAAACATCAATATACTTTTATACCAACTCCATAAATATTTATATTTAATATTTACAGACTCAGTTTACAGAAATGAGATTCTAAAATCGCCTTTTCCGACACCATTGAAAATTGAGCTATTGCACATTATGTGTCAAGTTTTTGCCAAATGTGTGCCAAAATTATGGTAGTTAGCATTCTCATATATGAGCAAGGTAAGTGTTGCATTTTCCATTTGAACTTACCAAGCATTTAAATGCTTACGATTGTTGTTTCCCTACTTGTAGATCTCCAACTTGCAGAACTCATCAAGCCGTATCAGTATAAATCACATACTATCATTGAGACGGTAGAATTATGTTCATTTTGAGTCCTAAATTTGTGGCGTGTAATAGGGTCTTTTGGCATGTGAATGGTCATCCTCAATTGTGATTGCCAATGTTGTGTGATTGGCTAAGGTTATATTTGTTTGATAAGCTCAAAATATGATCTAGTATAAGCCTAAATTGATCATATAAATGTCTTTGGAATCCTTGGTTTTAAAGTTACATGGACCTTATATGTTTGAACTTGGAAATATGGTAACTTGGTATGTTAATGAATATGAATGGCTTGAATAAGCTAGATTATGATTATGTGTGTTTTGTGCCATTTGATCATTGATTGTATAAGTGTGATAAGTTTAATTTGGTTTGGATTGGTAAGATATGATGTTGTGATGAAATTGGCATGAAAATTCATAGTGATGAATGTTATTTCAAGTGACAAAGGTTGTATACTATGTGATATCTTGAGATGAATCAAAAAAGGATTGAAATTGTTGTATACTGCCTATAGAGTCGCGACACCATCTCATGGATGTCATGACATTAGTTGAAAAATGAAATGGACTTATAGTAGACTGTCCTCATGGTCGTGACACCATCTTATGGATGTCGTGACACAAACCTTTAATGTCGCAACATTGAACCCCAAGGTCGCGACGCCCACTTAGTAAAGTTTCAAAACTTTATAGTTTAGTCCCTAAGTTGTAATGCCTGCCTGCCATTTTGGAGGTCGCGACATTGTACTCTGAAAGTCGCGACTCTAGTCCAAAATATTGTGAAGCTTTGCATTTTAGTACTCAAATGGTCTCGAGTTATCAAACGAGCTTTCGTAAGCTTGTATAAACCTTAGATCAGATTATACGTTATAATCTAATGAAGAAGTAATTATATTTATGGATATAATGTGTCGAATCAAAATAAACTATGTTGTAGTTAATTGTAGTTGCCCTGAAAATAAATGTGGCATCCAATAGCTCGATTCGATGATCGGGTCGGGCAAAGGGTGTTACAAGATGAAACCCTGGGGACGGATGAACTCGAATCCATAGTTGTTGATGTGCAAACCGCAACATCGCAACATCTCCAACTCCATTTTCTTGCTGGTACACCTTAGCATCAAACCAATCACCACTACATCTTCCAATCTCTTTTGGTTAAAATCTGTAGGCTCGTTGTCAATGAATTTGTGCCACCTTTGCCCCGACCAGTTTGTTAGTAAATGTTAAATGAAGAAAAAATAAAGGAAAATATATTTTAAATTTACCCAAAAGTAAAAGTAGCAACGTTGTCCAAGGAAAACAATGGAAATTTTAAGTTAAAAAATGATGAAAGGGAGAATGGTCGAAGTGTGGAAACCCGATACTAATGAACCTTTTTATGAAGGCCTAAGAAACAAAACATGTCACAAAAGTTTCACAACCACACAATAATGCCCTAGGCATGTGGCAACTTGCTTCCAAGTTTACCGCCCACCAAACCATTCAAAGAGTGACATGTGGCTCATCACCCTATAACAACCTCCTCTTACATTAGTTATGGTAACATTTATTTCAAAATTTCAAATATTTTTTAATTTCAAAACTCCTAAAACATCTCCAAAAAAATTTCAAAGTTCAAACACCTACACCACTTAAGGAATAAACACCTTATAGTATCAGGTGCCTCGCAACAACACAAGTCACCTTGCTACATTTAAACAAATCTTAACCATCCCAAATGAAAAATTGTAGAAACCTAAGGTCCTGGGGAAGGTCACTTTATAACTTCCTCCTCGGCTAGGAGGACAACTATTATACCTCACAAGCCCAAAATCCCATTAGTCAACACCTTTGAGTAAGGAAAACACCTTGCAAGCTAGGGCACTTGTAATCCCAAGGCCATGCAAGCATAATACCTCATAAGCTAGAACAAATGGGACCATAAGTTTGGCATGGACAAGAGGTTTTCCATTCACATGCCACACATATTTGCTCTCTAAACATGATACCCCATACGAACGTTAAGGCATTAGTAGGCCAACTAAAATCCTAAGAGTTCTAAAGTAGTATACGAGTGACATGTGGCACCTTGGGAGCTATAAAAAACAACACTTTAAAGGCTTATTGGCACGAGGAAAAGAGGCTAAGACACTTTTTCCTCTAAGACTATTGACTCTTTTTTCCCTCCTCTCCTATCCTCTCCAGGCCCTCATATTTGATCATCCTAATCTACCTATGACTCTGCACCTATGAAATAAATTATCATGAACTTCCACAATCTCTTCTTCGTACCAACACATTATTTTGATTAATTTTCGAATTTCTTAGCAGATTCTCCTCTCTCAGAAATTCCTCTGAGTTTATTCTTCCTTCTCTTTTCTTTCTAATCCTCCAAAAGTCGAAAGTTGTGAGAGCATCATTTAGCCATAGCAGAATCTCTCGAAGGTTGAAGTGAAGGTGCAATCGATTCCTTCAAATAAGTACACCATAAGCGCGTGTTCCCTAGTTATTCGGTGAATTTGGATTTAAGATCCTTAAGGTAAGTGACTATGAATATTCGCCAAGACCCTATTTTTGTAGTAGATCTATTATTATGCGTTTTAAGTGAAAACTAACGATTTAAGGGATCTAGTGAGTAGCCGATTTCAAAGGGGAAGAATACAAGTTTTCGGGATTTGATTTTTTATTCAATCGGCATTAAGGTAAGTACACAAATCCTACTAGGATTTGGTTTTATGGCCGAATAGGCCTTTGCTAAATATTACCATGTTGGCCGAATGTAGGCATTAAAAATCTAAGGTAGTAGATCGGATTTCGGGATTTCAAGTGAAATCGTTAAGCGAATCAGGTGTGTACCCCACACTAATCTTAATAGATTTATGGCTTAAACTTGATATATGTGTTAATATGAAAGTGTAAGAATGTGGCTAAAGTACCATGTTATGGTACAAAGTACTCAGGTACGTTTTCCTACTCCTACTAGGATTACGAAATATGTTATACTTAACATGTGAAAAGTGACATGAATGTGAATTTAAGTATGATATGCATGATATGAATAATATGGGGCATTCGGGTTATTTGAGAAAGGGGAAGTGAATGTGATGACTTCGGTCTCACTATCTGAATGTGGTGACTTCACCACATTATCTCGAATGTGGTGACTTCGGTCACATTATCCGAATGTGGTAACCGGTTACATTATCGAATGTGGTGTCTCATGACACAATTATCTCAGTGGCTATGCCACGAATTTTATATGGGAGATGATCACGTCATTGCAATGATCGCCTTCGATGGTGTGTAGTGGATGGAGGGTTGACTTAGTAGTCCCCACGGTGTGCGAGTTGGTGCGGGGATGTGTAGCGGATGGCATCTAGGTTTGGGTTTGGGTTGCATCATTATCTTGAATCATTAAATGTGAAATTATGATACGTTATGAATATGATTTGTTATGCCCGAATTTGTTAAGACTTAGCGTTTGTGTACACATTGAGTCTGTTTGACTCACCTGTTGAGAACTTTTTCTTCCGGTGACGATCGGTGATGGACCGCGTGAAAGCTTAGGGATGGCCATGCTCAAGAAGAAATTCTGACTTGGACTTTTTTTATTTTAAGTAATTTAAAGTTTATTTTGGTTTTAATTTTGGGAATTATTTGATGTAATAAGGCCTTAGTAGAATTATTTTATTTTGTTTTATTTATTGAGCTTACAAACTTTTATTTATTAAAAGATTAAGTAAATCTATTTTTAAAACAAATCCAAAGGATTTTAACAATGAATTAAACTTGTTTTCAACTCAAGCCCAACCCAAAACTCTTTGTAAATTATAGATAAATCAAGTATCCCTTGCAAAACATTTAGAATTAAACAAAAGATAAAACCAACAACAATAAAAACATGTATTCACAAATATATATCGAAAAGTAGAAATAATAGATAAAACAAATACAAATATACCTTTGCTGGGACATGAAATGGATTAGGTACTGTGTTTCTTGAAATTGGATATGGCTAGGATTTAACTTGTTGAATGTTGTAGATATGTACCCAAATAAAATGCATGTCTTATATATAAAAAATTAAATTAAATAAAATTTAGGAAATATCAAAATTTTGTGAATGGATCATATATATCTTATTGATTCAAAGATAAATATAGAATAAATTATAAATATATCATCTAAAATAATTTTAAAATTACAAAATAATTAAATTTTGAATGCAACAATTTTAAACATATATAATCTTTTATAAATTTAATTAATTAAATATACTTTTAAAAATTCATATTTTTTATTAGTAAGTTGATTGACCACAAGTAATTTTATTTATTTATTATGAAATGGGTAATTAGCTTAAATCTTTGCTTTCAAAGCAAAATAATTAAATTTTGGAAAGAAAGTTGTGGTAAATATTTTTCCTTTTCCTAATGTAAATAACGCTGTTGACTTTTTATTCTATAATATTTTTACAAATTGAGAGAGGAACAATAAAATTTAAATTCTAATTATTGGAGTGTTAACAAAGGCTAAATTAGACTTATATTTTATTTTTTTAATTAGTCTTTTAGGCTTTTAAAAAAATCAGAAAAATATGTCATTTTTGGAGAGAGAGTATGAAAGCGTGTCCAGCTAGGCACACTTTCACACTCTCTTCTTGATTTTTTTTTTTAAAAATTTAGGGTTAAGTTTTTTAAGAATTAGGATTTACGGTTTTAGGGCTGAAACCGTAAAAATTTATAGGTAGGTTTGAGGGGTCGGGGATGCAATAACGCGTATCAGGACACATACATTTCATATTTCATGTCAAGATAAGACCATTACCTCAGAAACCCATCATATGAAAGCCAAGTTTTAGGGTGATAGTGTTTGATACAGTTAAGGGTAGAAGTCTAAGTGGAGGTCCCAGTCGGTAGTTGTGATGCAATAATGGGTTTGAGTATAAGTAAGGGCCAGTTGACGGTCGTTATACGGTTACAAGTTCAAGCTTTTTGGATACCCGCAAATGATGCCTTATGTAATAGCCCAATTTTTAGTAATATCAGAAATAGTGGTTCGAGACCACCAAATTTGAAAAATGAACTCAAAGATTATATTATTTAATATTTACGAGCCAATTGTAGCTTTTAAAAGATTTTTGAAATAGTAAATTGTATTTTATAAAGATTTATTTGGTTAAGAACTCGAGAAAAAGATGTATCGAGATCTCGGTGTTATAAACCAAGTCATAAATATTTTTATGAATATTTATGGAATGTCAATAAAGTAGTATTAAAATTTCGTTAGAAAATTTTGACATTTGGGTGGTTAATTAAATAAAAAAGATTAAATTGAAAAAGGTGTAAAAGTTGCTAGAAGGATTAAATAGCTTAATTGTCAAATGAGGAAGGACATAAAATACAAATAAGCCCAAAGGAGATATTTTGGGCGGCAATAGCTAAGAAAAATCAGGAAATGGGTGAAATAAGGGCAAAAATGGAAAATTACCAAAATTAGCTAAATAAAAATGGGACCAAATTGGAATATCTAGAATTCTCTTCATTTCCCTTTATTTTCATCAGCTGAAAAATAGCCATGGAAGAGGGCTCAAGCTGGTTTTCATACTCTGGCTTCGTGTAAGTTTAATTCTTGCTTTCTCCTTGAAATTTCTATGTTTTTGGACTTTTACAATTGGGTCCAACTTACTATGTCATTAGTTTTTGATTCTATGGCTAATTTTTAAAGTTTCTATGGGTGAGTTCTGGAATAATATGATGAATAAATATAGAATTGAAGCTTTAATTTTGATATATGATGATTTTATCAAGTAAAATTGATGGAAATTGGTTTTAGGACCTAATTGTGAAAGAGTTGAAATTAAGGTCTAGTGTTAAAATTCTGATTTTCAAAGGTTATGAAGTAGTTTAAAATGATAGAGAAAAGTATTAAATGAGAAAATTATCTCAATTGAGGGGTTAATTGAGCAAGGACTGAATTGTATGAATTGTGGAATTTGGGAGAAAATAGAAATCAAAATGTTACACTAAAGCAGTTTTGGATGGTAGTAGTTTTCTAACTTTGAAAAATCACCAAAATGTTATAAATTGAATTAGAAGTTTAGTAAGATATATAATTAAAGCTTGTTGAGTCTATTTTCATATAAAAGAAATAGAGCAAGCAAAGTAAGTCTACATATTGAGATATTTAAAATTTTGTAAGATTGGTTTAGAATAACTTCGTAATCCCCTGTTCTTACTTTAGAAATTCACTAAAATTGTAAAAAATAATTATGAGTTATAATTTATATGTTTGTATTCCTTAGTAAGCCTATTTTCATTATAAATAATTGGAAACACTATATGAAAATCTTACTATAAGATAATTGATTTTTAGTGAAGAGAGGTCAGAGCTGCCAGACTGTGTAGTAGGGGAGAACTTAACTAATAAACTGTACTAATTGGCCACACTAAAAATTCTGGAAAAATTATAGTTAGAATATATGTGAGTCTAATTTCAAAGAAAATTAACAGATCTTAATTTGGAGTTTTGTAGCTCAAGATAAAAATAATTTAGTGACTATGACATGGATGGACAGCTTGAATATTCACATAAGTAAATAGTAAAAATTATAGATAATGTTACTTACAAGTGTGTTGTTTATACTAAGGATGTGGATGGAGAGGAGGAGGAAAAATAATATATGAACGACTTGTGTATAAATTGATCACATGCTCGATTATAATTGATAAATGTTGAATTAGAAATGATATAATGTTTTATTTGGAATGTTTATTATGAAATTATGATTATCGTTATAATACAAAAATTGAACTTGTGAGTTTATACGGCTAAATTTTAGTGATCATTTGTTAATTTTATGAACTTCATAATGTGTTATTTCATATGTAATGATGATAAAGTCGTGAATAATGTAAAAGCATGAAAATTGAATAAACGATCAAATTGAGCACTTTAGTTCAGCGACAAGACGAATTGACGGAAAAGACCATGGCAACAAGTGATAAGTGATAGCTTCAGCTACACTTATCTGATCAAGAAAAAGTGAAAGTGATAAGTGATAGATTCGGCTACACTTATCTGATCATGGACAAGTGAAAGTGAAAAGTGAAAAGTGATAGCTCGAACGATCGGCAAAATGGTAGCTCGGCCACCGATCGATAGCTCGGCTACCGATCGGTGAAAAGTGGTAGCTCTAGCTACCTGACCAGTGAATAGTGCTAGCTTCGGCTACAAGTGACAAGTGATTTCTGTGTAAGACCATATCTGGGATATGGCATCGGTGTGATATGTGTTTAAGATGTAAGACCATAGCTGAGCTATGGTATTCTAGTGAAAGGTGATGAATTGACGGATAAATCCATGGTTTCACCATGGCATAATGATAGTGAAGATGTAAGATCATGGTTGAGCTATGGCATTCTAGTGAAAAGACCACAGCTATGTTATGGCATCAGTGATTATCAGTGAAATTCAGTGCATACCGGTGCAGATCAATTCTGTAAGACGTTCACTAATTTGACAAAGTTTGGTAAGTGTTACATAGAATTATGTGATATAAGAAAATACGAGTTGATGAGACATGAACATAGAACTTGGTTGATAAATGAGTTCATTTGTGATTTTATATTTGTACACCCTTGAGTGTATTATCCGTATGAATTGGTATTCCAAATAAGTTAATGAGAAAAGTTCTAATATGAAATACTATGAAACCGTACTTGAAATAAATTGGTATATCTTATATATGTTATTTGAGTTCAAATGTGGAAAGGAAATGCATGTGGAAATTTGAGATGATGATATCGGTACATGGAATCTATTGGTGGATATATACATCCAAATTTATATGATAGTTTTAGTGAACAATGAAATTGGACTTAATAAGTGATTTGTCAATTTAAATTGTGATTGGCAGAAAGAGTTAGTGAGTTGTGTGTTTATGAATTGTTACACGTATTTGTCTGAAATACGAGAAAATGATGGTACTTGATACATAAAAATACGAGATTGTGATATATAAAAAAAACATAGAATATGTTTGATAAATGTGTTTATTCAGAATTATAGAACTATACACCTCAAGTATACTATTTGTGTAAAGATAATGATTTCAAATTATCTATAAGTGTTCTGTACTCTTTGGTAATGCCTCGTAACCCTGTTTCGACAACGGATACGGGTTGGGGTTGTTACACATTATATATACCATACATAAGATTAAGGCCATAATCATAGGGAAAAACGAAGGGCTTTCCGTGTAATCAACGTAATGTTTTCTCTATTTTCAAGCAACCGATATTTTTAACCTTTCATTCTTATCTGAAGGCTAACAGGTGGACACAAGAGGGTTCTCAGGAGAAAAGAAGATGTTTCGGCACAGCAGAGGTCAAACTTGGGTCGATGAGGCAGTGATTGTAATTATTAATGGGTTGTTTAATAACGACAACCGTTGTCACCCCAAAAGGAGCATTACTTTTATTTCACCACAACAGTCGCTATCCGCCTGAAAGTCCTTCTACGTCCATAATGGTGCTGACATTCGGACAAGAAGGAATGTTAAAGATATCAGTTGCGTGGAAATAAAGAAAAAATTACGTCGATTATAGCGGGAAGCCCCACAGTTTTTCCCTATGGTTATGCCCTCAAACTTCTGTATGATATTTATAAGGCAACATCACCGGTATTTGGAAAGTTTGAGCTCATGCCCGCATAACGACCATCAACTGAATCCCTCGTTATACTCTGATCTATGACCTTATAATGACTATCGACCAAAACCTCTACATAGAGTTCCACCCGTGACCGTATAAAGCAAAACCACCCCGTAACCCGACTTCCAAAGGATAGGTGTAACACCCCCTACCCGTATTCGTTGTCGAAATAGGGTACGAGGCATTACAGGAGTTTATGATTTTTTTTTACTCAATATAACCCCTTTTATAATTATCTAGCCTTCCCTGCAAAATTTTTTTTAACCGAGACCAATTCACATCAACCAATCTAATTCAACATATTTTTAAAATAAATCCATGCATATTTATAAGATAACCTCGTTACATACTAAAACTAAAATTTGTTAGCCATACCAATGGCTAACCTTACATTCATTTCATATTAACATCTACTTTATTAGCTTATACATGCCATTGATTTCCAAAATAAAGTTTCTTTATATACCAACATCTTGGGGTTGATAGTGTGATGTGTCTCCTACCGAATCCGACCTCCGAGCTCCTAACACTACAAAACAGGGAAAAAGGAAACAGGGTAAGCACTTTGTGCTTAGTAAGCTCATGTAACAAGAATTATACTTACCTAATATTTTCAATACAAAGCAATAAACATTCATATATCTATTCAATGCACTATTGCCCTAACATATACAAGCTCAACATTCAAGTTAATCCAATAATTTCCATATACCAATAATATATACCATGATTGATGAGCTCATCAATACCATGATTTTCATTTCTTTGTTATATTTCCATATTTATCCCGTTGAATTACTCGAAATTTCGATGGATTTTCAGAAGTACACTTTTAGTGTACAATCCAGGTCCGTCAATTCATGTTCATATGCACACATTTTCATTTCAGAGAGCACACTCCCGCGAACCTCATCCTTATAGAGGGATTACCAGTCCAGGCTAAATCCCCTGCAACGACAATTACTCTAATGAGTTTAGATCTGAATTACCAATCCAGGCTAAATTCAAACCCTAATTTGGATTACCCGTCCGGGCTAAATCCATTTTCCACATATTCTTCGGAGGGCTATATCAGATAGGATCACCCGTTCGGCTAGATCCTTTTACCGTCAATTCCTTTTCGAGATCCATCGAATTTTCCTTTCATTCAACCGGATTTCTTCCACTTTTATCAAATATATTAATGTTTCATTAACTTTCATACAATGAACATTGAAATCATATTCACATCAATAATATACATTTCAAGCATTTAAGAATATAATACAAGTTACATGAACTTACCTCGATACTTGTTCGTACACAAAAATCTACTAATCCGGGACTTTTTCCTTTCCTCTATCTAACTTCGTATTTGTGTTTTCCGGATCTAAATAAATAAATTCAATCATCAATTCAACACATTTCATGTTCACATGTAGCATTCACTATAATTCTATTATTGTTCATAATTCATTCAAAGCTGTCTACTTGAGTCACAGTCACTAAATTATTTATTTCTTGAGCTACAGAACTCCAATTGAAGAACCGTTAATTTTTCCTGAAACTAGACTCACATATATTTATACCATAAAATTTCTCTTGTTTTACTATTTGACAGTTCAGACCACTTTTCACTACGAATCAATTTTCTCCTTGTAAAGAATTCAAATGATGTTTTAGTTTGTTTCTTATAAAATAGACTCATTAAGGAGTCTAACCATATAAATTTAAGCCCTAATTATTTTTATTCAATTTTTATGATTTTTCAAAGTCAGAACAGGGGATCTCGAAATCACTCTGAACCAGTCTTACAAAAATATAAATATCTCAAAATACAGAATTACTTTGCTTTCTATGTTTCTTTCATATGAAAATATACTCAATAAGCTTTAATTTCATATCTCACTCAACTTCTAATTCCACTTCTACGATTTTTAGTGATTTTTCAAATTTACTCTACTGCTGCTGTCCCAAAACTGTTTCCTTATAACTTACTTCTCAATAAAATCAATCTTTCAATTCTAACTTGAAATCCATTCAATTAAGTCCTTAATTCATGTTTTTGTTTCATCATAAACTATACTTGAGAGCTCACAAACTTTCAATATGACAACTTAGCTTCATCAAAACCTTGTTCCAAGGCTTCTAAAACATCAAAATTAAGTAAAAGGGGCTAAATTGACTTACCTATCAACTTCCAAGCAACTTCCAAGCTTCAAACTTTGAATTTTTCCTTTCTTCTTTCTTTTCTTTCCTTCCTTCTTTCCTTCTCTATTTCTTTTGCCTATTCTGTTTCTATTTCTCTTCTTTTTTTTTCTTATATTTCTTTTACCTATTTATATAATAATATAATATAATATAATATAATATATTAAATAATAAATATTCTTAATTTATTAAGTAATCATATATATTTTAATTATAAAATCTTTGATATTTTTATGTGTATGCCGCCTCAACTATAAAGAATAGCATAATTTCCTTTTAGTCCCTTTAGCTTTTCTTTAATCTATAATTAAACTTTTACTTCTATTTCAATTTAGTCCTTTTCATTTAATTATTTACCCAAACGTTAAAATTTTCTAACGAAATTTCAATACCACATTACTAACATTTTATAAATATTTATAAAAATATTTCCTATCATATAACTATTCATGCAAACATATTAAAATAAATTTCTCTTTAAATCGGATTTATGGTTGCGAAACCATTATTCGATAACCTTCAATTTAGGCCATTACAATAGGTTTCTGAGGTAATGGTCTCATCTCAGCAAGTTATATGAAATATGTGCATCTCGGAGTGATATCGCATCACCGACGACTCAAGAATACCTCAAATCGAAAATTTTATTAGCGACAAAAATTTTTAACATTCAAGTGGGGAAAAAAATCGAGAGCGAGAAATATTATAAATTGGAGGGATAGAGGTTGAAAGAGATGATGAGTTTAGGGATGATGGAGTATAGAGGAGGAGCCCTTTTTTATAGATGTGGGGGAGGGGTGAGATTACAAAGAAAAAAATTCCTGTGGTTGAAAACGCATCGCAGGACCAGCGTTTTCATCAAATATCTTCAAAACGTGCTTTAGATTTTACCTGGGATTCCCAGGATCAGGGTACTTTTTTGGAAAACTTTAGTGGAAATGGTAAGAAAGCACGCCCAACTAGGCATGCTTTCCTGCCATGTCAATAGGAAAGCTCACCCAACTAGATAAGCTTTCTTAGCATTTCCACTCAAGTCTTCCAAAAAAAGTACCTTGATCCCGAGTAAAATTTGAAGCACATTTTAAAGTACCGAATACCCTTTCAAGCACGCGTCTGATGAAATTATTTGATCCGTAAAATGCGTTTTCGAGCACCAATGAGCATTCCATTATTATTATTCGACGAAAGTGCATCTTTTGAAACGCATTTTGAAGCACACATTTCCTCTCTCATTGTTCTATTTTGCTATTAGAGTACTGATATATTCAGAACTTAGGCACACAACAAATTCATATCAAACATTGAAGAGTTTCATTGCGATTGTCGTCTGCATTTCTTTAGATAACCATTTGAAGATTTTTTTTGTTTTGAATATCTAATTCATTTTAAATTGAAATGAGTCGACGAGTTATGGAATGAATAGGAATAAGTGGAGTGAATTGACCGAGATGTGGTATAGACATTGTGGCGCTTGTTGGGTTGGAGTCGGGGACGAACTCGTCATGGCACCTCCTCCAGACCTACGTTGCTGGGGAGGTTGTCGTGGTCTCTTTTGACGAAGTTGCCTACTTTTCGCCTCCACCGATAGCAAATATGGCTTGTCGGAGGCTCTAAACTAGGGCATGCACTCCAAACAGGTCGCCATGTCCGATGAGAAAAAAAGTTTGCATATGAGTAAGAATTCCATCCTACGATCCCAAATGTTGGTGTACTCCTTGTGGTAATCTCGCCAATTTTCGTCAGTTTTCTCCCGTAGATCCAACTTGTGCAGTGCTTCCATGTCTTGCGGTGGCGACGGAAAATTTTTGCCTCCACTCAAACTGCCACATCACTTGGTCTAATTCATGCATCTCCACCGTCGCGTACACTATCAATGGCACCTTCGTGTCCCACATACTCTGAATGACCAAAAATTTTGGTGGGACGCATTCTAAGATATCTGGATCAACGTATGACATCCATTCAAACTGCAGTCGCATAATTGTAAATTTTATTATGTATGGAATTTTAAATTACAAATCCTTGCGTAATTATTATAGGTTTGAAAAAATTAGTAACTTACCTCAGCTTTCGAGTGTTGATCTAATAGCAGTCGAATATCTTCGAGCTACTTTGATAGTCCCATGTAACTCGTCCCATAGTTCCACCTATTGAAGTGATATGTTAATTCAAACATATAATAAATAAACAACATTTACTATATTAACTGCATATTATTATCAAATGATTTTTACCTTGTCACCAATGGGAACATATAAGGGTTGTTCACTCGGGGACATAAAAATGATAGCCGCCACTACGCCCATAATTGTAGCAGTAGCAGATAGCCGCCAATTAACATATTATTCGGTTCTATCGCCCGAAAAACTCCCAATACAACGTGGCCAACACGACTGATCCCTAACTTAGTCGTCTGCATTCTTTGAAGTCGACTAGGTGTAGTAGCCACCTTATGTGTACCAAATTTTGAGATTTATCGGGCATTAGAATTCCCCCGATTAACCTCAAGATGAATGTTTGGGCGTATTGTTCTTTGACGACGTCGGACGCGTTCGAAGGAAGAACTTTGAAATTGGTTTCCAACCACTTCATATCTATCCGGTCACCTTGAAACTTGTTCGACACCTTCCCCAAAAATGCCTCGCAAAGGTCGTCTTTACTATGAACGACTGTTGACCTCGTAACGACTAGCCCATCCACCGGTAAACTAAGTTGTAAAGCTATGTCTCGAGTGTGATTGTACACTCGCCGCATGGAAGATGGATAGTGTGTCTTAGGCCTCCATCTTTCCACCAACGCGCTGATGAGTGTAGGATCGAGTTTGCAGCCCCCAAGCATACGGGAGGCATGCAAGAATCCCACGTCTTGCAAGTAACCACGAATTTCAGTGACTGGGCTCTTTGACAAGTTATGTATGAACCCTTCTAAAACACGATTATCTGCCTATTTATATCAACACAATAAAATATTTTAAAAATTAAAAAAATTTAAATTTAACTTAATTGAAAATAACGAAATTTAAAATTTCGACTTACCATTATCGCTTGAGCGGCAGAAATATACTTGTCATCGAAATGAATCAGAGAGCTTACTTTTCATGAAAACTTAATCGAAATGAGTATATGAAATAATTAAATAAAACTTTAGTATTTTTAAATAGAGTGTATAGGAAAATTTTGAACAAAAATTGAGAAATTTGAGAGAAGTGAGAGTTTAGAGAGAGTCAAATTTGAGTGAAAAGAATGAAAAAAGACTTGATATTTATAAGAAAAAAATATTACCATTGGCCATTTTAAATAATTTTACAGTTGTCAATATTTAAAAGGTTGTTGGGAAAAACGACGTCAGAGGAAAGCGCGTCCAGCTCTCTCCAAAAAGTCCTATTTTCCTAATTTAAAAAAAACAAAAAACCTTAAAAAGCCAATTAAAAAAAACGATATATAAACCTAATGTAGCTGTTAACAAAAGATGTTAATCACTTCTTCCTTATACTTTTGACAACATCTATTAGGCTTATAAAAACCAATTTTAATTTAAAAGCAAAAAAATTTTAGTTCTCATTATTTATATTATTATTTAAACTCTTAATTGAATTAGTATCACGAATCAATTGGATACCAATTCAATTAAGAAATTACAAGAATTCTCTCCCATAATTAAAATAAGTAATATTATTAGAGAGTGTTTTAATCTTTTCATTTTAAAAACCAATTAAAATTTACATATATTGAAATAAAAACCTACACTAATTACATTAGTAAAATGTTTAATTTACCACTCAACTAAAGTTTTATTTAATATTTTTATACATTTTAATTTTATTATGTACAATTTATTATGTCCATTAGTTATATATATATATATATATATATATATATATATATATATATAAATAATGTATTTGATTGAGTCGGTATAAATAGCATGACAAATAATTTAATCTATTTTTTAATTTTAATGACGTATATATTCATATGTTATTATTAATTAGTTTGAAACCATGATATTTTTAAACACAATTGAGTTTTGAATTTGTGATTTTCACAGTATATACATGTGATAAGATTTCTATATTAACAATGTAGTTGATTAAAATAATGTCGCAAATTAACTTGACACCAACTTAGAATGAATGACAATACCATAATAAATAATTGTGTTTATCTAGTAATCTTAATATGAGATATTCATGTGTTTAAATATAATTTTAATATCGTACAAATTTAATATATTATTATTAATTAATTTCAACTCATACATTTTATTATTTTTTGTAGATTATTTTTTAACATATCCTAAGGAAATGGTTTATTTATTGAGTTCAGAATATTAAGCGGCTTTGAACATCCAACAAAGAGTGACATTTGAATTTAATGCTGATAAAAAACAAATTTGACCTTAGGAGATTCCGATATTTCTACTGCAAACCCCCCCTCCGTGATATTGAAATTAGATCTGCTTACACAGGTGAATGAACTAACTCACCTATTACTTCTGCCCTCCACCATTCAATTTATAACAAAATAATAACACACAACTCCTTAAACCACTTCGGCAAAATCAAATTACATGAATTCCTTAACATTTCATTTCAATCATTGACAGGAAATTTTCTAGATATTCTGGCACTAATTCAATGCAAAATTGATTGTTTTATTTCCAGGAAATAATAAACAAAAATATTCCAACTTCATGACAACAGTTCTATGACTATGTTTTGTACCCCCACAATTTAAATATACACAGCTTTCGACATCATATACCTTTTCTTTTTGTCCAAGAACGTACCCGGTGTTCTTCTGGCTGATTGTCACTCGGAGTTGCAAACTGCTCCGCCACTTGCATGTCCATCCTACAGCTTTTATCTGATGTATGGCAAATGCATGCACGTCTAACATTAACCACCATCCTCTCGACAGAGTAGAGAATGCCCCCGGTTTGAAAACCAGTCGTCTTTCCAAATATAAAAGGATCCACATCCACAGACACATCTGATCATGATAGGCAACCTCAGAAAAATATGTCCTAACACTTGGCAAAAAGCATGAGATTTTCATTGGAGGACCAACCTGCAAGCCCAACAATATAAGAGGATGCAGTTCAAACTTTAAAAAAAAAAAAAAAACACTCAAATATGTTTGAAGTAAAAGCTGACTGTCTGATTCAATGCTAAATTGGCAGAAATATTGAGGGAAGAATTAAAATAATCGGATGTATCCTCTCCAACAGATAACCAACCTCCTTTTTTCTTTCAGGAACAGAACAAATCCAAGGGAATACAAGTTCCCTACTTTTATCACAAGAAAATATATTCCCCAAAGAATAACTTCAGAGGCAAAAGCCTCGTTGCCAAATTTTTTTGAAGTTCTCTACAGTATATATTTATATGTATTTGAATCCTAAATAAAGATAAATTGGCCCCTTCAAAGATATGTTTATATGTAGTGAACTACTATAGATTGGGAAAAAAGAGGTTAAAATTGCATTTTTATTTTTTATTTTTCCATTTTACTTACCATCGTTATTCTTAAACTTTACAAATTAATTAATTAGTTTATAAGTTACAAACTTACAATAATGTGAACTTCAACTAACCCTTCTAAATACGATTATTTGTTTACAAGACTTTTAACTAAGGGTATTGAAAGTCACATATTCTTTGTCGCCCTATATTTGTTAACTTTTATTTTCATCTCCAAATTCGTAGCTTTTACTAGAACATGTACATACTAGTTTTTCAATTTTTTATGTTTTATATGGTAATCCCTACCTTTGTATAGTTTTAAATCTCCAATAGATTATCTCTTTAATTTCTATGATATAAACATATATAATAGTCTGTTCAAATTTGATACATCTTAGCTAAAAGAAACTTGAAAGAAATTATTAAATGAAGATAGCAAAAATAGTATATATTATAATATTATACACACACATATATTTGAGCAATTTAATCTTGTAATTGGCCCCCTTAAAACTAAATGTCAAGATCCACCACTGAATAACTTCACATATGTGTTATTCTTTTAAAAGAAAATGCAGATAACTTAAAACATGAATAAGTTGTCACTCACCTGGCCCCAGAAGTCAACAACAATCACTTGCCTTGAATCATTCTATAATTAAGTACCAAGTCCTCAGGTCTCTTCCATATGTAAGCCCGCACAGTGGCTAAGCTCATCTCCGTAGACAGTACCTGGAAGAATAGCAGCACATCAAATGACAGGTATTATAGTATGATTGAACAAGAACTAAACCCCTTGGTCTAAAACTGCAAAGTTAGATTTATTAGCAGTACAAATGACCAGCATATAATGATTGAACTTGAACTGTACACCTTGGTATAAAACTATTTTACTATGTATATTATAGTAAGATTCATATTAGTGCCATAAAACAATGAAAAAATCACAGCTTCGACAAAGAGATCTTAGGCCCTTAACCAATCGCATAACAACATTTAACATAGGATTGACTTGCCTGATTATTGCATAAAATCTCAATAGAAGGCCGAAGCTTTTGCCAAGGCTTCAATCCAGACCGAAGAGATCCCTCTCCACCTGCTGAATGTTGCGGTTGTCCTCCAAGTCCAGCAGCATATGTCCCATCAGTATTTAAACTATCAATTGGTTTGTCAAGCACCAGCTTTTCAATGACATAATTAACAACCTAGATACAGAACAACGGAGCGAATGTACTTATTTAAGAAAACCAATAAAATATTTATCTACGAAAAATTTATAACCAGCTTCCCATTAATATCAAGGTTACTGTCCTTGAAAAAGATACTACATAAATCATCTTTAAATATGCCACCAACCAGCATCTCGTGCCAGAATTAGTAACCTGAGAAGAAAAGAAGTCAAGCAAACCACAAAGGCATCTCCCTCTAATATAGGTAGCAATAGCATGGCACTTTAAAAAAAGCTAATTCAAAAGATTATTTGTTCCAATTTGTTCCTATGTTGTTTTGCAACAACAAAGTTAAAGGTTCTGTCAATGCATAAGTATCTTGAAATACATTTTCAGTAACCTAACTTTGCTTCTTTGTCCCTCAAGCAGTTCATGCTATAGATTGTGAAATAGATGCTAGACTATTAACCTAAGTGTTCTAAATATGTATACTAAAAACATATGCCTGTACAAATAAATGTCATGCAAAAGAAGTTGCCTTTTGCAAGTACTATAATGTATACCTTATGCATTCTCAATATGCGAGGAGCACTTAACTTTCCTTGTGTCAGTATCTGAACAGCTGAACCTTCACATGGATGAAGATAGAAGCTGCACCTGCAAAAAAGAAATATAAAAACTTCATCATAGGAGATGGAAAAAATGATGAAATGACTCTAATTAACACCAGACAAGTAGAATAAATGATTATCCATGGTTCTGACTGTAGTGAAGCAGCATAAAGGAAGAACGTCTTTTTCTAAATAAAGAGAAATACAGATACTCACAAGAAATGAATATCAAAGAATTAAGGACTGAAGGCACAACAAAATAAAAGGCATGGCAAACTACTCTACTTAAACAGCAGTTCATTACGTTCATTCCCTTGTAGTAAGCATATTGACAAAGGGGTTCACCAATAAGCACTTTCAAATATGAAAAGTTCCATGCAAATTTGTTTCCTAAAGTTAATTAAGTTGAAGGAAAGCTTAATGAGGTCACAGAAATTACTTGGTGTTTTCTCTAGGTGGTAGCCGATTATTTAATACACAATCAAAAACCCACGAAGGGAAGTCCTTCTCATCCTCAGTTGCATCCAATTCAGTAATTTTCTTTCTCCAAGGACCTTCTTGGGAACCCTCGGTAATAATTGAGGGAGGGGAAACAGTAGAAAACTCGAAAGGAGGATAGACCAATGAGTCATTTTCAGCATTTCCTTCTACCTCAATCCTTGAATAAGCAGAACTTCTGGCAGCCATATCTTTTCCTGATACAACATCTCCATTAGCAGAAGCCTGGGAGCCATGTCTTTGCCTTCTTTTGGCCAACCAATGAACCAAAAGACCTTTAAGGGTTTCACGAGCTAGATTAACCTGCCAAAGGCAAGTCATAACCGGATGCATATGATAATCACAAAGAATCCTTAAAGATTTTTCATAGAAATCATATCTTAAGATGCCCACAATAAAAAGAAAGTTTTATTACCTTATCATCCTCAGGCTTGCCGGTTATGTTCAGATCTACAGAATACATCTCTGCAGTAAAGCATTGGGGCGTGTCTAAATGAACAGACAAGCATCCAAGCCGGGTATCCGCAGTGAACCATGCAGGAATGCTTACCTAGAATGGTTGTAAGCAAAGATCCAAAGTAAATTTCATAAACAAGATATATTATATTCAAACTTACATAATTTCAAATAAATAGTTGTCGCACCATCTCAAAAAGCTGTTCCTTTTTCTCGTCAAATGAAACCTGGACATTGAAATTTGAGAATGGATAAATAGATACAGCAAAAACATAACCCTGAATATACAAGTGTGTCTATTTGTTAAGCAGTACACAAAAAGCAAAGTGCAAACCACTTCTACTCAAGGGGGGAAAAAAGAAAAATGGTGTGAGAGAATCTTGTTCACCTGTCCATAATCCTCAATCACAACACCCCTGGTTATCTCCCAGAGCTTTACTGAACCAGCAGCATCCTGTTAAAGAATCATAAAAACCATACACTCGAAAAGCAATATCCCAAAATAAAATCTTCCAATAAAAGTCAACCAATTTTACCTTTGTCAATAAATGCCTTCTGTTATTTAAAATTTCATGCTGAACAATTGCTGGAGTTCCAGGAATGGTAAAGATTGGTTCTTTATAAACAGGGGCCTATTAATAACCGACAACAACAGCACATCAGTGAAGGGAAGGGTATAGAAGATAAACAATTTCCAGACACAGCCAAACTTCAAAGAGATATCCATAACAAAGTGTATACCATAAATAAAAAGAAAATGTAATATTTCATTTTTCTTGGGGTTGGATGAGCAAGGAACAAATGAAAGAAATTATTAACAACCTGATGAGTAGCACCAAATTCAGAACATTTCAAGTATTTGAAGAAAATAAGTGTTAAACAGTGCAGATTTTATGTATTAATAATACAAGATGCAAATTAATAAAGAGAAAACAAGGATCTATCAGGTGATTTTCTGTTAAGAAAAAACTGTACATACATGAATAAATATATACACACGATACTTACTGGGGTAGACCCTTCTAATGAAACTCTTGCCCTCGAAAAAGACAAGTTTCCAGCCAAAAATGAACCACCTCTTTGGAAGACATTCTGAGGAGTCCGTCCCTCAGCAGGCCACCTACAAACTGAAGAATCTGTAGTTGCAACCCATATACTATCATCATGCAATGCCAACTGCAAAATTGGTTGTTCCTTGGTGCAAAGCAAAAGACTCTCTCTTGTTGTCAAGTCTGTCAGATATAACTGATGCATGCAGAAAAAGTTAACACAAGCTGAGAGTTAAAAGCTAGATATCAGAAGCAAGCAACAGACAAATATGTTAAGAGTTGTCAAGATTACGTGCTGAGAAAAATTGGAGGTATGGACTTTATTTGATGTTAGAAACATTCAGAAATTTATTTACTCTACAATAGAAATTATCAAGCCTTCACATTAAGTTTAATTGAATTGAAGTTGCAGGGTTTTTAATGCATTCTTATTTTCCTTCATTTTAATATGCCAAACATATAATGCTTGTTTCAAAACCTACTGAAAATTGAAGAATTTGACACTAGGAATCATATTTACTCAAGTTTGTTGTATGTTTATATGTTTCTATTCATTATTAATAGATTGAATCAAGTCATTTTAGGAAGTTTCCTACTTCTGGATCTGATAACTTTGTGGGAATATAATATTATTACCAGAACTCAGAAAATGAGCAAGCCCTATTTCAGTTAGACAACAGATTTACAAAAAACTTCAGCAACTGTTGTCCCAACCCTTCTCCAGTTGCAAAGTTAAAGGAATTATAGGTATGAAGCCTAGATTACCTATTCTTCTTTCTTAATCTCTAATCTCTGGCAATGGCTTCAATTTCAAATCAACCTTAAACCCTTCCAACAAACCTCAACCTCACTTGCATAAATTCATTATCAAATTAAACCTGTAACCTTAGATTACCATTCACGAGTACTGTTAAGGTATCAGCACAGCCCAGGATTACTTTCAAAATCCTTCATTAATCACATCCAAGCCCAACCCATACAAAAATTAAACTACCTAGTTATTCTTGTAATTTCCTATACTAAATTGTCCTAGATCAGCAATAAATTTCTAGTTCAATTCTACATCACAACATTCGAAAAAATTGATAAAGATGCTGGTTAAAATGATTTGGTATGGTGTGTACTTACAGAAAGATCTCTACCACCACTATAAACATGACTAAATGTAGGGGTGCTTGCAAGTGCCCAAACAGAATCTGTGTGCACAGCATATGAATGCACACAACGTTGTTGACCAAGGTCCCACAGCCTGCAAAATAAAATTAAGACCATTTAAAGGAAAGGTCTTAGATTCTTTACAGTTGAAAATTGCATCTGGTAATACAACCGCGAAACCTATGCACAGATTATGTACCTGATCATAGAATCCGAGGACCCTGACAAACAATATCTGAAAGAAAACAGTGACTGTGAAAACTTCACTCATAAAATAAGCAGTGGAAAAAGAAAAAGAATTCAGTAGTGTAGGAATTATAGAAATATATTAAATGTTTTCTACAGATAGATAAATCTGATTTAGGTAGATAAATCTTAGAATAAATCATTTGAGATATTCTAGGATTATTTTATCTAATCTTTTAGTAGTTTATTAGAATAAGGGAATTATTTTCCTAATTAGGTTAGGACTCTTTTCTCTATTTAAATTCAGTTCTTCAATTAATAAAATATAGAAAAATACAGAGAATTACTCTGTTTTCTACATGGTATCAGTTTAGGTTCTGGTTCTTTTCCACCCTAGACCATGTCAGGAACTTATTCTCCTACATCTCCTTCTCCTGCTCCGGAGATTACCTCAAATCCAGAAAATTTTTCTGGTTCTGATGCTCAATCGAGACTCGTCTGAATATCACCTGCCATAGATTAAATGGCAACAATTTTCTAGAGTGGTCCCAATCGGTTAAGATTTTCTCTTGGGAAGAGATAGATTGGGCTATGTTATGGAGAAATCAAGCAGCTGCTGCTGTGCGACAATGGTTTTGCTAAGTGGATGCGTGATAATGGCCAGGTTATGACTTGGCTCCTTAATTCCACAACCCCAAGTATAAGCCGAAATTTTCTCCTTTACAATACCGCTGCTGAAATCTGGAGTGCTGTCCGCCAAACCTACTCCAGCAATGATAATATTGCCGAATTATATCATGTTGAAAACCAAGTAGCCACGTTAAAGCAAGGCACCATGCACGTCACTCTCTACTACAATTCCCTTACCGCTCTTTGGCAGCAATTAGATTTGTATGCACAGCATGATTGGGCAGTTCCCAGAGATGCTGCCCTTTATAAGCAAATTGTCACTCAAAGAAGGCTATTTCAATTTCTACAAGGCCTAAACAAGGAGCTGGATGAGGTTCGCGACAAGGTCTTGGCTATATCTCCCCTTCCTTCCCTTCGAGAGGCCTTCTCTATGGTCAAGAAGGAACTCGCCGAAGTGTGATGCTTGATGAAACGGATTCAACTCCTGAAGGATCTGCCTTAGTGACACACCAATCATCTCCTTCTTCCAAACAGGGGAGACCTTGGTGTGATCATTGCAAAAAGCCTGGCCACTCCAAGGAAAAGTGTTGGAAGCTTCATGGTAAGCCTCAGGGCTGGAAGTTAAAGAACTCCAGAGATAATAAATCCAATCTTGCCGCTGACACATCTGTCACAAACTTCTCCAAAGAGCATATTGCTGAACTTCAAAAATTGTTTGGAAAGTTTTAGAGGTCTAGTGCGGATAATCTGGTCATAAAAGAACCAGAAGGTAATCCTTCTTCCACAGCATTGTTTTCCTCTCAGTTCACTCCTAATTGGATCCTTGATTCGGTGCTACGGATCATATGGTAGTAATAAGGCCTTATTTCACAATTTTTCCAAACCTTTGGTAAAGCTGTCAAAACAGTTGATGGTTCCTTATGCAAAATAGAAGGTCATGGAACTGTTATTCTCAATGATCAGATTGCACTTCATAATGTTCTCTTTGTACCAACTCTGGCTTGCAATCTCATTTCCGTAAGTAAAATTTCCTCGGATTTGAACTGCTTCGCAACCTTTAACGGTCTTGATTGTACTTTGCAGGCACTGAACTCGAAGACGATGATTGGTAAGGCCAGCTTGCAGAATGGTCTCTACATCCTCCCTTCCTCAACTAAACCCGAGATCTCCAAATCTTTTACAGCTTTAAATACAGTTGATACTGTTATGTTATGGCATTGTCGTTTAGGACATCCTAGTTTCCAATATCTTGCTAAATTGTTTTCTGATCTATTTATTAATAAAAGGCCAAAGTCTTTTTCTTGCAAAGTTTGTTCTCTTGCTAAACATACAAGATCTTCGTATTTTCCTTCTCCATACAAGCCTTCTCACCCTTTTGCTTTGATCGATAGTGATATTTGGGCCCTTCTCGGGTGAAGAATGCTGATCATAGTAAGTGGTTTATCACTTTCATTGACGATCACAGTCGGATAACTTGGACTTATTTGCTAAAAGACAAATCTGAAACTGCTAATATTTTTGCCCAATTTTATAACATGGTTCTCACTCAGTTTGGGGCTAAAATCCAGCTCTTTAAATCTGATAATGGCAGTGAATTTTTTGCTAGGTCTTTGGGTAATTTTTTCAGGGACAAGGGCATAGTTCAGCTTAGTTCTTGTGTTGGAACCCCACAACAGAACGGCATTGCCGAAAGGAAAAATAGGCATCTCCTAGAAGTTACTCGTTCCCTTCTATTTACTACCAATGTTCCTAAATATCTGTGGGGGGAAGCCTTATTAACGGCTACCTATTTAATCAACCGAATGCCTAGTAAGGTTTTAAAATTTCAAACACCTCAATCTATATTTTTGCAGCACTTTCCTCATTTTAAGCCTATCTCCTCAATTTTGCCTCTTAAAATCTTTGGCTGCACAGTTTTTATCCAAAATATTGCTCCTCATAAGTCCAAGTTAGACCCTAAGTCCTTAAAATGTGTACTGGTTGGATATTCTTCACTTAAGAAGGGATACAAATGCTTTCATCCTCCTTCTAAACGATTTTTTACCACTATGGATATCACTTTTTATGAACAGGATCCCTATTTCAAACAGGCTGAAATTCAGGGGGAGACATGGAGTGATTTTCAGCCAAATTAGGTATCTTCTCCTAGTTTCCATTCTCAACCTTCAAAATTGCCACCAATTTTACCTTTACTTACAGATTTGTCACCTATGACTACTCCAATTAATTCTCCTGTTAAACCTATCACTACCTCCTCCACACCAACTTTAACCACCCCTCCTGAAAATACACCTACTACTATTGAAAATCTTCAGCAAACACCACCACCCAAACAGCTTCGTGTCTACACAAGAAAAAGAAAAATATCCACGAGAATGTTTTGCAATCTGATTCTTGCCAAGAATTGGATTTGGGTCCATTCTTTGAAATGGAAGAAGAAATCAATAAGTCCCCTACTCTAGATGACTTTCCTATTGCTATTAGAAAAGGGGTTAGACAATGCACCAAGCATCCTATTGAAAAATTTGCTTGGCTATAATTCTTTGATGCCTTCTTTTCAAGCATTTACAGCAACCTTGGATAAAGAATAGATTCCCACAAGCATAGCTGAAGCTCTAAAGGATCCTAAATGGAGAAGGGCTGTTGAAGAGGAAATTGGTGCACTAGAGAAAAATGCTACTTGGACAATTACAGACCTTCCTCAAGGAAAAAGGGCTGTTGGCTGTAAATGGATCTTTGCTGTAAAGTACAACTCCAATGGAAGCATCCAACGATACAAAGCTAGACTGGTGGCTAGAGGCTTTACGCAAACGTATGGGATAGATTTCACATAAACGTTTGCACCAGTGGCAAATCTTAACACTGTTCGAGTACTCCTAAGTTTGGCTATAAATTGCGATTGGGAATTACATCAACTTGATGTAAAAAACGCATTTCTTAATGGCATGCTAGAGGAAGAAGTTTACATGAAATTGCCACCTGGCTTAAAGTCTGTTGAAGGAAGCAACAAGGTGTGCAAGCTCAACAGGTCTCTATACGGGCTAAAACAATCACCCAAAGCTTGGTTCGAGAGGTTCACTAAAGTCATTCTGAAAAATGGCTACAAGCAGTCCCTTGCCGATCATACACTTTTCATCAAGGTAACTTCTACAAATAAGAAAGCTATCCTAATTGTGTATGTTGATGACATAATTCTTACTGGAGATGATGAGGAAGAAATTAGCAATTTGAAGAAGCTGTTAAACAGGGAATTCGAAATCAAGGACTTGGGAAAGTTAAGATATTTCCTAGGAATGGAGGTGGCAAGATAAAAAAAAGGACTTGTGATCAATCAAAGAAAGTATGTACTTGATTTACTCAAAGAAACTGGTTTTCTTGGTTGTAAGCCAGCTGATACACCAATGGAGGCAAATTTGAGATTCAACAAAGAAGATGGGTCTTTAGTAGACAGAGAGAAATTTCAGAGATTAGTTGGGAAACTTATTTACTTATCCCTAACGAGGCCAGATATAGCCTTTCCTGTAAATGTGATAAGTCAACACATGACTAATCCTAATGAAGAGCATATGGCAGCAGCAAACAGAATTCTCAAGTACTTGAAGAAAACTCCAGGACATGGCTTAATGTTCAAGAAAACACAAGACAGAACTGTTAGGATTTTTACAGACTCTAGTTGGGCGGGAGACCTCACTGAAAGAAGATCCACTAGTGGCTACTGCACTTTTGTTTGGGGTAACCTTACAACTTGGAGAAGTAAAAAACAATCTGTTGTTTCAAGAAGTAGTGCTGAAGCTGAATTTAGAGCACTAGCTTTGGGAATATGCGAAGGAATTTGGCTACTTAAATTACTAAAAGAACTTGGCACTAATCAGGAGGATCACTTTGAAGTCTTGTGTGATAATCAATCTGCTATTCAGATTGCCAAGAATCCAGTCCAACATGACCGAACAAAGCATGTGGAGATTGACAGGCATTTTATTGCTGACCAAGTCAACAAAAGGACAGCCACTCTTTCCTACATTCCTTCAAAAGGACAAATTGCAGACATTCTCACTAAGGCTCTGCCAAAGCCTGTTTTCAATAAATTCCTATTCAAGCTGGGATTATACAATGTATATTCTCCAGCTTGAGGGGAAGTGTAGGAATTATAAAAATATATTAAATGTTTTCTACAGATAGATAAATTTGATTTAGGTAGATAAATCTTAGAATAAATCATTTGAGATATTCTAGGATTATTTTATCTTATCTTTTAGTAGTTTATTAGAATAAGTGAATTATTTTCCTAATTAGGTTATGACTCTTTTCTCTATTTAAATTCAGTTTTTCAGTTAATAAAATATAGAAAAAATACAGAGAATTCCTCTGTTTTCTACAAGTAGCAGTCAATCAAGGGAAGAACTCATCAACAATTAACCAACCTATTTATCTCACTGACACAGAAGAGTGCAGCAGTTGCAAGAGAAAAAAAATCAGGTAAAAAATATGCATCTTATAATGCATATAAAGCTCCATAACAGTAACACCTACAACTAACATCAGGATAATACTAATTTTCACTTAGAATAAAGACTACAGAGCAGAACTCATTATACTAGCCTGCCAGTAGAATCCAGAAGCAAAGCCCTAATGTTATCTGCATGCCCTCTTAATTTCATATTCTTCGAACCAGTTCTTGGATCCCAAACTCGCACAACCTATATGGAAATGAGGCAGGAAATATAAATAGCTACTGAAATTGTTAAAAGATTAGATGACGAACAGAGGTAATGATAAGATCATCTATAGGAAGATGTTGTGGGGGAAAAGAAAAACTTATTATCAGAAAATTTGAATAAACTAAGAAGCAAAAACTACCTTCTCAGTTCCACCAGAGACAAGAAGGGAGCCACTATCATTCATTGCCAATGCATAGACCGATTCTTTGTGACCTTTGACAGCAATGGGGACATATCCATGACACTGAGTTGCGTGCGTCCTAATGCTGTTACTTGAGCTAACTGTTCTCGGACTTGATATCGGTAATAAATTTGCCGAACCATTCATACTGTTGGAACAATCATCTTCCACTACATCACTGGATTTAGAGACTGGAGTTACTGCAGCTTCAATATCCCACACAAAAACCTCCCCTCCAAGACCCCCAGAGGCAACCACATTGGTCTAAAATGCACAACACTAAAAATGAATTAGAAAGTGACCTCAATATTAATAACCACCATACCTTATAGGACGCATATGCTACCAAACTAACCATGAAACTTAAATTGCAATCTAGCACTGCAGGAACATTTCACACATGCAGCTAATTAAATCAACTGAAAATTTTGACACAGAAATTACATTTTTTTCAGCTGCGGCTAGACATGTAACATAGTCAGAGTGTTGACGGAAAGTCCTGGTGCAAGTTCCTTCAGACAAGCAATTCCACGTCTGGTATTTCTCAAAGAACAAGCACATGTCAACACTTAACCGACATAGACAATAAGACACTAATAACACATTAATTAACAAAAAAACCTTCAATGTAGTGTCTGAGGAGCATGAAACAAGTGTACTATCACCAGCAATAATAGTATCATTTACCTGCACAACAAGAAAATCACCTAATTCTCAATCATAACCTAAATAGTTACAGATATACCATATATTATATATGTAAGATATTTTGATGGTGAATTCCAAAAACTGGGAAAAAGAACAGATAACAGGCTTTAGGCATTCAAACTAAATATTGATATAAATGAAGTGCAAAGGACAATTCTTGCTCTAGATTTGCTTTTTGAGAGCCGGTTACGTGGTTGGTTACCAAGCAACGATTCATATTTGATATCACATCAGGGATATGTCATTCTAGTGGACAAAATTAGAAAATAAATTAAAATTCCACACCCTCCAAACCACAAAATAACAACAAAAGATATAGGCTAAAGTATGAAGGTCATGCTCATTGTGAAAGGAAATTATCGTGGATAGTAAGAAGGTACCCAATCAACATGAGACTCAAATGTAGCAGAGCATGTGGCAGCATTTTCACCAAGTGCCCATCTCTTAAGTGTGCCATCACGGCTACCAGTGAAAAGATAGTCGCACCCATCCAAGGCTGATGACTTTAGCACAGCCAAACAATTTATGCCTGCACAATGCTGCAAAACAACATATCAAAGTAGAGAAACATCAATGCCTAGTGTCTATACTCAAAATTAAATTATAAAAGGATTAGCAGAATTATCCAATTTGATTGGGAACATGGTCCTAAATAAATGAAGGATGAGTGAATAATACAATGAATTAACACAAGCCATCATTTTCATTTAAGTATACCATAAGTCCTAAGGATAAAAGGTGTTAAATAATGACACTGGCACAACATTATCTTGGAGAAGGAAGTTAAGAATTGCCAACCAAGATAGATTTCAAATATGCCAAGTTTATCAATTTAGCAAATATATAACAATCATTCTCACTGAACCTAATGAAGTAATATATATAACATGTAGCAT
The DNA here is from genome assembly GCA_025506655.1 of Gossypium rotundifolium. NCBI lineage: Eukaryota > Viridiplantae > Streptophyta > Magnoliopsida > Malvales > Malvaceae > Gossypium > Gossypium rotundifolium. The sequence continues at coordinate 20,156,760 of CP106732.1, read as the reverse complement.
GCTGCTACAAATCTACACAAGGATACAACCAAAAATGAAAATATGCTCAAATGGTTATTATGTGGGTCATTCACCAATTGGAGGGCCCCCATATAAAAATACATATAAAAGCAAAAACAAGCTTCTAGAATTTTTATTTTAGTTAAAAAATAAACCAAAGATGCAGAAACAACAACAATCTAAAATGTGGCATTACAATGAAAAATACAGATACGCAAAATTCAATCCTAATGAAATCTGAACATGCAAATTCCACAAGACTGACAAATATATATATCAAGGAAGATGTCTTGTTCACCTGAAAGAGGAAAACAAGAAAGTAAAAAAAAGAATTAAAAGAACATAAGCCACTTCACCTTTGTGTCGGTGGTATCATTCAGTACATATGTCAACCTTTTTTCTTTCCGTGGGCGGTTAGAATTGGTATTGTTCCCCGCACTGCCCACTCGGTGCATTGCAGTGACCCCTAAATAACCAGTTAAATGAAAATTAAAAGCTTTACCACCCCTATACCTCAGTGCTTCTATACATTTAAATACAACCGCAGCATATTAAGTTAGAATAACCTGCATTCTGCAAATATCACTTAAAAAAGGACAGAACTACTAGTATGCATCAGAGCCAAAATGGACCAGACCTATCTACTTTGAACAGATAATTAGAATTTTAAATATATATATATATATATATAGAAATCCTTGTACATAATTCTACAGAAAACAGATACAATCAACGAACAAAACTATCATTAAAGCCAAATTCCCACTCAAATAAAATCAATAAAAAGATAGTGGCCTTCAACAATGACTACAATAGCAACATTGCAATTAAATTAGATTTCTTTTTCATCTTAATTAAACACATAATATCTAAAATATTGATGAAATCGAAAATGCAAATCGTAATTGTCCAAAACTACAAAACTAGTAAATTAATCTTATAAAAAAACAAAGAGTTAATTTATGTTCAAACACATTTGCCGCAAAAATATAGTCCAACTCTTGAAGTCCACTAAATAAAGACACAATAAATCAAAATATATGATCGCCGAAAGGTAGAAGTCGACGATCACAGAGATATTAAAGAAAAAAAAAGGAAGAAATGAAATGGAGAATGGCTTTGAACTTACCGGGACAGTTGTGACCAAAAAAGAAGGAACAGTGATGGAAATGAATTGTTGAAGAGAAAGGTGAAATCAAACCCTAGAAATTTGATCCAAATTTTTTTTTAATTTGAATTTTCTTCGTTATTGAAAAGAGGGAAGAAAATGAAGATATAGATATCTGGGGGAAGAAACGGTCATTAGTAATAAAATAAACAAACAAACATATAAAATACTCTTTTCAAGAAATAGATGAACAGGAAAGTGAAAACCGGAAAGTCAAGACATGGGGAGTAGGAGAAATTGGGAGACATCGGCCTTGTAAAAAAAACCGGACTCACGACGTCGTTTGAATAATAGGTTGGGGACTATAATGTGAAGACTTTGGAAATGATTTTTTTAAACTACAATCTTAAAATAGCATCATTATTATTTTAGTTATTTTAAAAAAAATTATTAATTTAGTCATTACCGTTAGAAAAATTGACCAAAATGGTTACTCGATCATTAAAACCTTGAGGGTTTGCTAACTGGACCTGCAAAAAAAAAAAAAATTATTTTAGTCTCTTTAAAAAATTTAAAGTTATCAAAATAATAGCGATGTTATTTTAAGGTTAACTCCAGTGTAGTTTACCCTTTTATTTATTATTTGACAAAGATTTTATATTTTTTATTGGATAAACTCTACTATTAGTCCATGTATTTTGTGAAAGTTATGGATTTAATCCATATACTTTAATTTGGTCATTTTAGTTTTATACTATTCAAATTTTAAAATTTTAGTCCTCACCAAACAATACTAGTTAAATTCATTAAGTTCTGTTATTTCCAAAATATGATGCGTCATACATATTACTCACTAAAATTCAATTGATAGATTAATGATTATTATTTATGACAAGAGTGAAATTTTATAATTTGAAAAGTATAGGGACTTAGAATGATCAAATTGTAGAATATGGACCAAATTTATAATTATACACATCATACAATACTAGTAATTGAATTTAACCAAACATATTTAACTTCTATTATTTGGTCGATAAAATTTTAAATTTCAAAAAGTATAGGGACTAAAAGTGACCAATTCTAAAAGTACACGATTAAAATTAATCAAATTAAAGTACAATATAACACCATTTACCCAAGTAAACTCGAGCAAAGAATGTTACATTAATCACGGAACACTCTTTTACATTATCAAATATTCATAATTTGTACTTTTATTAATGAATTCAAGGTCTCATTACACTTTTGAAAACATAATTAGACTATTAATAAGGATTAATTTCATATAAAGTTTGTTTCGAGGCTCATTTAATTCAAATAAAAAAATTTCAATTGCAGGTCTGTATGTCTCGAGACCAAGACCAAATTTTCTTAAGATATTGCTTCGACACTATAGAAATTTAGCTTCAAAGTTTTTCTATCTCGAGACATATAAGTATAGGTCTCAAGACAAATGGGCTTTTTTCTCAATACATGACTAAGTTATTGTAGATTTTTAACTTTAAAGTTATTTATGTCTTGAAACATAATTCGCATGTCTGGAGACCTAGGTGGGGGACTTGAAATTTTTACTTTTAAACATTTCTAAACCACACCAAATTAGTTCCTCTTATAAAGTACATCATAACCCAAAATTCGACTTGACCTTGTGACACCTAGTTACCTTGTAATCTCGCAAGGTAGACACCAACATGGCAACCTTTCGAGGTATAACATCAGCACCTCGTGAGGCGAAACATCAATCCCTCGCAAGGAAGACATGTGAACACACCTCATGAGGGACACACGAGCATGTATGATGATATTTGGGTGTGAATCCTATCAGAAGGACACGTATAGGATAAATGTCGAACCTAAAGAGGATACGTGTCATCCTGAGTTATATGCGTGGTACCTAAATACCTCTCTAGCATGTCACATTAAGGGAACCGTGACTTATAAATAAGGAAGAACCACTCCCAAATGGGGGGGGCAAAAACAAACCTCAACAGTTCTCAATCAGTCCAAACATTAACCAAAACTCATGAACTATATAATACCATATATACTTCATCCAAAACACAATTAACACAAGTATTACAACATCTCGGCACTCACTTACTTACTCTAGTGTTTCACCTATGTACATGTCATTTACTTAGATCAAAATAAAAGAGATTTCATACTTTTCTCCAAGCTCTTGAGATGTGATGAGATGTGAAGAGTTTGATCCTCGACAAATCTTCACTCCACGTCTTTACCTACAGATTAAAAATAAAGCGATAAGCTTGTTAAAACTTAGTAAGTACAACTAGAGTTAAACTTACCTTTTTAATTAAATAGATGTAACAAAGTAAAATAACATTATATTGAACACATTCAAAACATAATAGCATTAAAACTTACATAATATAACTTAATCATTATAATTCCATTCATTATCATTTCCTCAAGATCTTGTCATATTGATTATCGCTTTAATTTATCATTTCATATTTAACAAAGACCCGATGTAGACTAAATAGAACACGTATGATATACAGAAATAATATAGAGATGTATAGAAGTGTAATAACAAAACAAAATTGCACCGAAGTGCAAAATTAGAACAGAATAATAGCAAAGTGCTTAATAATAGCAAAGTGGCACCAAAGTTCAATAACAGAACGAAGAGTGCGGTAAATGATTTCTAATGGCATGCCATTTAAATCCTATTAATTCATATATTGTCTACATGGGCAAATATAACATAATCAACTTAATTTTACATTTTAGAATACAATTTACATACTTTTGAATTCTTTACAATTTAACTCTCATCATAAAATTCAATACACTAGAATAATATTTCTTTGACATATATAACACACTATATTATAATATTTCATTTTCACTATCGAGAACTGTTATATTTCACATAACACTTTTACATATTTTGCAATTTAGTCATTTCCTCGTTATTCTTTCATTTCACCATAACAATTTACTTAGTAAATGGAATTAAATAATTAATTCCATCATTCTTAATTAATTACTTATTTATGCATAACCCAATAGTTAGTAATTAAAATATGTAAATATTAATGCATCTAATTAAAGATACTAATTAAAATTATTTAATCGAAGTAAAGTTCTAGTTGTACTTACAACCAAGGTTTAAAAAAAAAACTTCTTTCTTCTTCTTCTTCTTCTTCTTCTTCTACTCTTTGGTTATCCATTTGCCTTTGTCTCCAACTTGTCGGTCACTTCACTTTTTCTTCATTTCCATATCAAAACATACAAGATTTGTTTATAAAAATTATTATCAAATAACATATCTATGTTCTTTAAATAAAACTAACATGAAATCCATGAAAAACATATCACACTTACCTTAATCTCTTATAATTAAACCTTAATTCTTATTTTCTCTCTCCTCCAAGACAACTATGGATGCACTTCTCATGAAACTAAGATAGATATTGGGCTTCTCTATTGATTTCATCAAATATTCATGGAGAAAATTGGAGGAATTAAGTTTGGAAAGCTTAGAAATGATGAAAAAGAACTAAAATGAATAAAATCTAAAATTTGATTTGTTCATGGAGTAAGTGGCATGTAGGAGAGAAAAGATGAATGATTGAATGTCATCATCTATTCTACATAATTCTAAAAATATCTATTAATTTAATAATTAAAATAAATAAATATTAAAATATTACCACAAATTATAACTTTACACCGATTTAATCCTTAATCATCAACATGTCATAATTATCTAAATTATAAATTGATCATTTAGTCCATCAACTTTCTCTACAATTCCATTCAAGACTCATACTCTCTTTTGGTAAAATTTCACATCTAGTCTCCCCACATTTTTCCTTCAATTCAATCTAATAATTTCATTTCTTAAATTTCTCACCTTTTCCTCAATACTTTCCAATTTCATACAATTTAGTCAATACTCTAGATTTATTTCTCACAATACACATGCATTTTCAATTATCTTTGGTATCTATCTTCTCACTCTACTAACATTGATAATTTATATTTTATAACCTTCACAAATTCTAACATATTTACTCTTGATTTAACATTGTTCCCAACTTGGAAGATATTGGGGATGTTACATATAGAAACTATATCTACAACTTTCGCAATGTAACACTCCTTACCCATATCCAATGCCGGAACAGGGTACAATACGTTACCGGACTTAAAATTTCTTGAACATGTAAAACCGAGTCATAAAATTTCGTCAAATTTAAAACTTTTCTAACACATGCATTTTGTTCTTTATATGGGCTTATAAAGCTCAAAACATCCTTTAGGATGGTTCGGGACTAAACCGAGAACTTTGGAAACTTTTGAAAAAATTTAGAAAATTTTTTCAAAACAGGGGACACACGCCCGTGTCCCTAACCCGTGTAACTCTCTGTTTATAATGTCATCATCAAAATAGGGTCACACGGCCTTGGCACCTGCCCGTGCCCTTAGACCGTGTCTGTCACATGGCTGAGACACATGGCCGTGTCTCTGTCCGTGTGGCTTGGAAGTTGGCTATTTTCCAAGCCAATTCCCCAGATAAAACACAAACTCTCTTGTATCCATTTCATCAACATGTATCATGCTATAATTGGACATCCGAATATCCAATTTTGCATACACATTCCCATACACATTGTCATTCATGAAATCATTTGTAAACCACATCCACAACATCTCAATTATGCAATTACCACATACATGAATAACAACATCATAGGCGTATAACAACCATCAATATTGGCCATCTCCAAATAGCCTTAATCAAAATGAACATTTATTAAATAAGGGCCAACATTTTAGGCCATAAGAAATATGACATATATGACAAAACGATCAAGCCTACTATACATGTCATAACCCAAAAATGTATCTAGATATACCAAGTGTTCCAATTGATAGTGTGAGCGAATCTCCGACGTCCACCGATCCCCAAGCTAACTTGGCGATACTACAAGGCGAGGGAAAAGAGAGGGGAAGTAAGCATAAATGCTTAGTAAGTTCATATGCAAATAATAAGAAATTAATAAACTTGTGTGGATAAATCCTCACAATAATTTCTTAAGATGATAAAATCATTATATCACATGCTTACACCTTATTACTCATGTTCACATTAATCTGTCTACTTGAGTTACTGTCACTAAATTATTTATTTCTCGAGCTACAGAGCTCTGAATGAAGAACCGTTAATTTTCCCTGAAACTAGACTCGTATAAATTCTTACCATAGAAATTTTAGAATTTTTGGTATATCCAATTAGTACAATTTATTCATTAAGTTTACCCATCTTTCGCTGTCTAATAGTTCTGACACTTCTTCACTACAAATCAATTTTCTCCTCGTATAAAATTCATATGGTGTTCTCGTTTATTTCACTTGAAAATAGACTTATTAAGGATTTCAAGCATATGAATTATACTCCATAATTATTTTTTTACAATTTTTAATGATTTTCCAAAATTGGAACAGGGGATTCCGAAACTCATTCTGACCCTATCTCACTAAAATTCAAATATATCATAATTCACACTTCGTTTGCTTACTATGTTTCTTTTATAAAAAATAGACTCATTAAGATTTAATTGTATATCTCTGATAACATGATTATTTTGCATGATTTCTTGTATTTAATTCGGTATATTTTTGAATTAATCCTACTAATTTATGTTTTTATGATTTAATTCTTGTCGGGGCGAATTGATCAAAAACATCTTTGAAAAGGGCAAAATAGATAGAAAATCATGGAAATGGGGCCAAATAAAAAAGATGGAGGAAGCCAAGGACTCATCAAGCAATTTGACTTTGTAAAAAGCCAAGAATAGAAAATTCTATATTTAGTTTATTTTATTTTTATTTATTTATTTTTATTTTTTATTTTAAGATTTTATATTAATTTAGTTAAGCCTATTTTAGTAAATCCATTAGTATAAATAGGGGTTAAATGTAATTGGAAAATCATCAATCAATTCTCTCTTTTCCTATTCCTATTTGGAGTTGTTTTTCTCTCTTTTCCTATTTCAAGTTTGAATAGGATTTCTTTTATTTTTCCTTCAAGCCAACGTCAACATTCTGCCATTTTCCAATCCAATTGTTGGTTTTTCCAAAATTGGTTTAATTGCCTCCAAAGCCCTTTCCCTTTTCCAATTTCCATCATCCTCTATAAAAACCCAAACACTTTCCACCACCTTTAAGTATGAGTAAAATCATGCCACACTAAACCCCTTTCAGCCTTAAGCCGGTATTAACCCCGTCAAAAAAAAACCCGTGAGTTACGAACCCAAGCTATTCAACTCTCGATTTTTGATACTTATTATTTCTCCGGATTAAGAGTATGACTTCGTCAGCTCATAAAGTCAAGACGTACCAAGTCAAAAAAAAGACGTCGTTTGAGTTAGCACGACTAGACGTACAGTTGGAATTTCGAAAGGATCGATTGTCTAATTGGTCTTCCGTGAACATATTGGCATGCCAAGTGGGGATTGTTGTTTGGTTCCGTCAAGGGAAATAGTAACCGGATTTAAATGTCCCAACGTTTGAGGGCATTGGTTCGAGCTAGGCTCTTCTAGAACGCAAAGCTGCCGGAGTTCTAAACCACGAACGTTTCGTAGGTTGTTCGATCGGTAAGGGTTAGTTATAGGACGTTCCATAGCTAATTTACACAAGGAAGAGTTGGTTCCCGGCGTCCTTGGTAGCTATAACTAGCTTATCGAAAAAGAAGAGTTCATCTAATTTCGAGGATCGGGTCAAAGATAGAAAAAAATTGTGCTTAAGGCTGAGCTAAGTTTTATCGATTTCTTTTCAGACTATTTCAATTTATTTTCTTATTTAATCTGTTGCTTTTTACGTTTTTATTTTACGTATGCATTTGGGTTTAACATTTTACTCCCCACCGTCATGGCAGCACGACAATTGCCAGACACTAACCTGGTCAAGAGATAGATGATTTTTCAGTAAAACTAGTCTCTGTGGGATCGACCCTACTCCCTATACTGCTTAATTTTGCAACTAGGTGTAGGTTTATATTGGTGGAATCGACAACCATCAATTTTGGTGCCGTTGCCGGGGACTGGCAACACTTACGATTGTTTAATCGTCTTCATGACCAGATCTTCATCAGGAAGTCCCGAATACGACCCAGAGATTGAGAAATCAGCGCGAGAGTGACGAAAAGAGACAGAAGCTCTCAAACGCGCAAGTAAAGTAGAAGTTGAACTAGGGCAAGGGATCCTAGAATCCGACGTTGAAAAGTTGAGCGAAGTAATTCGTGCAGAGGCAATTCGACGTGGGAAACAAGTCGAAGTGGTTGGAACTAAGACCGAACCACTTTCTGAAACAAAAGAAGAAAAAGACAACCTCGGTGAACCAGTAAGGATGGCGAACCGAACCATTCGTCAACTAGCCGCTGCTCCCAACGAGCAAACACCATTATGCATCAATTATCCAACCGGAGGAACCCCGTTTGAGCTAAAATCAGGCTTGATTCACCTTTTGCCCACCTTTCAAGGCCTGAAGAATGAAAATCCGCACACCACTTGAGAGAATTTCACATGGTGCTCCAAGCATGAAACCGCAGGAGTACCAAGATGAAATCAAACTTGAGCCTTTCATTTTCTTTAGTTGATCTGACAAAGAATGGTTATTTTACTTACCTCCGGTTCTATCACAACGTGGGATGACTTATCTCGTGTTTTTCTTGATGAGTTCTTCCCACTTCACGAGCGGTAGAACTTCGGAGGGACATAGTGGGAATTCGCCAAGCGGAGAATGAATCGCTTTTACGACTATTGGGAGCGGTACAAAAACTATGTGCAAGTTGTCCGCAACACGGGTTGACCGAATACAATCCTCCTTCAAGATTTCTATAAGGGATTGCTCCTATGGAAATGAAAATGATCGATCTTTGCTAGTGGAGGGCGCTTGTCAATATGACTCCTCAAAGGGCGAGAGAAGGCGATATCCACCATGGCGGTGAATTCGCAACAATATCGGTCGAATTGAAACCCACAAGACGGGTTCATGGGGTAAGCGTTTCATCTTTAGAAGATAAGTTGGATAAGCTTACCAATGTTGTTCAATCTTTGCTTCTGAGAGAAAAATAGTCGACCCAACCGCGCGAAATTTACGCTACATCGAACATCCGATGATTCGTGCCTAATCCTTAATGACAATTCAATGGCACATGTTGATCTTTGTTGGAGGTTTTTCGGGACCTCCTCAAAGACGTTATGATCCTTTCTCCAACACCTACAATCCTGGGTGAAAGGATCACCCCAACTTGAGTTACGGAGGTAATCCCCGATATAATCAATCGTACCAACCGAGACCTCTGCAACCACTACAATAGCAACCCAAGTCGAGTACATCTCTAGAAGCTATTGTGGAAAGACTTACTGCCGATGCTGCAAAGTACCAACAGAGGACAGACCCGTTAATACAAGAGTTGACCAATCAGGTTAGTAAACTCTCGATGGCAGTTAATCGTTTGGAATCTCAAGGTAAATTACCTTCCCAGACAGAGTCGAATCCTCTACAGAATGTAAGCACAATTACTCTTCGTAGCGAAAAGGTCTTAGAAACGGTGCCAACCAAAAGTCGTGGGCAAGACAAGGAACGAGAAAGGCAAGTGATGGATCCAACAGCTAAGCCGGAGTCAAAAATTCAGAAACCAATTGTGATGCCACCTTCTTTCCCAGGGAGACTTGCCAAAGATAAGGAAGAGAATGAGGAAAAATAAATTTTCGAGACATTCAGGAAGGTGGAGGTAAATATCCCTTTACTCGACGCTATCAAACAAATCCCTCGTTATGCGAAATTCCTTAAAGAATTATGTTCTAGCAAGAGAAGGTTGATAGGTAACGAAAGAGTAAGTGTTGAAGAAAATGTCTCCGTAGTACTGCAAAAGAAAGTTCCTCCCAAATACAAGGACCAAGGTATGTTTGCCATTTCTTGTGAGATAGGTAATGTAGGCATTAAGAAAGCCATGTGTGATTTAGGGGCTTCAATTAATGTTATGCCTTATTCTACTTATAAGTTGATTAACGCGGGTCCTTTAAAAGAGACAGGAGTAATAATCCAGTTGGCGGACGAATCGTCGTCTATCCCGAAGAATCGCTTGAAGACGTCCTTATTAAAGTTAATGAATTAGTTTTCCTATGATTTCTACATTATTAATATGGAAGATGATAATTCAACTAATTCGTCTGACATTTTGCTTGGAAGATCATTCTTGAGTACTGTACGAACAAAAATTGACGTTTGGAGTGGAACACTCACCATGGAATTTGATGGCAAAGTGGTTAGGTTTAATGTTTATGAGGATATGGGACATCCCAATGATAAATTACAAACTGTGCCTTGCAGGAATGCTGATCTTGATGTTAAGCAAGAGGAATTATCGATAATTCAAAAACCAGTACGTGAAGCTGTCATGAAAGCCTCGAAGTTAGAGCTGAAATCATTTCTAGAACGTACAAGTATTCCGACAGTGAAAAATGCAAACTTGAACGAAGAGGCTCAAAGACTCCTCAATCCACTAATGATAGGGGAACCCGGGAAGGGCTTTAAAGATAGTGGAAAAACGTCGAAACCTTTTCTGCAATGACATCCAAGTGCACAAGATGGAGAAATTAATTCTAAATAAGCGAAACGGATAACATTTAAGGTCGTTGAGCTAACGACGTTAAACAAAAGCGCTTTTTGGGAGGCAACCCAAATTTTTTTTCATTTATTTAATTTCAAGTTTTAGTAGATCTAGGGTGTAAATAAATAAATTTTTACTTAATTCAGTTAATTTGATGTTTTTAGGAATCATTCACCGTCACAGCACCTATTGCCGTCGCCATCGCACTACCATCACCGATGCCACTGCACCACCGTCGCTGTCTTTCCCCCTCTTTGCTATAAGGTTAAGGTGTGGCAATGGGTATATATATGTCTAGGATTGGATCTAGGGAGAGTTTGGTACTTAAGCGGTCTTAATGACTCGCCTCCTCTTCTCTAGTATCCTACCTGGTGCATAGTATCTATTTGCTTTAGCCAACGATGACTCAATAACGGGCCATGTGATCCTCAGTAGGCGGTTCCTACAAAATTGTTACCCCCAACATCGACAAAATCATTGAAGACACACATGGGGAGTACTCTGAACTTTTCATTTTGTTAATTTGAACTGCTGATTTTCTTTTCTTTTCCTATCTAAAATATGCACATGCTTGAGGCCAAGCTTAGAATAAGTAGGGGGGATGAATATATATGAATATAGTAAGTATGCATGGATGGTTGATTGGTTCTTGCTGCATGTTTCTCTTTTGCACATGTTCAATCTTACATTGAATTCATTCAATAGTTTATTTGACATTGAGCCTTTAACTCATACTTAGTCAACTTGGACAACTGGGTAAAATTTTTTGAAATTAAATGCTCAAGTATATAGATTAATCGACACTTGTGTTTTAATGTTGATGTATGTAGCTAGATTTTCATGAATTGATTGATTGAAAAAAATATTTGCTTGTGCATGAAAAAAAAGGAAAATGAAAAAAATGAAAATTAAATAAATAAAGGCTCAAGTTATGAGTGAAAGTCTCGAAAATGTGACCGAATTGAGTAACCGGGGTAAGGTGCTTGGGTTGTCATCTCATCTCGTAAAAAGGTTTGAGTGATGAGTCGATGGCTTAATAACATTCCGCTATGAGCCCAATAATAAAGACCTTTCGAAAATAACAGGATAGGGTGCTTGGGTTGTCATCCTATTTCGCGTAAAAGGTTTGACCATGTCTAGTTTATTTTCTAAAAGTATATTAATAATGCCTTGCAATTTATCGAAATCAAGCTTTATTTAATGAAATTATCTAGTTCGCATATATCGAATTTTATGACACTTGTCTTGTTAATTAAACTATATGTTCTAAGCATTTATTAAATTACTTTTGCCTATGTTGTCTACATTGAGTAAGGATGCGAGAAAAGAGGCTCTGGTCTTAATAAATTATGGAATTAATTTTAATGTTTGAGCGAGCAACATGCTTGAGGCAAGCATGAGCTAAGTAGAGATTTGATAACATGATTATTTTGCATGATTTCTTGTATTTAATTGGTATATTTTGAATTAATCCTACTAATTTATGTTTTTTATGATTTAATTCTTGTCGGGGATGCAATTGATCAAAAACATCTTTGAAAAGGGCAAAATAGATAGAAAATCATGGAAATGGGGCCAAATAAAAAGATGGAGAAGCCAAGGACTCATCAAGCAATTTGACTTTGTAAAAAGCCAAGAATAGACAATTCTATATTTAGTTTATTTTATTTTTATTTATTTATTTTTATTTTTTATTTTAAGATTTTATATTAATTTAGTTAAGCCTATTTTAGTAAATCCATTAGTATAAATAGTGGTTAAATGTAATTGGAAAATCATCAATCAATTCTCTCTTTTCCTATTCCTATTTGGAGTTGTTTTTCTCTCTTTTCCTATTTCAAGTTTGAATAGGATTTCTTTTATTTTCCTTCAAGCCAAGCGTCGGCCATTTTCCAATCAATTATTGGTTTTCCAAAATTGGTTTAATTGCCTCAAAGCCCTTTCCTTTTCCAATTTCCATCATCCTCTATAAAAACCCAAACACTTTCCACCACCTTTAAGCATGAGTAAAATCATGCCACACTAAACTCCTTTTCCTTAAAGTCGGTATTAACCCGTCAAAAAAAACGTGAGTTACTAACTTGAGCTATTCAACTCTCGATTTTCGATACTTATTATTTCTCGGGATTAAGAGTATGACTTGATCGACTCATAAAGTCAAGGCGTACTAAGTCAAAAAAAAGCGTCGTTTGAGTTAGCACGACTAGGCGTACTAGGCGTCTGATTGGAATTACGAAAGGATCGATTGTCTAATTGGTCTTAGTGAACATATTGGCATGCCAAGTAGGGATTCTTTGTTTGGTTAGTTAAGGAAATAATGCGGATTTAAATGTCCCAGCGTTTGAGGGCATTGGTTGAGCTAGGCTCTTCTAAACATAAAATTGGGAGTTCTAAACCACGAGCGTTTAAATGGGTTGTTCGATCGATGAGGTTATTTATAGGACATTCCATAGCTAATTTACACAAGGAAGAGTTGGTTCAGGCGTCCTTGGTAGCTATAACTAACTTATCGGAAAAACGAGTTCATCTAATTTGAGGATCGGGTCAAAAGCAAAAAAAAACCGTGCTTAAAGGTGAGCTAAGTTTTATCGATTTCTTTTGAGACTATTTCAATTTATTTTCTTATTTAATCTGTTGCTTTTACGTTTTTATTTTACGTATGCATTTGGTTTAACATTTTACTCCCCCAACGTCGCGGGCACGACAATTGCCAGAACACTAACACAGTTAAGAGATGAAGCGATTTTTGATAAAACCGGTCTACGTAGGATCGACCCTACTTCTATCTTTGCTTAATTTTGCAGCTAGGTGTAACCCAGCCTTTAATTCAATTTCCACCATTTTTGGTGATTTTTAAAAGTTATACTAATGCTGCTGTCCACAACTGTTTTAATGTCAATTTCACTCATTCATTAATTCTTTGTGTTCACTTTCATTTATACACACTTACACCAAAGCATATTATAACTTGGCACATAACAACCAAGTGATCATAGACACATCTTACTCATTTTCATCCTTATCAATAATGCATCATAATCCGAGCACATTATTTATGAGTCTCGTATACATACCTATGCCTAGCCATAATACTCACATATCCTACTCTTACTTATCTTGAGCATACTACTTGAATTTCCCATTGAACTACTTGTAATATTAGGGATGTTCGGGATATCTTGTACACTTGGTAGGATGTCAATTCCATATCCCAGATATGGTCTTACATGGGATCACATATCGGTGCCGATGCCACGTCCCAAACATGGTCTTACACTGGCACTCATCTCAAGCCGATGCCATGTCCGAGACATGGTCTTACATTGACTCTCCTCTGTTCGTGCCGATGCCATTTCCCTGACATGGTCTTACACTAACACAACTTGAGGCCAATGCCATGTCTCAGACATGGTCTTACATTGGCGCACTCACTGGCATGGTCCAATCATGGTCTTTTCCGTCAATTTATCATGAATCGTAGTACGAATGTACTTGACCCTACATTTCTCACGATTGATCCTTCAATCCAATCTCGTACTTCCATAAAGTCATTGTCGAAACTATTTTTTTGTTTGAAAAACGGGCCGACTTTAAAAAGGAAAATGGAGTCACCACCAATTTTTTTTTGAAGTGTGATTAGGCCACCTTATAAAATATTTGGTCTACGAATTTTAGGAAAACAGGTTCGGGAGTCGGTTACGCACGAGGAAGGATAAGCACCCTCGCAACGCCCAAAATTGGTACCTTACTGATTGATTAATATCCTAATGTCAAAAATTAGAAAAGATTTTAAAATACGAATCCTTTAGAAAATATTTGGATAATTCGAATTGGATATCAAAATTCTCTTGTTCCGAAAAGATGAAATACCACATCAAGCACGTTAGGACACGATGTTTCAACCCTCGCTACCAAGATCATTTCATGATTTCCAAAATTCATTCATTGCAATTTTAAAAGGGTATTTCACTATTTGGCCAAACCAAAAAAAACGAAACCCAGCACGATTGGGCACGATTCCTCGAATTTCCAAACATGAAATATTGACTTATTTAAGAAAACACGGTCAAAATCTTAAAAGGATGTTTAGTCATTTGGACGAACGAAAAATCGAAACCCAGCACGATTGGGCACGATTCCTCGAACTTCCAAACACGAAACATTGCCTTGTTTAGAAATCCTTTTATGAGTTTGGGTAAAAAGTGGTAAAACAAAATTTGATGTAAACTTTAAAATTGAAAATCGGTTAAAACGTAAAAAAAAAAAGGTTACTAAGCGACTAGTGGTAATGTAAACACGATAATAATAAAGAATGATAATAATAAATATAAAAGGAAAAAATTTTAAAATAAACAATAATATCAATAATAATAAAAATAATAGTAACAGATAAGATAAATAGTAATAATAATAATGAAAAAATTTAAACTAAAAAATAATATTAAAAATAATAAAAGTAGTAATAATAGTACTAGTAAAATAAAATAGTATTAATAATAATAAAAGTAGCACTAAGAAAAATAAAAATAATATTGGCAATAAAAATAATGGGAATAATAAAAGATAGTAATAATAATGTAAGTAATAAAATAATGATAGCACTAATAATAATGATAAATATAATTCTAATAATAAATATAATTATAGTAATAATAAATAATAATGGTAATAATAAAATAATAATAACGAATATAATAATAAAATAATAGTAATAATAAAAATAATAGTAGTAAAAATAAAAGTATATTAATAATAATAAAATAATAATAGTATTAATGGCAAATGCAATAATAATAATAATAATAATAATAATAATAATAAAAAGCTCAAATTAATTAATTTAATTGAAAAATAGCAAAAATAATCAAAAGGGACTAAATTAGATCGAAAACAGAAGTTTTGGGGTAAAATCAGAAATAAAAGAGAGGGAAAGGATCGGATTAAAACACCGCAAAACAGGGGGACCCAAAGCGAAACTATTCCAAGATTCTAAACGCAGCATTTAAAGCATGGACAAAATCAAATAAAAAATAGAAAAATGGGAAAAATTTTAAAAACGAAATAAATCGATTTGAAACATCTAGAAATGCGAGGAGGCTATTTGCGAAATAAGACCAAAATTAGAAAACACGCGGATCCTTCCCCCTGTGCGGGTTGGGTTGCGGGTTAGAGGCCCAAAACGACGTCGTTTTGGCCTCTGACCCCGATTTTCAAAACGGCGCCGTTTGATGTAGCTATAAAAGCTAAAATTCTTCCCAAAAAATTTCATTTTCTTCTTTCTCTTCAAAAAAAAAAATATCAAAGCTCTCTCAAATCTCTCTCCCTCCCCTCTCCAACCGATTGGGCGCCGGCCAACGTCCGGTCGCTGGACCGCCAGAATGCCACATTGCACAGCGTCTGATGGCGAAACTTCAAAAATGTAAGTTTTTCCCTTTTTTTAAAAAAAAAATCTATTTTAAAACCCTTGTGTATATAAAAAAAGAAAAAGAAACCTAAAAAAAATAGAAGAATCAATTCGAAAAAATAAAAAAAAAAGAACGGAAATGAAACCATTTCCTTTTCTGAAATCGTAGTCCTAAAACAAATCGTAATATTACCCTCCTTCTCTCCAAAAAATCTCCCCTTTTACAGACTTTTGTTTCGGCTTTTATAGCCCTCCATTTTACAACTGATTTCTTTCTGTTTTGTAGGTACGTGGGCTAATACGCTACTGACGGGCGTGATGGAGCGGCGCACGTCGCGGGGTAGTGGCGTCCGACGTGCGAGGGGGGCGTGGGCAACAAGCCTAGGTGCGGCGCACCTAGAGCTTCCTGACTTGTTAAGGAATTTGGCCCGTTTGGGCCCTACCATGTATTGGGCTAGTATTTTTTATTTCTGTTTTATGGGGTTTTTTTTATTTCAGCTAATGGGCCCGGACAACAAAAAATTGGGCTCTACAGTCATGATTAGATAGCAAACATATATAAAATAATACATCATCTCAATTCAAATTTAATAATCGTTCACTATAGACTAACTATATGAACTTACCTCGACGTGAATCGATCATTTTGATTGACATTTTCCCGTATTTGGTTCAAATCTCGATTTCTTTGATAATTGAGCTTTGAAAAAGCTTGAAACCCTAGTCATGGCTTTTTGAAAATTTCGGCAGCATGGAGAAGAGAATGAGTAGATTTTTGGATTTCAATTTTGTCTATTATGTTTTAAAACACTCAAATGACAAAAAGGCCCTTTTTACTAAACTTTCAATTTTTACTCTTCCATGACTAGTTTTGTCCATAACAAAATATGATGGTCTATTTTTCATTTAAAGACCTCAAGTTTAAACCTCCATTTAAATCAAGTACTTATGTTCTAGAACTCATATTTTGCAATTAATACAGTTTAATCCTAATAATAAAATTGGGCACTTTATCTATAAAAATTACCTAACAAAATTTGCACACCATCACCCAAACATATCATAGACTCTAAAACAATCATAAATTATATATATATATATATATATATATATACTTTGGGTTTGTGGTCTCGAAATCAATGTTCCGACTAAGTTCTATTTTGAGTTGTTACATGCAAAGTATAGAATTCAACCTTTTATTTGATTATGGATTGGATGTAATGATATAAATATATATATATATATATATATATAGATTTGAAGTATAAACAATTTGTACTTCCTATTCTTTATTTAAAAAAACTAAAGCCACGTTTGGAAAGTCACTTGATAACTGAATTTGAGTGTAATCACTTGTAATTACATATTATGTCATATTTAGAAAATCATTATAATTAGTGAGTCCCACTAAATTGAGTGTAACCGAGCAGCCAATTACCATTTCCAATTACTAAGGGAGGATGAAATTATAGTAATTACATGAGTAATTACAAACAATTACACTAGAATCCAATTACTTAATGACTTTCCAAACATACCCATACATGATTTAAGTTTTAAAAGTTATTTTTAAAACAAGTTTTAAAATTTATTTTAGAATATATATTATATTTTTCAAATATAATATATGTTGTATTACTTTTACCAAAAAAAGCCCTAAAAATTCAAAAATTATGGAAATGGGCCAGTTTGTAGAAAATTTACGGGAAAGGACCATTTCCCCCAAAAACGCCCACGTCGGTAGCGCTTTTGGGGATAAGGATAAAGCGCCACAGGGGACGCGTTTTTGTCCACCTCAAGAAAACGCGCCACGTGGACACGCTTTTGCCGAGGTGGACAAAACCCGTCCCTGTGGGCGCACTTTAGCCAGAATCATCATATTTTTTGATCGTTGGCTCCTCCAACGGTCGAAAAAAAAAGTATAAAAGCCCCCTCACCCTTTATTTTTTCACATTTCAATCCTTTCTCAATATTCTCTCAATATTCTCTCAATTTTCTCTCAATTTTCTCTCAATTTTCTCTCAAGGTCCTTGAAATTTACTCTCAAATTTCAAAAATAGTCCATTACTATTTACGAAAAAGCCCTTTTTATTTTTTTAATATATCTTTTTTGGAAAATTTTAAATTTTTTATCGGATTACAATGGCCGGGGAATTACGTCGCCTAGACGACAAGCACATTTCCGTCGAGCAATTGAAAATGGTAAGTTTTAATTTTAATTTTTCAATATAATTTTTTTTCAATTATGCAATTTTAATTAATTGTTAATTTTATAATTTTTTAAATAGTCTCAGATCGGTGTTGGAATATTATATTCGCAACATGCATGGTCCCCATCGCCCTTGATCGAGAATTACCGCGGAAGTGGGTTTTTGCACGTGGCCACGATAGGCCGGGGTTCAAGTTGGAGCCGCTTTGATCGGCCGTTGATTGAGAGGTGGAGACCGAGACCCACACTTTCCATCTTCCATGCGAGAGTGTACCATCACTCTAGAAGATGTGCAATTGCGTTAGGATTACCGTGGGCGGGTCAAGAGTCACCGGGTTCGTAATATCTACCGATTGGATGGTCGATGCTACGAGCTTCGGGTGCCATTCGGATAGAATTCGAGGAGCTCGGATCGATATGGCCTGTTACGAGACGTAATCCCAGAGCCGAACGAGGGTTCGACCGAAGTAGAAAGAATACGGTATGCTTGAGCATATATTCTTCAAATAATCGGAGGCTATCTGATGCCGGACGTCTTTAGAAACCTCGTCCACCTGAGATGGCTCTCAAACTTGTTAATTTCAGAGCAACGGTGAATTGAGTTGGGGTCCATCGTCTGTCCGAGGTTGTACGGAGATGTGCGGGCGACGCGACCGAGTAAAGCAAAAATCGGAGGTTGCCTATCATTCTGCAAATCATGGGCATGGTTTCGATTTCTATTTTTACGCCCTCGACTCGACCACCCATATTCATTCCCACTGATAACGAGGTAAATTTAATATTATATTTTACAATTATTTCATAGATTTATAGTATAATTGCATGCTAAAAGTTTATTTAATTAGGTGGAACCATTCGGCAAGTCATGTTGGAATACCTAACTCGCTTGAGGATATACGACTCCTATTGGACCAAAGGTCGGAATCACAAGTAAGTTTCGAATTTTTTTATTATAAATTAGTATTTCGTATGTAGTGTCTAATATTAGGTATATAACTAATAGTTTGGTAATGTTAATATAGTTTCAATGGACACCGCATTTACGATCCAAAAATTCGGCAAGAATTCGGAGGAGTTCCTCCAAAATCCGAACGGTTGGTACGTAAAGGTCCCATTGATCACCTACGACCGTGGAGATGCACCAGCCGATCGGGTTCTGCGGCAATTTGATTCCGCAATCGATCCCGTGTCACCGGAGATGCTCGATGATGAGCACAAAGTGGACTTACTAAGCGATCGATTACGAATTGACCAAGATTTTGGTCGGGTTATATCGAGACGTGAGAGAACCGGTATGACTATATACCTGACCGGGAACCGATAGTCATTCCGGAGTTAGCGTGCGTGCCGGAGTACATGCCATGGTTTAGGATCCATGGTAAGCCGTATCTGTTGTCGAAAGAGGAGAGGCGACGGCAACTTCATGAGCGAAGGGAACGTCGGGCCCCTTTAAATCCAAGGAGAAGGGGTGATGAGGCGGCCATCATCAAGACCGACATACCACCGGCCCAAAGAATACCTACACGCTTATCGGGCCCATCAATTCAAACCGACAACACCGATATCGCAAGATTCACCGTTCATGCCAAAGGCGACCCTTCCCTTATATGTATCCTCCTAACCCATATATGTTTCAGCTTCCTAGTCCTAGCCAAGGTTGGAGTGCATGGCCGGGTTCGAGTCCGTTCCCGACTACTTCCGCTGGCCAGCCGATGGTGAGGCCGACGTCGCATGTGGGTTCAGAGGAGGCGCCGTCGGGGAGCACTTCTTTCCGCCAGTTCCTTCTCCGCTTGGGATGCGATCACCCCGCCGTGGTTTATACAAACACCTCCGGGGTCATTATTTTATTAGAGTGGGTCACCATCGCAACATCCGTAACTGCACCCACCGCCGTGAACCCGATTCCTCGCTCGAGGTTCCACGACCCCACGGAAGCCGTAAGAAGGAGGAATCCAAACACAGAATCAGTTTAATCGCCTGTGGCACTAGTTCCCACCCAAGATCAAGACTAAACCCTAAACCCCTAATTTGAGTAATTGTAAATTAATTTATAATTTGAGTTTAATTTTTTTGTAATTAAGGTTTAATTTTTGTAATTAAGTTGTAATATATTTAATAAAATTTGAGTTTGTTTTTTTATTGTAATTTAATTTTTCAATTTATTCAATTTTAATAACTTTGACAAAATAGAATTGGTTTATTTTTTTGTAATTAAGTTGTAATATATTTAATAAAATTTGAGTTTGCTTTTTTTATTGTAATTTAATTTTTTAATTTATTTAATTTTAATAACTTTGACAAAATAGGTTTGGTTTATTTTTTTTTGTAATTAAGTTGTAATATATTTAATAAAATTTGAGTTTGCTTTTTTATTGTAATTTAATTTTTTAATTTATTTAATTTTAATAACTTTGACAAAATAGGTTTGGTTTTTTTTGTAATTAAGTTGTAATATATTTAATAAAATTTGAGTTTGCTTTTTTATTGTAATTTAATTTTTAATTTATTTAATTTTAATAACTTTGACAAAATAGGTTTGGTTTATTTTTTTGTAATTAAGTTGTAATATATTTAATAAAATTTGAGTTTGTTTTTTTATTGTAATTTAATTTTTTAATTTATTTAATTTTAATAACTTTGACAAAATAGGTTTGGTTTATTTTTTTTGTAATTAAGTTGTAATATATTTAATAAAATTTGAGTTTGCTTTTTTTTGTAATTTAATTTTTTAACTTATTTAATTTTAATAACTTTGACAAAATAGGTTTGGTTTATTTTTTTTGTAATTAAGTTGTAATATATTTAATAAAATTTGAGTTTGCTTTTTTTGTAATTTAATTTTTTAATTTATTTAATTTTAATAACTTTGACAAAATAGAATTGGTTTATTTTTTTTGTAATTAAGTTCACCGTTTTTCCTCCAAAAAATAGATATTACATAGCCGCCATGAGACAAAAGACCTAAGAACACGGTCAACTATTCCGATTTGGACACGAGCGAGATGTATGGCCCGGGTTCCTACACCATCCGCGACAAATGACTTTGGTTGCTTGTTTCTGATATCCATATTGTTATGTATTCTAGTCGAGCACGGCCGACCTTTTGGTTTGCGCCTCAATTGTCTATCCAACATGACTTATATACGGTGCAAGCGATACCGATGACCACTTACGTTAATCTGGGACTGGTGGGAATACGTGTCTCTACACGTCGTACATGTTTTCTAATTTATACACTTCGTCGACATATCTCATTGGATCAAGACGGAGATTTTGACAAGCCGCAATTACATGGGCGCATGGGTAACGAAGTGCATCAAATATCCCACAGTCGCAGGTCCTATTTGTCAAATGTACACGATAATGGCCGCTAACAATACCTTGGTTCGGTCTCATCAAACTCCGTGACACGAAACCATAGGTTGTCGCGATCGTGACACACCGTGTGTATAGTGTTCGATTGCCTTCCCACGATTTATTTCTTGCAATACCTTCGGCTCCATACATGGCCTCCTTGCATCGCGCTTCTATAACTCACGCTCTATTCTAAATAGTGCAATTAATCGAAAATATGTCTCGCACAACCGATGTAATCGGCAGATGATGAGTTCCTTTCGTAATGTAATTTATGCATTCGCCGGGTTTGTGGTCATATGCCCATATCGTAGGGCCGCCATATGCTTGTGTCCACTGCTCAAAGGAATATTGCATAGGTAGTTGCGCCTTGACGTTATCTCGAGCGCAAATCGTCCCAAAGATCTCGTGAAAACGGTTTTATTGATCTTATACCGCCAATATACGTTGACAAATGAATATTACATATCACTCTTCAATTGAGAATAAATTGAATATTACAAACGAAATTATATCAATAGACATTTCATACCCATATTGGTCACTTGCCGTTTCTTTCTTTTAGATCGATGTTGCGCATAGTAGTTGGATGAAACATGCCTCAGGCAATATCGATGGTGTGTGCGATGCCACATGCTTCCCTGGCGTTCTATTGCCGCAAGTATTCCAGGCCCCGATCCGATATAACGATATATCGGGTTGGAGGCAAACATGCCTCCTTAACCTAGATAGGAAGAAGTCCCATCATCACCGACTCTTGTTATTGCAAACGCAATCGGAAGGATTCTCCCACAGTTGTCTTGTGCCACAAATAGCAATAGCTGATGCGATATCTACCATACATAAAGGTAATCGCAATTTGTACCAATGGCTTGCGATTTAAAGGCATCTCGGATTGCTTAAATGTCCAGAACAAACGCTTGAACACTGCACATCCACGAAGCAGACGATCGTTGTAGTACGCAGGTTCCGTTTCAAGGTCTGTCGTGCTACTTGGGACATATCTCTCCAGCACCTGACACCACGGCCACACTTCATTATATGAAGTGTCCCATCCACCGTGTAACTTTTCTAACGCCTTCTGCTTGGCTATCCAAGCCTTTTTGTAAGAGGGCGTGTACCCCAATTGGCTACGAATACTGCCAATTAAGGCCGGCACTGTAGTCTTGGGATCGACCTTCACCGTCGGCATTATTAGTTAAGCCAACATGTCTGAATCCATCTTCGAATGATCTTGTGTTACACCACATCAACGAAGCACGTTAAACAATGCAACATTACATATTATTATCATTATTTGAAATCACTTGAACACATAGTGGTACTGCATCAAGCAAGACATGTATGTGGACCTTTGTACTTTTTATCTCCCACAACCCGGTCCTTTTCCTCAACGACGCCATGATTTTCATGAACATGTGCCATCTTGCACTACACACTTCGCTCGAACTTATCCAAATTTTGATTTAACCACCTTGTAGTTAACCCCGTTCTTAATGTCAGATTGTTTCAATACAAAGAAGAAAAGTATTCTTGTTGGAAAATGGTTACCCACTTCTAATTGGTCCGAATCCAACGAAGAATCAGACGGTCCACGCCGTCCGTGTGGTAGTTCAGAAACTCAATGCATCATCTTGAGATAGATCGGCATTATGCATGTGGGCTAGAGGCGATACATACTCGAATAGCGGATCTTCTTCTTCTTCATCGACCCTCCATAACTCGCAACAAACGAGGGCCCTCGCAATGGATGTCGCCGAGTACATCATCCCTCCTTAAACATCTTTCAGAAGATTCCAATCGTATGTGGATTGCCAACCACTAGAAGTTGACGACGTCCCCCAATACGTATTTCT
The DNA here is from genome assembly GCA_025506655.1 of Gossypium rotundifolium. Classification (NCBI taxonomy): domain Eukaryota; kingdom Viridiplantae; phylum Streptophyta; class Magnoliopsida; order Malvales; family Malvaceae; genus Gossypium; species Gossypium rotundifolium. The sequence continues at coordinate 20,133,177 of CP106732.1, read as the reverse complement.
ATCATCGGACGTCGAATGACGGATATGCATGTCCCATCCACCAACCGAGTGCCGTGCAGGGGTTATGTTTTCCATACTACTACCGCACATGGGCACTTCTGTGTTTTGCCTCCCACTTACAGAGTGTCGGCTTGGGGTCGTGTATTCTCCTCGAACGGCAGTAGATGTCGAGGTCGCGCAAAGATCACTTGGAGATGAAAATTCTACATATACCTCAATATAGGGTGATCCACTGGCAAGATGAGTCTCCACCATTGCCTCAAAGCTCCGAGCACCTTTGATGTCGAACAACTCATATCTCACCGGATCAACCGAGGCGCAAAATCTATACTTAATACACTGAACTTTCATTGGCGTTGTTCAATATTTTACGCCTAATTCTTTTACTAAGTTCTACTAAATCGATGTTCGATTAAAACTCGATACTACTGTATTTTTCGATAAGAAAACAACGCCATTTTGGTGTCACGAACTTTACCGTCAGTAGTAAATAACAAAGATTAATACGTTCACTCATTTTCAATTTTTTTCCTTTTGCCTCAATTTCCTTATGCAACATCGTAATGAAATTTGACCGACTTATAGCCTAATTTTGCCGGAGATCATCAGCAAAAGCGCCCACGTGGAGCGCTTTTGAGTACGTGATATTGACAAAGGCACCCTCTCGAAGCATTTTTGGCCATTGTTTGTTGTAAACGCTCCTCAAAATTATTTTACGGAGATCATCAGTAGTAAAAGCGCGCCCACGGGAGCACTTTTCAAAGACGCATGTCGACAAAGGCGCCTCGCTAGAAGCGTTTTTGGCCAATGTTGTTCGTAAACGTCTCCTCAAAATTATTTTACGGAGACTCATCAGAGTAAAAGCGCGTCCACGTGGAGCGCCAAGATGCATGCTAACAAAGTGCCTGCTAGAAGCGCTTTTGGCCACCGTTTGTTGAGACATCTCATCAAAATTATTTTGCGGGGACTATTGGGCCAAAACTTCAAAAATAATTTCATAGGTTATTTCAAAAAGCACGCCAAGACGTTTTTGGGGATAAAGGATCAAAGCGCCACCGGGACGCGTTTTAGTCTTTATCCCCAAAACGCCACCGACGTGACGCGCTTTTGGGGAAATGGCCCTTTCCCGTAAATTTTCTACAAACTAGTCCATTTCCGTAATTTTTGAATTTTTAGGGCTTTTTTTGGTAAATTGCCCGTTATATTACTAATCTTATTTACATAATTTGAAAATTTTATTGACAAAAGATAATTTCCTATACATTTTGACCTACTAAATAATTAACTGAATTACATAATATATATTATAATTAAATTATTTATAAATTTAAATTACATAGTATTTATTATTAATTATTTAAAATTGATCAATAAGCAATCAATGATAACAAAAATATATGCTTAGAGAATAACCAAACAAATACGGATGCTACAAGAATTAGATAAAAATACATTGAATGTTTTTCTTATTAATTTTATTAGTAATTGTATTATTGAATACTTTCTTAGACTAATGTATAACCTTAAATTTAAACAACCAAACGACATAGGAAATTACAAGGTAATTACATTGTTTCAATCAAACATGTCTAAGAAATTGGAATTCCTATAATTATAAGAGGGCATAATTACTACCCTAGTAATTACAGGTGTAATTACTACTTTCACCTTATTACTCTATAGTGTCTAAACGATTGAAATCTTTAAAAAATTAAAATATATATTTTTGTTTTTTTATTATCACATTTTATTTCTATAGTTGTATACTTGTATTTTTCTTTCTTTCTTTTTACAAATATTTATTTATATATTATTTATATTAAGGTAAATTACACTAGAGGTCACCCTAAAATAGTATTTTTTTATTTTGGTTACTTTAATTTTTTTGTTGATTTAATCACCGCCGTTAAAAAATTAACCAAAATGGTCACCCAATTGTTAAACTTTAACGGATTGTTGACTGGACTTGCAAAAAAGAAAAAAAAAATTCTTTTAGTCCCTTTAAAAATTACAAAAAAAAAAAAGCTAATCTCTTAAATCTCTATAAAAAAAACTCATTAAGTAAAAATGATTTCTGGAAAATGATTTACTTTTCTGGAAAATGATTTACCAGAAAATATTTTCTTGTAACACCCCTTACCCATATTCAACGCCGGAATAGGGTACGAGGCATTACCGGAATTACAAATTTATTTATCGACCTTTTATTTCATTTCTTTTTTATATTTGAAACCAATCAAAATTAAACATATTGTCCCTTAAACATATTTATTTTTCTCGTCATGTCTTACTTAAATTTATTACTCGTCTCAACATACTTAATTACCTTGTATTTACATATTAAAGATAATCACATATTTACATATCATGATAAATATCATTCACTTGTCTCTTCTTCATAAACATAAATCAGTTAATTCATCATATTAATATTTCACATACCATCAACTCATATTTCCTTATATCACATAATTAAGTTACACGAACTTATCTAGTTAAATTTGCGTAAATAGCAAAATTTAAGGGCATTTTGGTAATTTTCTATTTTCATAAATTTTTCAACCGATCTAATCTAAATTAATAATTTCATACTTTCAATAATAAAATAATCCATTTCATGCAATTTGGTCATTTCCAACATTTTTACAAACTAATCATAAAATTTTACTTTTATTCAATTTAGTCCTTGAGCCTAAAACATTACAAATTAGCCATGCTAGCTGAATATTTATACATATTTTCCTCCTCCTCCTCTCCATTCCACATCCTTAATGTATATAACATGCTATAAGTAACATTATAAATAATTTCACTATTTACTCATATGTATATTCAAAACTGTCCATTTGAGTCATAGTTACTAAATTATTTATATCTTGAGTTATAGAACTCGAAATGAAAACCGTTAATTTTTCCTGAAACTAGACTCACATATATTTATACCATAAAATTTCCAGAATTTTTAGCCTAGCCAATTAGTACAGTTTATTCATCAAATTCACCCCTATTCTGTTGTCTGGCGGTGCTGACCCTTCTTCACTAAAAATTAGTTATCTCTTCATACAAGATTTAGATGATGTTCTTGTTTATTTCTATTGAAAATATACTCATTCAGGATTCTAAACATATAAATTTAAGCCCCTAATTATTTTTATTCAATTTTGATGACTTTCTAAAGATAGAACAGGGATCTCGAAATCACTCTGAACCAGTCTTACAAAAATATAAATATCTAAGAATACAGAATTCCTTTTCTTTCCATGTTTCTGTCATATGAAAATAGACTCAATAAGCTTTAATTCTATATCTCACTCAACTTCTAATTCAATTTCTACAATTTTGGTGATTTTTCAAAGTTAGACTACTACTGCTGTCCAAAACTGTTTTAATGCAAAATGTTAATTATCAAGTTTATAACACCTTTATTTCCTTTCTCTACAACATTTCCCATTACTTTCTCTTATTTTCCTTCTCTAACATATCAAGAACATAAAACTTTATATAAGAAAACTCAACATTAACATCATTTCCATGCTTTTACCACAATATCAAACTTAAAATATATTGAAAACATGACGTTCTTACCTTGTTTTATAGATTTCAATCTTTAATTTGATTTTCTCTCCTCCAGCTTCTATTTCTTGAATCAAACTTGATATTCTTGCTCCCCATAGTCTCCTTGTCATCTTTCTCTCTTGATGGCTATGTAAATTCTTTTGAATTCTAAGTGAAAATGGTGGATTTTTGGTGGAAGGACTAATTTGTAAAGAAAGCAAAACTTCTTTTCTTTCTCTTCTTCTCACGTTGGTTAGCATGGGAAAGAGATGATGATCATTCATCATCTTTCCTTCCTTATATACTACATAAATAATAATAAAATAATAATAAATAATAAAATATCTTATCAAAATATTAATAAAATAATATTTATCTAATTAAATAATTATAAAATATCATCACTATTATCATTACTTTCTAGATTTCACTTTCTAGATTTCTCTTTCTTCTAATTGACCATTTTGCCCTTTGTGATCTTTTAAATTCCACCTTGAATCATCACATAATTTGATAAAATTTTGAATTAGTCCTCATAATTCTTTACCTATTCAATTTGGTCCTAATTCATCCATTTCCTTAGTTTCTAGATTATTCCACCCCTAAAATATTTACACTATTGGTCCTTAAACTTTTCATATTTACACTTTAACCCTCAAATTTTGAGTATTTACTCTTAGGTAATAAAACTTTTCTCACTTTTACAATTTAATCCTATCTTGAATTAATAATGTAATATATCATAATATATTTCCCAATGTTGACATAATCCAGATTTCCCCTTCTCGTCACTTTATTTTCTTATTTTACTATATTAAGGATAATATTTCACTGTAAAAATTTTCGGGGTGTTACATTTCCCTCCCCCTTAAAAGAAATTTCGTCCTCGAAATTTTCTTGTTTTCTTATTGATCATGAACTTCATTATTTCCACAATATCTATAGCTCCTTTGTACACATATTTATTTAGTTTATCATTTATATCCATTCCATATCCTTTCAATTCACAATTTATTTTTAATTCAATATTGCGAACATACCTAATTATAACGAAAATTGCTTACCTTTTTATAAGAGGCCCAATAGACTAAATAGAACATTTAAGATATACGGAACAAATATAAAAGTGTATTATGATGTACTATTAATCAGATAGCACTTGATGAGTACCAAGGTGTTATTATCAGAGAATGCGTTAGAGTCCCTTAATGGTATACAACTAATATATTAGTAGATCTAATCTCATTTACTTGGATAAATTACATTATGCACGCATATCATTTTTACACTTTTAGCATAATGTTTTTACATACTTTACAATTTAATCATTGTGCTAAAACCCGAATGTTTATATATTTTCTTACTTTAATATATGTAATATATTTCAATATTTACTAGTCATTCTTAATTTACTAATAATTCTTATTATGTACTTCACATTTCATTTTCCAATTCCAATTTCACTTTCAATTTATTCACAACTAAATTTAATTTCACTTCCTCATCAATATACAATTCAATACTAATATTTATCCATCACTTAATCCAATTTCCATTTAATTCAACAATAACACTTACCTCACACTTCATTTACTATACGCATAATTTAAATTTAACATTTAATATTAAATAATAGACATCAAACATGTAACAATATAAGTCATATGTATTAATTTATACTTTAATTTCATACCTCAACAATAATCTTTCATCAAATAGCATCATATATCATCTATATTATCTAATCAACTTATGAACCTTTGGTTCAAGTTTTCAATTTTATATATCAATTTTAATTCATAATTCCATTTTTTTCAGATCATCAATAATTCAATCGATCAAATTCATTCAATTTTCTCATTTCATTTATTCAACTGATTTCAATATCAATAATTGATATTTTAGCAAATTTATGAACCTTAAGTTCATCTTTCAATTCTCACATTTCAATTCGATTCACAATTCAACTCATAATATCTTTCTTATATTTTTAGTAGTACAATCAATCAAATTTATTTAATTTTCTCATTTCAGCTTATTCACCCTATTAACAATCCGGACTTTGACGGATATACGGATTTCAACCCAAACACACCAGTACGGCACATTGTGCCTAAAACGGTACATAGTACCTGATCAGTATACGACACACGAGGTGCCTGAAATACGACACATAAAGTGCCTGATATGACACACGAGGTGCCTGATACGACACATAAAGTGCCTGATACGACACACGAGGTGCCCGATCGACACACGAGGTGCTCAAATACGACACATAAAGTGCCCGATCGACACACGAGGTGCCCGATCGACACACGAGGTGCTCAAATACGACACATAAAGTGCACGATCGACACACGAGGTGCTCCGATACGACACACGAGGTGCCTGAAATACGACACATAAAGTGCCTGATCGGCAAAGCCGATAAATCCCGTACTCTTCCAAATCCTATGGCATGCCAATTATATCCGACTAATCCGATAAGTTAATAGGGAAATCAATTCTCATTTTAATTTCACTTAATATTCATATCTACCCCTATTAACAAGACTCGGACTTTGACGGATACGCGGATTCCAACCAATCACACCAAAATAATGAAATCCTCCATTACACACCAGTATATCATATCCTCCCAAACACACCAATAAGGCATTAAATGCCTCTTCGGATAAACCGAAGAATATAATACAGAATTATCACCTCTACCGAGCCTCAAATCTCCTCATCACATCACAAATCCTATGGCATGCCATTTGTATCCAATCTAGTCGATAAGTTAATAGGTATTTAAATTATTTTTTTCAAATTCACTTTTTTTTATTTTCTAATCAAGATACAATTCAATACCAATACATATTTCACATATTCACATATAATCATACTTCAATTCAGTTCAACCACTTTTCAATCAATACACGATTCATATATTTACACATATTCACAATTTAATGCATTTTTATTCAATTCGTATTTTTAATTTATTGTCCAATCAAATTTAAAATCACTAATTACTTTTCAATCAATATACATTTCAATTACTCGCATATTTTCTTTATTTAATATACCTTCAAATATTCAAATAATTCATAATTCATTACGTAATTTAAATAACTTTCTAAATTCCAGTTCATTTTATTTTCACTTCTTATTTCAATCATTTCCACAAGATTGCAGAATTCATTACATCAATGATTCATAGTTTAATGCAATACACATAACAATATTCAAGAACTTCACAATTTAGTTCAAGACTCAAAATAATATTCAAGATTCCATAATTCAGTTTTAGTATCGGTTTCAATTTCATTACCCAATCATAAATTTATCATTTTACTAAACACTTACCTTAAAATACTTACCACAAATAATTAGTAAATTACACATAATAATGATAAAGTTTGAATTATAGTGATACAAATATCATCAAAATTAGAAGATATCACATTGTCTCAAGTTATATATTAATAATGGCATATATTTCTAGACTCTACATATACTATATTTGGTCCGAGAACCGACTAAACCATAGCTCGATATTACTAAATGTAACACCCTTACCCATATTCAACGCCTAATAGGGTACGAGGCATTACCTAATTACAAATTTATTTATCGACCTTTTATTTCATTTCTTTTTTATATTTGAAACCAATCAAAATTAAACATATTGTCCCTTAAACATATTTATTTTTCTCGTCATGTCTTACTTAAATTTATTACTCGTCTCAACATACTTAATTACCTTGTATTTACATATTAAAGATAATCACATATTTACATATCATGATAAATATCATTCACTTGTCTCTTCTTCATAAACATAAATCAGTTAATTCATCATATTAATATTTCACATACCATCAACTCATATTTCCTTATATCACATAATTAAGTTACACGAACTTATCTAGTTAAATTTGCGTAAATAGCAAAATTTAAGGGCATTTTGGTAATTTTCTATTTTCATAAATTTTTCAACCGATCTAATCTAAATTAATAATTTCATACTTTCAATAATAAAATAATCCATTTCATGCAATTTGGTCATTTCCAACATTTTTACAAACTAATCATAAAATTTTACTTTTATTCAATTTAGTCCTTGAGCCTAAAACATTACAAATTAGCCATGCTAGCTGAATATTTATACATATTTTCCTCCTCCTCCTCTCCATTCCACATCCTTAATGTATATAACATGCTATAAGTAACATTATAAATAATTTCACTATTTACTCATATGTATATTCAAAACTGTCCATTTGAGTCATAGTTACTAAATTATTTATATCTTGAGTTATAGAACTCGAAATGAAAAACCGTTAATTTTTCCTGAAACTAGACTCACATATATTTATACCATAAAATTTCCAGAATTTTTAGCCTAGCCAATTAGTACAGTTTATTCATCAAATTCACCCCTATTCTGTTGTCTGGCGGTGCTGACCCTTCTTCACTAAAAATTAGTTATCTCTTCATACAAGATTTAGATGATGTTCTTGTTTATTTCTATTGAAAATATACTCATTCAGGATTCTAAACATATAAATTTAAGCCCCTAATTATTTTTATTCAATTTTTGATGACTTTCTAAAGATAGAACAGGGGATCTCGAAATCACTCTGAACCAGTCTTACAAAAATATAAATATCTAAGAATACAGAATTCCTTTTCTTTCCATGTTTCTGTCATATGAAAATAGACTCAATAAGCTTTAATTCTATATCTCACTCAACTTCTAATTCAATTTCTACAATTTTTGGTGATTTTTCAAAGTTAGACTACTACTGCTGTCCAAAACTGTTTTAATGCAAAATGTTAATTATCAAGTTTATAACACCTTTATTTCCTTTCTCTACAACATTTCCCATTACTTTCTCTTATTTTCCTTCTCTAACATATCAAGAACATAAAACTTTATATAAGAAAACTCAACATTAACATCATTTCCATGCTTTTACCACAATATCAAACTTAAAATATATTGAAAACATGACGTTCTTACCTTGTTTTATAGATTTCAATCTTTAATTTGATTTTCTCTCCTCCAGCTTCTATTTCTTGAATCAAACTTGATATTCTTGCTCCCCATAGTCTCCTTGTCATCTTTTCTCTTGATGGCTATGTAAATTCTTTTGAATTCTAAGTGAAAATGGTGGATTTTTGGTGGAAGGACTAATTTGTAAAGAAAGCAAAACTTCTTTTCTTTCTCTTCTTCTCACGTTGGTTAGCATGGGAAAGAGATGATGATCATTCATCATCTTTCCTTCCTTATATACTACATAAATAATAATAAAATAATAATAAATAATAAAATATCTTATCAAAATATTAATAAAATAATATTTATCTAATTAAATAATTATAAAATATCATTACTATTATCATTACTTTCTAGATTTCACTTTCTAGATTTCTCTTTCTTCTAATTGACCATTTTGCCCTTTGTGATCTTTTAAATTCCACCCTTGAATCATCACATAATTTGATAAAATTTTGAATTAGTCCCTCATAATTCTTTACCTATTCAATTTGGTCCTAATTCATCCATTTCCTTAGTTTCTAGATTATTCCACCCTAAAATATTTACACTATTGGTCCTTAAACTTTTCATATTTACACTTTAACCCTCAAATTTTGAGTATTTACTCTTAGGTAATAAAACTTTTCTCACTTTTACAATTTAATCCTATCTTGAATTAATAATGTAATATATCATAATATATTTCCCAATGTTGACATAATCCAGATTTCCTTCTCGTCACTTTATTTTCTTATTTTACTATATTAAGGATAATATTTCACCGTAAAAATTTTCGGATGTTACATTTCGGTGTTTGGATGAATCATGTAAAATATTTTACATTGTTTGGCGATTTCACGAAAATGTTTTCCGGAAAAGTTGATTTTACATATATATTAATAAATTTATTACATATTAACAATTTTTATATTTTAAAATGTTTTTACATATATTGCAATGATTTATTTATTATAAATAAATTAGATTAAATATATAATAATACTAAATTATTAAAATTGTCTATTTAGTATGCTCATAACCTCAAAAGCATTTTGAGAAGCAAAACTAAACTAAACCTAAATTAGAAAATGATAGAAATACATATTTAAAATGTTAAGATACGCTTGAAATACATTTTCTTTAAACAAAATGTTCTTAATTTATTCCAAAAATAAATCAGGATTATTATTATATAAAAATCACTATAAATATTAATGAAAAAGTTTAGTTATTATTTAAATATTAATGAAGATGGCATATCAAGCAATGAGAGTGCCTACTTATTGTAATTTTAAACTTTCACATAAATTTGTTTTCTTTGATTTGCTTTGCACACCAGCTCACCACCTTGACTTGAGAAATACTTAACCTTTGAGAACCAAACAAGAGCTGGTGCATATGATTGTTTTCCAAAATGCTTCTATACCTTACTTTATATATATTATCTATATGATAAAATCATTTTTCACAACACATTCGGATCCATGTTTGGAAAATAATGCAAGGGTCTGTCCGGCTTAACAAATATGGCAGTCAAACCAAAATAAGATGCACATATAAATGCATGTCAATATATATATATATATAGCCTCAGAATAGAAGGATTAAAGAGTATTCCTAGCTCAAAACCTCTGGTTCAAGGATTGCATTTCGCATACTAACGTGCAAGCATGTCAACTTATTGATTAAACAAAATTCAACTGCTTTGTTATTAGGGAAGTATGTGTATCGGTTTCAAACAACAAGTTCGAACCTAAAACATCTCTCTCAATCGCATTTTAGCCTTATATGCTTCCCATCCTTGAAGGCGGTATTTGCGAAGTGCCTCTGCGGGGTTTCTTGCCTTTATGATTCCGCCCCACAATTATTATGTCACTACCCCTATCAAAGATGACCTCGAATAACATTTATCTCGGTTACTAATGCAGATAAGAGTAAGCAAAACGCCACTAGAAATGACAAAACCAGCATCACACTAATATATAGTGCGTTTTGGGAAAAAAGACAGGTTTTGACACAACAGACAAGAGAGACATTTTCGTTCACCTTAGTCATTTTCTAGACAAGACATTTAAAAGAATTTTCCAGAAAATTCATATATACAAAATAGCCTTAGAGAGGAAGAGTTAAAGCGTAGAACGAGCAATGATAGGACCAAATACTTACGAATATGGAGTGTTATATTTGCGGCCAAGATCATCACCACCCTTTACCATTTGGACTCGGGGTTGCTGAATGAATCTCGGATTTACCGGTGCCCTGCACCATGAAGCGAATTGACCGAGATAAAACCAATGACAAAATCAGAATGCTACTTTATAAAGTCAAATTTCAACATGATACCTTTACTCTTTTTTTTTCTTTTTGGTAATAGCAATAAGAAATTACAAATTTATGCAACTTCAATAGAGGATTTCGAAGCTATAGTGTTTCACTATAAGGAAGGGAAGAACAACAATCACAGACTAACCCGGATGTCTAAAATCAGGTAGAGAACGAACTATTCAGTGAATGAAAAATTAGTCGCCTTATTAATACTACTACTCTTGCTATTGCACATTTGACTAGAGGCACACTAACCCTTCAATCACAAAAACACAATCCAACTTTAAAAGTTAATGTTCCATGGCAAACTCACAAGGACCATTTGACTAGAGCCTACAGTATTGGCATGGTTCATTGTTTTCAATCATTCTTATAACACACATAAAAGATAAAACTAGTCAAGAGAAAAGATGCATTACCAGATTGCATCCATGCCTTCCGAATTGCATCTCTATTCTTCTTTCGTCCAAATGTTGTGATGATACCAATAACATTTAAAAGCCTTTTCTTAGAATGAGTACCATCATTTCCCGAGTACTCCTTTGAAACATAACCTTCTTGCTTAGCAGTAGCTAGATGCATCTGAATGGCTGATAAGTTTTTTCAATTGCTCCCTGGAATGCATTGCTTTATCAAATTAGATTCAATACACAGAACATAAATGTAAAAGTAATTAAGTAAAAAACTTACTTGCAAGTAACGATCTTTAGCGTCTCAGAAACAGATACAGAAGAATGACCCTGAAAAAGTTTAAAAACTAAATGTCACCAAAATCCAACCGATTTGTACCAAAATAGATAATCTTCAAACTCTTAAACACCATCACTTTATATCATATTATATATAATCCAAATCAATGGCCAACAATAAATTTAATGCGAAAGTATCAAGTTTGATAGAAAATGTAACAGCAATGAAAGAAAATGCATATCATCATCCTCAAACCTAGGCACGGCCAAGAACCAGATGTACTAAATTTGAAAGCATAATCTAAAAGCTAAATAAGGCGAGATCAAGAAAACGAGAAAAGAAAATCACCTGACCAGTTCTCCTATCAAGTTCTTTAATTAAATATAATCTGCTCTCTGCCTCCTACCACATCCTACATTTAAATACAAAGCTCAAAATAAAAATTCCTCAATAAACCTAAAACAAAAAAGTTAAAAAAGAAAAAAGAAAGAGCAAAAACTAACCGGCCAGCGACGTAAATCGTAGCCATCGTAGCGAACATGGCGAGAAGCAAAGCAGAAATTCTAGAACAGACACAAGCCAGTATTACTTGTTAGATCAGGGGTAATACATTTTTTGCAAAAACAGACCTACTGGCAAACCAGAATCAAGCAATAAGAGATTAATCAGTCAGAAATGAAACATTAGAGAAATACCTGGATGAGCTTAGAGATGAATTTTTTCAAGATTCCAAGACCCAGCAAAAGGAGAGATTCCAAGATCCAACGAAATGAGGAATCAGAAAAGTCTAAGAAAGAGAGAAAGAGATTTGTTGGCTGAGAAAGAAAGAAGGAATGAAGAAGGGAAGAAAGGAGAAAGACTTACCTGGATGAAAGGAAAGATCAGGAAAATGTCTTACGGAAAAGAAATCGGTAAGACGTTTTCCAAAATTAAGGAAGGGATTTTACCCGTGTTGGAAAATGTTTTCCTGGGTAATTCATTTTCCAACCAAACAAACAGCGTAAAATGGGGAAAATGTTTTCCGGAAAACATTTTCCCCCTATCAAACAGACCCTAAATAACATAAAAGATGCTAGGTCTAGCCTCTGATATCCTTGCTCCACCGTCTTCCCCACTATCTCCTTCGTTTCCTCCTCTGATCTGGACAATAAGGTAAATTTCTTAATTACCCATGTTTACTCATTTATTTATTTTCCATATAAATAGTTTAGTTGCACTAGTTTTTCAAATGCACCATAGTTATCCATGTTTTCTCATTTATTTATTTTCCAACCAAAGTCAACGGTGACATTAACAGTGGAGGAAAGGGAAGGTATTGAATGACATTTTTTAGGGCGAAAACCATGACAAAGTTTTCTTGGTCAGGTGAAAGACAATGGAGCAGAGACGGTGGCAACGTCATAAAGGGTGGAGCTACGGTAAATCGCTATATTTTTCTTTGCCTAAGCATAAAAAATTAAAAACTTCGTGGGTATAGCAACGATGTTAACTAAAAATTTGTAATTTTTAAAGGGACTAAAGAATTCTTTTTCCTTTTGCATGTCCAATTAGCAATTCATTAAGATTTTAACGGTTGAGTGGCCGTTTTGGTTAATTTTTCTAAAGATAGTGACTAAATTGATAAAAAAAAAGTTAGAGTTATCAAAATAGGAATGGCGCTTTTAAGTGTGACCTTTGGTGTAGTTTGTCCTATATATTATACATAATACTAGTTTGCATAATACACGAGTTTATTATATTTATTTGTTAAAATATATTAAATCGTTTATTTAAAATATATTTAAAATTGTAATGTTTGAAAAATAATATGTTTAAAATTAAACAATCATTGTTGAAATAATTTATTTTAGCAAAGGTTAAAATTTCTTTATAATTTAATATAAATCAATCAATACATCATAGTTTTTAGGTATATGACAAATTTAACTCTTATCATTTATATTTTTGTCAATTTGACTCATATGCTTTTTTTAATCTAAATTGGGCCTTCAACTTTTTAAAAGTGTCGAACTTGACCAAGAACCTTTTCAAAAGAGTTTAATTATTGTTTTTTAATGAAAATACTAACTAAAATGTTAAAATTTTAAACATGATAGGTAAAATGGAAATAACATGTACTTCATGCTAATTTTATGATTTTTTTGTATTTTTGAATATTTTAAAATAACTTATTAATCGGAATATAAGATAAATAGTGTTATGTCAACCTTAAGTATATGTGAATTGTCACACGGGTTACTATGTTAACATTGTTAAAAATTAATATTTTAGTTAGCATTTCCAGTTAAAAAAACGATTTGACTTTTTTTAAAGGTTAAGGGTCAAATTTAGCTCAAAAAAGAATAAAAGTCAAATTGACAAAGATGGAAATATTGAGGGCTAAATTTTTCATTATGTCTAGTTTTTATGATATATGTGTTGTCTGTGAATCATTTAAAAAACATAAACTATTAAAAAATAATAATTATATGAAAATAGTTTAGTTTGTAAAAAATAAATTAAAGTACAAAACTTGTAAAAATTAAGACCTAAACCAAAAGGACCTAATTATAAAAATAAAAAGCGAACTTAGGTATTAAATCAAATAATTTAAGACTTCAAATTAGAGATAAAATTGAAGAAATGAAAATGTGTAGGACTTAAAAACAAAATTAAACTAAATAGAGTTAAAATTTAAATAAGTGATGTGATATTTTAAAATGGAATTACAATAAAATAAAAATAAACTTAAAAGTGAAATTAAATATAGTAATCACCTAAAAACAAATATATCAAAGACAAAAATAGCTTATTTATATAATTCAAAAGGTGAAAATTATCTTATCATGTAATATACCCGCGTTATAAAGGATCAAATAAAAGAAAGTATGATAGTTGATCGAGGTTTAGGTCGGTTGGTATTGACATTGTTACCAGCGTAGGAGAATGTGGGTTCGAGCATGCTGAGGTACATTTATCAACCTATTTAAAGGTTGGGATGAGTTATTGGAAGTTCTAAACATGGTATAAAAAAATAATGCATCAACAATAATACAAAATTAAGTATCATGTACATTCTTTCCCAGGTCTTATACAAGCATATGAATGCTTTAAAGTCAATCCAATATCAAATAGGGACCTTTTTGCAATATTTTTTTTTAAATTTCAAATCAAGTACACCATAAATATATTATTCAATATTCAATCATGTCATAAACACCTAGATATTATGATACATAATTAAATATGAGCCTTAATTGACCTTATGAAAGCTCTTTTGTTGACTCGAGCATGAGTTAGGACAAAAATGCAAAGTTTTCAAAGTTTCCAGATCAGGTATCAATACCCCATATAACTACCGATACCAATCTAACCTTCGATGTTTCGAAAAATTGATTTACAACCAAAGGTATCGATATCAAACATAAAGTACCAATACTTCCTTCAAGGTATCGATATCAAACATAAAGTACCAATACTTCCTTCAAGGTATTGATACCTTACCTTTGTATCAATACCATTTTGAGGTCCGATATTTGAAAATTTTGGAAAAAGACACTAAGTGCCGATACCTCTTAGCCAAAATGGTAAAAAAATCACATGTTGGTACCTTTTTCATGCTAAAACAACTTTATTATCCAAATGGTGCTTAAAATCACACTCAAACCTGCATAAAACATACCAATATACATGTTAAAACATGACAATTAACTAATTCTAACTACCCATTCCAACATGCCACACTTTGGCACCAAATCAAGCCAATTCAATTTAATTAAACTCAATCTATCAATCATTCCCTTTAACCATTCCATATCACCATCTACCATATCAATTCATCAAGAAAATTTTGTCATTCAAATACCACATTTATAGCTTATTACCTAACCAACAAGGCACTAATCAATTATGTCGCAAAAGATATAAAACATGCATTCATTCATCACACTCAATAATATAGCAATTTCATGTGAATGTATCATATCTTAGTAATTCATATGCAATCCCTATATATACCATTCTCTACTTCAAATATGCACTTCAATGTCTTAATCATATTGTTCCTAAGAATTATTCAAGCTATCTAATTACGCATTTCATGCTAGTTTTACACATTAATACCATATCCCTAATAGGCTATCAACAATGAATCCATTCATAAATAAGAGCATATAAGCAAGCATTCGTACAACACTATAGCCATTTGATCAAATATACATATTAAATTACCATCTCCAAATGTCATATGAACTTAAACGCAAACCAAAATTTGACTCATTTAGGTACATGACACTCTAGATACAACAAAAAGCATACAAACTTTGCTGAAACGGGGAAAAATTTTTGGATGCTAGAACTTTGCTTGAACTATTAAAAATCTATTATACCTGCTCACAGGAAAAACAAACTGCACGCTGAGCAATATGCTCAGTGGTAAATCTATAATTCAAGACAATTTTAATAAGGTTATGATAATGCACACAATGAATAAATACTCTAAACTCATATGATATACATTTAATCAAATTCATACATAGCATTATAAGTAATTCCGAGTCTTATAGTTTTTCTCAGTCGCAACTTTTTAGGCTCGTTTTTCAATACATTTTGCATATACACTTTATAACATTCTTCACATTTGTTGGACAATTCTTTTGTTTATAACTCTATTAACCAACATATCACAATTCAATAACTTATATAACATAGTTCATCACAACCCCATTCCAATTATCAAATATCAAGTAAATTCTAAATTTTGTACTTTATTCAATTTAGTCTCTATCTTGAAAATCAATTTTAAACACACCAAATCAATTCCAATAGTCATCAATTACTTATTTCAACAACATATGATGTGAAATGACATGAAAATACAGTAATTAAATAGGTTTCGAATCATAGAAATACAAACCGAAAGCTCGCGTCCTTCGTCGTTGGACTAAAGTTGGAATGTTTCAAACCCTTTTCTTTCTTCAAGTTTCGGCAATGGAGAAAAAGATGAAGAAAAATAAAGGTGACATCCTTAACTTTTAGTTTGTATACTTTTAATTAAAACATAATTAATCATAATTATTTAATTAACCTTTAATTAAGTAAAATTAATTACCATTAATAAGTTAGTAGACTTTAATGTCATTCCATCGCCGTTTGACATTTTAAAATGGGTTCAATTGCTTAATTGGTCCCCAATAAATTAAAAATTCATAGTAATATGAAAAATTAGTATTCAAGATTGAAAACGTAGAATATGAGAGTATGTGATGTTTTCATGAGGGGGAGTAAATCGCGTTGTACTCCTTTTCCCTTAACCGAGGTTTTGTTCCATTAGGTTTTCCTGGTATGGTTTTTAACGAGGTAGCATATTATGCGTATTACAGATGTATACTCTTTTTTCCTTTACTATGAATTTTTTTCCCATAGAGTTTTTATCTTAGTAAGGTTTTAACGAGACACATTATTTACGAATGGACATCCAATAAGGAGTGTTATGAACATCTTATTAAGTGGATGTCCATCAAGCTCTAGATAAGTTGTGATATACTTTAAATTCTAATAATCATTAGAAGTTGATCTCTATTTCATTTATACTTCTTATACCTATAAATATAGACTTTGGAGAAGCATTGTAAATTACTTATATTAATCAATAAAATACACTCTCTCTTTGCTCTCTTATTTTTTATTATTTAATCTCTGTCTATTTATTTTATAATACTTACTAATATATACCGCCAAATTTGGAATAATTTTTTTCTTATTCATAACTAGAAAATAATAAACTAATTTTGAATAAAAATTTGAAAAAGTATTTTATCAATTACATATTAAGATTGATTAGATTAGAAATTAAAATATTCCACTCGTTTTGTATAATAAAAAATTATTATAGGAAAAAATCTAAATTATTAAAAATTTGCAAGTTTAATAATTTAAATATATTAGATATTACTGTAGTAAATTTGATTTGAATCTAAGTAATACTTTTAATATACCAACAAATTTGAAAAAAAGTTGCAGGGTAATACTTTAAATATGTGTAAGATTAATAAATTAAATT
This sequence comes from Gossypium rotundifolium, assembly GCA_025506655.1. Lineage (NCBI taxonomy): Eukaryota > Viridiplantae > Streptophyta > Magnoliopsida > Malvales > Malvaceae > Gossypium > Gossypium rotundifolium. The sequence goes on along the minus strand of CP106732.1, from coordinate 20,115,535 downwards.
TGATTTTAATTTTTTAAAATTAATAGTATGTTGAAAAATGAAATTATGATACTGTCTAATAAAAGGAAACTTTTAATTGATATATCAACTTTAAAAGTATTAATTTTTTACACAAAGCATAGTTTTTTTTTTTTTTTTAATTCTAGACCCCAACGTTACATTGAATAACCATCCATATATCAAGGGTTTAATATGACAATAATCCCTACTATATTTGACATAAACATTGATTATGGGAAAAAAATTTCAAATTAGAAATTAAATTAATTTTATATAACAATAATCCATGCTAGATTTTGTTTAAATTAATTATTCTTATTGTAGAAGGCCCAAATTGCCCGGGGCCCGTTTTACAACCCAAACCCGAATAGCCCACTAAAGCTAACCACCAGACCTAACCTAAAACAGACCTTGGCCCAATTGGCCCAATACCCAAACTAAACCCCAACACTCTTATCAGGAAAAGACAAAACCCTAGCCGCCTAGGGTCCTCGACCCTTGATTTGTTCAACTCACCTTTCGACCAGCAGTCCCGTCCCCTAACCTGCTCCACCGCCCTTCGCGCGCCTCGCCCATACCCTGCAAAAAGAAACCGACACGCAGAGGCAATAGAGGCAATAGAGCAGAGAAATATGCAAAGGAAATGACAGAAGTATTTGTAAATAGCTATAAAAAGCCAATTAAAATCCATTGTAAAGAGGGTTTTTTTTTTCGGAGACAAAAAAAAAGGAGATTTTGAACACAAAAATAACAGAGATTCAAGCAAGGATTCGGGAAGTAAAAACCAAAAGCAGAAATTCAAACGGGTACACACCCACGAATCAACACAAAAAAGAGCAAAAATCCTATTATTAAATCGAAATAGAACTGAGTTTTCTATTTTTCGGAAGGTGATTTATGTTTTAAAAGCTTCATTCTTTACGATCCTTTTTTATTATATCGTTTTATCTATTTTATAAAAAAAAAGGAAAAAAAGGGGAAATTTTACTGTTAGCCATAAAACGGACGTCGGCCGAACAACACCGAAACCCTTGACTGCGGGGAAAAAAAACAAAGCCAAAAGTTTTTTTTAAAAGCGGCACAAATGAAATAAAAAGAAAATTTTACTCTTATAAATGTTTCAAAATGACGCAGATTTAGGGCTGATTCGGTGGCCCCAAAGCAGCGTCGTTTACTTCTATAACCCGCGTTGACCCGACCGAGCCGGAGGATCCGCGTTTTTGTTGATTGCGGTAATTGCGCTTTAGGTCCTTCCGCATTTTCATGTTGTTAAAATCAAATTTTTAATTATTGCAATATTGGCCCAGAAACTTCACGCGGTTTGCGATTCGGTCCTTCCCTCAAACGCCACGTTTAACCTACTGGGGAATATTACCTTTTTGGTCCCCCACCTTTTATGCCGTTTCTCATTTAGCTCCCAAACCTCTGTTTTATTTATAATTTGACCAAAAACTTCCGTTTTTAATGCATTTTAACCCTTTTTTACTATTTTGCAATTTTTGTTATTATTATTACTATTATTAATATTTCTATTTTTATTACTATTCCTTTCCTGTTTATTATTATTATTATTATTATTATTATTATTATTATTATTATTGTTATAACTATTCCTTTATTTTGTTTTTGCATTATTATTAGCATCACCTTATTATCATTTCTATTATTGCTTTTGTTACCATGTTCTTTATCATTATTGTTATTATTATTATTATATTTTATTATTACTATTATTATTACTATTATTATTGTCGTTACTTTATTTTGTTATTATTTTGTTATTGTTATTATTCTTAATATTTTTATTTTATTATTGTACTATACTATTATTGTTAGTATTATTACTCTTATTTTATTTATTATTACCAATACTTTATTTTTCATCTTTTATTATTATCACTATTATTATTTTATTTTCATCATTCTTTATTATTGCTATACTATTATTATATCTATCTATTTTCTTTCATTATTCTTGTTTTCTATTGATATTATTATTACTATTATTTGGTATCATTATTAATATTATTATTTCTATTGTTAGTCTCTTTATATTTACTATATTTATATTTACGCTTATTTTCTTAGTTTCATATTATATTATTAAACAAAATATATTCGTAAAATTATCCTATTTCATCTAAAGGTTTTTAAAACAAGGCAATGTTTTGTATTTAGAAGTTCGAGAATAGTGCCCTAACGTCTTTGGGTTTCGATTTCTCGTTTGACTAAATAACTAAACATCCTTCTAAAAGATTTCGTAAATCACGAGACAACTTTGATTACGAATGTTTAAAATATCATGTCCTAACGTCTTTGGATGTGATGTTTGTATCCTCTCGAACAGTAATCTCAAATTCATTAAATTATCCAAACATTTTTAAAGGATCATTATTTTAAAATCTTTTCAAATTTCCGACATTAAGACACTAATTAATCATTTTGGTACCAATTTTGGGCGTGTCGAGGTGCTAACCCTTCCTCGTAATGTAACCGACTCGAACTCGTTTTACGGATTTCGTAGACCAAAATCTTTGTTTTGATAAATCAAGCATTAATTAAAACAACTGCTTTCTGAGGTGACCGGTCACACCTCAACAAAAACGATTGGTGGCGACTCCTATCTTTTTTTTCGTTTTAAAAACCAAAGTTGAACCCCTTTTTGTTTTCCAAAAAAATGGTTACGACAGCTTGGCGACTCCACTGGGGATGATTTAGAAAGTCAAGCCATAAATTGATTATTTTCTGTCTTTTGTCGGAAATTTGAAAGTTAGATTTGAGAATTACGATCCTTTTATTGCATGTTGTTTTAATTTCGGCATTACATTGCATGACCGTTGTGGTCGCACTTTTAAGTGGGAGTGAGAAGCTACTCCTTCGTGAGGTTTTCACCTCCGTGCAGGATAGTGGATCGTTTTCGGGATACATCCGTACCTATGTCTTCGTGAGATTTTCATCTCCGTGCAGCCATAGGGAAATGCATTCCCCTGAACTGAACTCGGTTCATATGAGCCTATAATGGGTGAGGATCGAGAAATCTGCTGGTTCATGTACCCCTCTTTAGAACCGAACCTCATGTAGTAAGCCCTAAGAACCCACCCTAGGTAGAGCCGTGCCAAACCCTAGTGGTTACCAGATTAGGCATTTTTATTCTTTTCTTACTGTGTATGAAATATTGATTTGCTTCATTTTTATTTTTGCATGGCATATTCATCAAAAAGGTGTTGATTCATATTCAATTGCTAAACAGATAGCTTGTCATGGAAATGGGGTTTCTTGATAAAGTGGAGGACAATGCAGCCGTCCGAATATGGGCCGAGACAATGCAACAAGAAAAAGGTGATAGTCTTACAGAAGGGCACATGTCAGAATTATGGGACTTCACACTTATCAGCGTAACCCAAAATAATCTTCAAGAGATGAAAGAGATATGGAGTCAATGGGACGACGAGATCAAGCAACTATTTTCTTGTCATTACGTTGATCCGCTTATCTACTCGACATCAAGGTAGACCAGCACTTATTACGAGCTATAACCCAATTTTGGAATCCTGCTTATAGTTGTTTTACTTTCGGAAGCGGACTGGTACCTACTATAGAAGAATACATACTTTACTCCGTTGCCCAAAAATTCAAACCGACAAAGTTTATGCAAGACACAGTAATGTCCCTACATTATTAAAAAAGTGATGAATATTACGGGGATGAGCAAGCAGTGGGTTCTGTTCGGATAAAACAAAGGGAGATTGTAAGTGGATCCTTGGAGAAATTTAAGGGATTTGATCATAGCGCATCCTGACGTGAAGAAAAAGGTTGACATTTTTGCCTTGAGCATTTATGGACTGATTATTTTCCCTAAAGCTCTAGGGCATGTAGACGAGGCGGTCTCAAACTTATTCGACAGATTGGATAGAAGAGTCACACCCGTTCCTGCAATTCTGGCCGAAACTTTCAGGTCCCTAAGCGCGTGCCTAAGAGCAGGCGAAGAAAGATTCACCGGTTGTGCACAACTCTTACTAGCATGGTTCTACAGTCATTTTTGGAAAGCGAAAAAGGTATCGTGTCGAATCTTTTCTGAGGACTATTCCCCGCTAAAAGAATTAGCAGCCACGCCAAGGCGAGACGATCTTATAGAAGAAAAATGGATAATGATTCTGCAAAACCTACAAGAAGAAGATGTAGAATGGAAAGCTCCTTTAATGATTCCTGATAAGATCTTATATCGGTGTGGAGATTTTGACTGGGTTTCTCTATTGGGAATATGGGGAGCTGTCGGGTATGCTCCTCTCCTCGTGTTGAGATAGCACAGATCGAGACAGTTTACACCTGCAACGCAAGGTCTAATTCAGTGCGAGTTTGAATATAAAGGAGATAATTATAAAAAGAGAGTTCGTAAAATATCGAGTGCTTGGAACCGGACTCACAGAATGAAAAGGTTTACCACTAACCCGATGACAACCCCCGAATATGACCGATGGTGGAGTCAGAGAATCAACGACAACATCCCCACATCAGGCCAAGAAAATGCCCGATCAGTGGAAGAGCACCTGCAGGTAATCCCATCGGAGCTCGAAATCATCAAACAGGATTTTGAGAAAAATAATGTGGAATTAGGGAAAAGGATAGAACAATTAGAGGAAGAGAAAATGCAGGTAGGATTGGATGTTGACATTCAAAAGTTGGAAGCCGAGAAGCTGAGAAAAGGAAAAAATAAGGCTGAGGAAGATTTGGACAGTTTGAAAATAGACTATAAAAAGTTACGAAGGTCAATGAAAATTACTGGATTAGGAAAAAGGTCAGAGCAATGGCGTCAAGAAATTAGAGAGAAAAAAAAATAGAGCCAGTCAATGGGAAAGGGAACTTCGAGATACTCAAGTTCGAGAAGTTACTCTGAAAAGAAGTTTGGTAAAAAGTCAGAACGAGAAAGAGGAATTAAAGGCTCGGGTGACAGAATTGGAAAGATCGTTGTATCAGTATCGTAGCCGTAACTCTGTAGTCGAATTAAAGGCTAGTCTGAGTAAAATTAAAGAAATAAAAGCAAGAATCGAAGAGCTAGAATCTGCTTTACATGGCTGTGAGCTACGGGTGGAGCTTCTTGAAGTCAATGAGGAGCGTTGGAAGCAACAACTTCATCACTCTCAGAACCAAGTCAAAGACCGAGATTACATTATGGGGGAAGCTGTGGCTTAAGTGCGAGAGGTGGCGGATCACTTACAAACCTTAGCAGTCCGAGCTGATGTACTAAGTTTATTTTAAAAATCGAAGTCAAAGCAAGGTCAAGAGTTAGCTGGGCTTCTTGAGGAAGTCAAGGCCTTAAGTATTAGGACGAGGCCTTATATGTAATCCATTTTATGTGAAGAAACTTATTTTCTAGAAAAGTTATTCTAATGGAAATTGAATCAGAATTAATGCCTTTTTTGCATACATTTCATGCATTAGCATTACATTGCATCATGTGCATTAAATCTCACAAAGGAACCTTAAATTATGACAGATTACCACGAACATCGCTACAATACACGAGGCAAAACAAAATCATGGATCAAAGAATGGAAAGATTAGAGCAAATGCAAAAGGAAATACAGGAGCAGATGTAAGAACGATTAATCAAGATACAACAGGACATGATAGAACGGATGCAAGAATCTCAGAATAACATGATGAATCAGTTGGCGCAGTTGTTGTCCAATGAACATGAGAAAGGAAAGGGCGTTGCTACTAGTTTAAGAAACGATAATGACGACCCTGTTTACCCTCTGGGTTTTACCCCACCTAATACCTAAGCGCCACCGGATGTGCATCCCCAAAGGACGCCTGTTACTATTAGACCACAATATCAGGTTGGTACCGCGATACCGGCCTACCTCTCGACTGGTTTGGGTACTAACCCAAGGGAAAGTCCGGCTAACCCTGTGGTCCCCGATTTCGATGAACTGGCAGAAATGGACAAGGCAAAAATAGATTTGTCAACGCAACTTGAGAACCGTTGCAAGTGGCTAGAAGAAAAGTTTAAAGAAATAGAAACGGCTGACCAACGTTACGGGATGGATGCTAAAGATTTAAGTCTGGTCCCGGACTTAGTCCTTCCGCTAAAGTTTAAAAAACCAGAGTTCAAGAAATATAACGGGACTAGCTGTCCCGAGGCGCACATCACAATGTTCTGCCGGCAGATGGCGGGGCACCTTAATAATGACCAGTTGCTGATTTATTATTTTGAAGACAGTTTGGCCGGGTCTGCGGCCAAATGGTATAACCAGCTTGGTCGTGCCCAAATAAAGATGTAGAAGGACCTGGCACAGGCCTTCATGAAACATTATGGCCATGTGGATGATATTGCTCCTGATAGAATCATACTCCAAAATATGAAGAAAAAAGTCGGGCGAAAGTTTTAGACAATATGCCCAGTGATGGAGAGAGGTAGCAATACAAGTTCAGCCACCGCTTTTGGAAAAGGAGACAACCATGCTCTTTATTAATACGTTGAAAGCTTCTTTCATCAATCATATGCTGGGAAGCGCCACTAAAAGCTTTTCAGACATCGTGATGTCGGGGGAGATGATAGAAAATACAATTAGATGTGGCAAGATAGAAGTGGGAGAAGGTGCGAGAAAGACAATCTCAAAGAAAAGAGAGAACGATGTAAATAACCTAAATAAAGGTCATCCGCCTATTATCAGAATCGGCCTGGGTAATGTAATCGGCGATCATCGTGGCTTCTCTAAGCGAAATCGATACAAAGTAGAACACGGAGAAAATCTAATTCACGCCAATCCCAATCACGTACAAGAAAATGTACCAGAACTTATTCGATGCACATATTGTTTCCCCACATTACCTAAAACCCCTGCAACGCCCATACCCTAAGTGGTATGACGCGAACGCATAGTGCGAGTACCACGCAGGGATTGTGGGGCATTCAATAGAGCACTGTCTTACTTTCAAAAAACTGATAGAAAGACTCATCCAGATGGGTGTTATAGAAGTAGACGATACCCCCAGCACGAGGCACCCGCTGCCTAATCATGGGGTCAATATGATAGGTGAGAACATGGGAATGAGAGTTAAAAGGGATATCGACGAAGTAAAGACTCTGATGAAATGAGTTTGGAAAGAAATAATGAAAAGGGGATTAGCTGTATCAAGTCCGGTAGGAAAGCATGAAGGAACAAGAAAAGGCTGTGAGTTTCATAACATAGAGGGGCACGAAATCCAAGATTGTATTGAGTTCAGAATTCGGGTACAAAGGCTGATGGACAATAAAGAGTTAGAGTTTTGTGAAATTAATGAAGGCTGAAAAGAAAGAAGCATTTGTGCGTTGGAAGATGGATCAGCAATAAAAGCCTCGAAAACTAGTTATCCTTTGGTCATCATCTCACGGCCAAAAAAAGACGGAGCCGGGATAAAAATAACTCTGAAGATCGTGATTCGTAAATCGACGGTCTTTTCATATGAAGACAACAAAGAGGTTCCCCAGAACTCTAATCGTAACTCGACGATTCTTGAAATAGGGACTCATCCCGCTTTACTGAAAGGAAACCGAGAGCCTCCAAGATTGTGATCCAAAAACCTGCGGCCTTTTCATATGAAGATAACAAAAAGGTTCCCTGGAACTACAACTGTAATGTGACGATTCCTGGGAAAGGAGACTTGTCCATCACAGCAAAGGGAAACCAAGAAGTAGGCTCCTATACACATAGTGGGAAGCGTTACGACACGGTAAACCCACGGATCGAGCTTGTAAAAGAGAAAACCTTGGTGGGCGAACAAAAGAGAGAAAGTGCGACCAAACAGGAAGCTCCTATAAATGAGCCAGTGAAAGAAGACGAGGCTAGGAAACTCTTGAAGTTTTTAAAACATAGTGAATACAGCGTTGTGGAGCAGTTGCATAAACAGTCGGCTCGTATATCTGTGCTTGACTTGCTATTAAGCTCAGAAGCGCACCGCAACACACTGATGAAAGTATTGAATGAAACTTATGTTACTAATGATATCACCGTTAACAAGTTGGATCGTCTAATTAGCAATATAAGTGCTGATAACTATATTTTCTTTAATGATGACGAGATTCCGCAGGGAGGTATGGGTTCCATCAAGGCCCTCTACATTACTACATGGTGCAAAGGATACACACTACCAGGGGTACTAGTCGATAACGGATCGGCACTCAATGTCCTGTCATTATCGACGTTGAATCGGTTACCCATTGATAGCTCTCACATGAAGGCCTGCTACAATGTAGTAAGGGCATTCGATGGAACTGAAAGAAAAGTCATGGGGAGGATCGAAGTACCTCTTTTAATCGGCCCAGGTACATATGAAGTGGATTTCATAGTAATGGATATCAGGCCGTCGTATAACTGTTTGTTGGGGAGACATTGGATACACTAAGCTGGAGCAGTCCCCTTATCCTTGCACCAAAAATTGAAATTAGTCACAGAAGGTCGTTTGGTAACAATAAATGCTGAAGAAGACATCATCGTAACCGTAACCAACGGTGCACCATATTTAGAAGCAAATGACGAAGCGACTGAATGTTCCTTCCGCTCTTTGGAATTCGTCAACGCAACATTCGTCATCGAGGGAAACAAGATCCTAGTGCCTTAATTATCCAAAACCACAAAAATGGGTTTGCAATTAATGGTCAAAAACGAGCCGCACTGGAAAGGGATGGGAAGGTATCTCAGGAGGAATCGAAGTCCGAGATTGAAAGAAAAAGAGACCTTTTGGCTTAAGATTCAAGCCAGCATAAAGCAAAAGAAGAAAGAGTTAGAAAAGAAGCAAGAAAGAAGAAAAGCGCGTTTGGGTGGAGATGAGATTAAATGGGAACCGATGATAATTCCTCATATTCGTGAGACCTTTATATTAGGAGGGGTTATTCATCCGGGACGAGGAACGCAAAATGAAGAAATCGTGCACGTCAACGCTATATCTGAGGGGAAAATTGAGGAAGAAAATCGAAATGGCATCCGCCTATGAGCAAGCGACGTTCTAAACAAGCGGGACTGTGGAGGAGATTCTGTAGCTTTTAGAACTTATTCGAGTAATACTCGGAACACACTTGTTGCTTTAAGTCTAGAAGCAATAAGAGTCCCTTTTGTGAAGCATGATTTTGTATAAGGCATCGTTATTTTCAATGAAATACATCTCCGCCATCTTTTGAGCAAATTTTCTTCTATGTTCATTTCATTTATCATCATTATGAGGCATGATTTTGTATAAGGCATCGTTATTTTTAATGAAATACATCTCCGCCATCTTTTGAGCAAATTTTCTTCTATGTTCATTTTATTCATCATCATTATTCTTTCTTTAGATATTCTTCTAAACATTTCTATTCTTCATTTATGATACCAATAAACATGCCTAGATTTTGTGGTTCTATGAGCCTTTATTCATCTCCATAACAGGTCCCCAAATATCAATGGTTTGAGTAACGCTACCGATGACTCAGAATGTCCTTTTGAGTAAGATATGGGTGCGGAAGATTTTCAGGATTTTGGAGATGACCAAGGCTGTGACTTATCTCCTGAACTGTTAAGAATGGTAGAACAAGAGGAGAAACAAATCGTGCCTCACAAAGAGTCAGTGGAAATAGTGAACCTAGGAGACGGACAAGAAAAGAAAGAAGTGAAGATTAGAGCCGGTATCACCCTAGAGACAATGCGAGACCTCATCGAGTTACTCCAAGAATTTAAGGATGTCTTCGCATGGTCATATCAAGACATGCCCGGGTTAAGCACTGATATCGTGGTACACCGTTTGCCCATAAAAGAAGAATACAAGCCAGTCCAACAGAAACTTCGGAGGATGAGGCCAGACGTTTTACTGAAAATAAAAGAGGAGGTCATGAAGCAATTTGACACAGGTTTCTTGCAAGTGGTTAAGTACTCGGAATGGGTAGCCAATATCGTCCTCGTCCCTAAGAAAGATGGGAAAGTACGAATGTGTGTAGACTACAGGGATCTAAATAAGGCTAGCCCAAAAGACAATTTTCTGTTACCTCATATCGACACCTTAGTAGATAATACGGCGGGTTATTCATTGTTCTCATTCATGGATGGCTTCTCAGGATACAACCAGATGAAGATGCTTCCTGAAGACATGGATAAAACCACGTTCATAACCATGTGGGGAACCTTTCGCTATAAGGTAATGCCATTTGGGCTGAAGAATGCGGGAGCAACATATCAGAGAGCCATGGTAACCCTATTCTATGACATGATACACAAAGAAATTGAGGTTTATGTCGACGATATGATCGCCAAGTCTCGAACTGAAAAGGAGGATGTCCAAGTCTTAAGGAAATTATTTTTGAGGTTGAGGAAATTTCAGCTAAAACTTAACTCGGCAAAGTGTACCTTTGGAGCCAGGTCAGGGAAACTGCTAGGATTTATAGTCAGCGAAAAGGGGATTGAGGTTGACCTGCACAAAGTCAAGGTTATACAAGAATTACCTCCGCCTCATACAAAAAAAGAAGTTCGAGGTTTCTTAGGAAGATTAAATTACATTGCTCGGTTCATTTCTGGCCGGTAGAAATGTGACCCAATATTCGTCTTCTTAAAAACACAATCCAAGTGTGTGGACGAGGAATGTCGAAGACCTTCGACAAAATAAAGCAATACTGTCCAATCCTCCAAGATTGACACCGTCTAATCCAGATAAGCCTTTAATCATCTACTTAGCGGTACTTGATAATTCAATAGGATGTGTGCTCGGCCAACACGATGAGTCAAGAAAGAAAGAAAAGGCAATATACTACCTTAGTAAAAAGTTCACTGAGTGTGAAACAAGGTACTCACCAATTGAGAAACTATGTTGTGCCTTGATCTGAACAACCCGGAGATTGAGGCAGTACATGTTGTATCATACGACCTGGCTTATCTTGAAGCTAGACCCACTGAAATACCTAATGGAGTCAACTACTTTGAATGGATGGATGGCCCGATGGTAAATTTTACTTTCTGAGTTTGACATAGTTTATGTAAACCAGAAGGCGGTAAAAGGAAGTGCAATAGCAGATTTTCTGGCCAGTAGAGCTCTGGCAGATTATGAGCCTTTAGACTTCAATTTCCCTAATGAAGACCTAATGTACGTAGCAACCACTGAAGAAGGTACCCCGAAAAGTCATCCTTAGAAACTGAACTTCGACGGGGCATCGAATGCTATGGGCAATAGAATTGGGGCAGTTTTGGTGTCCCCAAACGGAGATCATTACCTATTCACTTGTAGGTTGGATTTTGATTGTACAAACAATATGGCAGAGTATGAAGCTTGCATCATAGGTATCCGTGCCACTATAGAGCGCAAGATTAAGGTCTTTGAAGTATCGGAGACTCTGCCGGTGATTTATCAACTTAAAGGAGAATAGGAGACGAGAGATCCCAAGTTGGTCGAATACAAAAGATTGGTCCAAGAACTGATCAAAAAGTTCAATGACATCACTTTCAATTATCTACCAAGAGACGAAAATCAGATGGGTGATGCTCTAGCCACATTGGCTTCTATGGTGCGAGCAAACAACAAGGAGGATATGAGGCCTATACAAATGAGCATTTATGAGGCCCCAGCCCATTGTTACAATGTGGAAGAAGAGGAGCAAAATGATCACCCGTGGTATCACGATATACTACAATACGTGAAAGATCATAAATACCCCGATCAAGCAACCGAAAATGACAAAAGGACGTTAAGAATACTAGCTTGTGACTATGTCTTAGACGGAGAGATCCTATACAAAAGAAGAAATGATCAAGTGCTATTGAGATGTGTGGATGGCGCTGAGGCTAGGCAGATCCTAGAAGAAGTCCATGAGGGTGTCTGTGGAACACATACCAATGGGTTCGCAATGGCTAGACAAATCATGAGATTCGGGTAATATTGGTCTACCATGGAAAGAGATTGCATTGATTATGCTAAGAAATGTCATAAGTGCCAAATTTATAGGGACAATATTCATGTACCACCCTCACCTTTACATGTTATGACCTCCCCATGGCCTTTTTCTATGTGGGGCATGGACGTTATAGGACCAATCTCTCCAAAAGCTTCCAATGGACATCGGTTCATCTTCGTGGTAATCGATTACTTCACTAAATGGGTGGAGGCCACTTCATATGCTAATGTAACAAAATCAGCAATCGACAAGTTCTTAAAAAAGAAATCATATGTAGATATAGAATGCAGAGAGGATCATATCGATAATCGTTAAACTTGAACAACGACATGATTGCGTGAAGTCGTAGGCAATTCAAGATCGACATCACAATTCGTCACCATATCGCCCAAAGATGAGCGGTGCGATGAAGCGACTAATAAGAACATCAAGAGAATAGTAGGCAAGATGGCTGAGACTTATAAAGATTGGCACGAGAAGTTACCATTTGCCCTTTTCGCCTATCGAGCGTCTGTCGGAACCTCCACCGGGGCAACTCCTTTCTCATTGGTTTACAGAATGGAGGCGGTTTACCCATCAAGTCGAAATTCTATCTTTTCGAGTATTGTCTGAACTGAAATTGGATAAAGAAGAATAGATCCAAGTTCGATATGATCGATTGAATCGATCGAAGAAAAGAGCGAAAGCTATCCGTCGTGGTCGGATGTACCAAAAGCGAATGATGCGAGCATACAACAAAAAGTCGTCAAGAGAATTCCACGAGGAGACTTAGTTTTGAAAAAGATCCTCCCCATACAAAAGGATTTGAGAGGAAATGGATGCCAAATTGGGAAAGACCTTATGTGGTGAAAAGGCTTTCTCGGAGGGCACTAGTTTTGGCCGAGATGGATGGGAAAAATTTATCCAATCCCATAAATTCGGATTCGAGTAAAAGTATTATGCTTGAAGAAGGAAAGGCTAAAGTGAAAACTTCATAAAGGCGCTTTAAGACCCAAAAAAAAAAAAGGCGGAGAGGCTAAAGCGAAAACCCAAAAAAGGCGCTTTGAGACCAAAAGGGTTTTGAGTCGAAAACCCGACTAGGGCGGCTTAAATTCTGACAAGAGGAAGGGTATGTGACGATTTTATTCTCTCAGAATTAGCAAAAAGGAGGAATGTTACACCTCAGAACATCTACAAAGCACTGTAGATCTCCCAACGTCTATTCATCTCAAAATGGTCTTCGGAAGGATTCAGTGGTGAAGCTCAGGCTGCAATATCTGGGGCACCTACTTTTTCTTTTTACCCATTTTTTGTATTCCAATAATGTTTACTTTTGTTGATTTAATCCAATTCCATTCTTCATAAATTCCATTGTTATTTTAAATCTTTAAAATTTGTTTGCAATTGAAATAACGACCCATGGACCCATAATGCTTCCATAAAAGGAGTCCCGCCTATTACTCTGAAACCTCTAAGCAATAGCAGGAACACGAAACAGATGTTGTCTAGGAACCACCGCACTTAGAGGTTGGAAACGTTCAAGGAAGAGGAGTCTAAAATCATGACTATTTCCCCAGATTCTCTGTCATAGATATCAGACGAGATATTGCGTTCGTGCCGTGACCTTGACGAGCGAACGAGCAAATACGGCCCTAAGCTTGTAAAAAGAAATCATTCTCATGACATCCCACATTCATGCAAATGTCCTCCATAATATCATTTAGCTAGGAGCATTCAATTTATTATGGTCATTGCATCTTAATTATTATGAAAAATCATCATTCTCATGACATTCTGCATTCATGTAAGTGTCATCCATATCACACGTAGTCAGGAGCATTTGAGTCATTTCGACCATAGCATCCGCATCATTTGGCATAAACACAAGCATATAAAATCGAGTCTACAGGATATGTCCCCAGAGGACGGTGTAGCAACACTGGTGAAGCCATCATCCTATCGCCACTAACCAGCGGTGGAATAGGTTGAAAACCATGCTATTGCCACTGACCAGCAGTGGAATAAGTTCCACCGACTAGCACTGGAATAGGTGGAAGATTTTCTTATTGCCACCGACCGGCGGTGGAATAAGTTGAAGATCTTCCTATTGCTCTTGACTAGCGATAGAATAGGTTGAAGATTGCCCTATTGCCACCGACCAGCGATGGAATAGGTGGAAGATTGTCTTATTGCCACCGACCGGCGGTGGAATAAGTTGAAGATTACCTTATTGCCACTGACCAGCAGTGGAATAGGTGGAAGATTTTCTTATTGCCACGGACCAGTAGTAGAATAAGCTGAAGATTATCCTATTGCCACTAGCTAGTAGTGGAATAGGTTGAAGATTGCCTATTGCCACCGACCAAGATGGAATAGGTCAAAATTGTAGATCTTGTTGCCACGACTAGTAGTGGGGCAAGATCGAAGGCAAATCTTGGCTCCCAACCAAGGGGAACATGATTTAGGCCACGATCCTATTCTTTCACGACCAGATAGAATAGGTCAAAATTGTAGATCTTGTCGCCCTAACCAGTAGTGGGGCAAGATCGAAGGTAAATCTTGTCTCCCTAAACAGTGGGGAACACGATTTAAGCCACCATCCTATTGCCCTGACCAGCAGTGGAATAGGTCAAGATCATCGATCCTGTTGCCCTAAACAGCAGTGGAACATAATCGGCCTGTCTTCTTGACTAGTAGTGGAACAAGCTGAAGATTCTAAACCTTATCTCCCTGAAGTTGCAATGGAGCTGGGCTGAAGATACAAATCAATCTCCTCGAAGTTACGGTGGAGCAATTCAAAATAAACAAATCTCATCCCTTCGAAGTCACAGCAGGAGCAAATTAAAGCTACAGGTCCTATCTCTCTGAAGTAGCGGTGGAATGGATCAAAGCAACAAGATGCGATGGACTAGAATGAAGCTACCTGAAGAGGAAGAGCACCAAAGGAGTCAAGACTCAACAAGACCGGGCAAATTTGGTCCTTCTTTATGTCTTTGCTCCATTCCCGTTACACGACAATGAGCAAAGAGGGGCAGCTGTAGAAGGCCCAAATTGCCCGGGGCCCGTTTTACAACCCAAACCCGAATAGCCTACTAAAGCTAACCACCAGACCTAACCTAAAACAGACCTTGGCCCAATTGGCCCAATACCCAAACTAAACCCGAACACTCTTATCAGGAAAAGACAAAACCCTAGCCCCTTGTGGGTCTTCGACCTTGATTGCTCAACTCCTGCTTTCTGACCAGCAGTCCCGTCCCCTAACCTGCTCCACCGCCCTTCGCGCGCCTCGCCCATACCCTGCAAAAAGAAACCGACACGCAAAGAAACAGAGGCAACAGAGCAGAGAAATATGCAAAGGAAATGACAGAAGTATTTGTAAATGGCTATAAAAAGCCAATTAAAATCCATTGTAAAGAGGGTTTTTTTTTCGGAGACAAAAAAAAAAGAGATTTTGAACACAAAAATAACAGAGATTCAAGCAAGGATTCGGGAAGTAAAAACCAAAAGCAGAAATTCAAACGGGTACACACCTACGAATCAGCACAAAAAAGAGCAAAAATCCGATTATTAAATCAAAATAGAACTGAGTTTTCTATTTTTCGGAAGGTGATTTATGTTTTAAAAGCTTCATTCTTTAAGATCCTTTTTTATTATTTCGTTTTATCTATTTTATAAAAAAAAAGGAAAAAAAGGGGAAATTTTACTGTTAAATACCACAGCACGCGTGGCCTGTGTAACGACGTCGGCCGAGCAACATCGAAAACCCTTGACCTGCAGAGAAAAAAAAACAAAGCCAAAAGTTTTTTTTTTTAAGAAAGCAGCACAAATGAAATAAAAAGAAAAATTTTGCTTTTATAAAGGTTTCAAAACAACGCAGTTTAGGGCTGATTCAGTGGCCCCAAAACAACGTCGTTTCGCCCCTATAACCCGCGCGTTGACTCGACCCGACCAGAGGATCCGCGCGTTTTTGTTGATTGGGGTAATTGCGTTTTAGGTCCTTCCGCATTTTCATGTTGTTAAAATCAAATTTTTAATTATTGCAATATTGGCCCAGAAACTTCACGCGGTTTGCGATTCGGTCCTTCCCTCAAACGCCACGTTTAACCTACTGGGGAATATTACCTTTTTGGTCCCCCACCTTTTATGCCATTTCTCATTTAGCTCCCAAACCTCTGTTTTATTTATAATTTGACCAAAAACTTCCGTTTTTAATGCATTTTTAACCCTTTTTTACTATTTTGCAATTTTTGTTATTATTATTACTATTATTAATATTTCTATTTTATTACTATTCCTTTCCTTTTTATTATTATTATTATTATTATTACTATTTGTTATAACTATTCCTTTATTTTGTTTTTGCATTATTATTAGCATCATCCTTATTATCATTTCTATTATTGCTTTCGTTATCATGTTGCCGTCATCATTATTGTTATTATTATTATATTTTATTATTACTATTATTATTACTATTATTATTGTCGTTACTTTATTTTGTTATTATTTTGTTATTGTTATTATTCTTAATATTTTTATTTTATTATTGTACTATACTATTATTGTTAGTATTTACTCTTATTTTATTTATTATTACCAATACTTTATTTTTTCATCTTTTATTATTATCACTATTATTATTTTATTTTCATCATTCTTTATTATTGCTATACTATTATTTATTATATATATATCTATTTTCTTTCATTATTCTGTTTTCTATTGATATTATTATTACTATTATTTGGTATCATTATTAATATTATTATTTCTATTGTTAGTCTCTTTATATTTACTATATTTATATTTACGCTTATTTTCTTAGTTTCATATTATATTATTAAACAAAATATATTCTGTAAAATTATCCTATTTCATCTAAAGGTTTTTAAAACAAGGCAATGTTTTGTATTTAGAAGTTCGAGGAATAGTGCCCTAACGTGCTGGGTTTCGATTTCTCGTTTGACTAAATAACTAAACATCCTTCTAAAAATTTTGCAAATCACGAGACAACTTTGATTACGAAGGTTTAAAATATCATGTCCTAACGTGCTGGATGTGATGTTTGTATCCTCTCGGAACGAAGTAATCTCAAATTTCAGCCCAAATTATCCAAACATTTTTTAAAGGATCCTTATTTTAAAATCTTTTCAAATTTCCGACATTAAGACACTAATTAATCATTTTGGTACCAATTTTGGGCGTATCGAGGGTGCTAACCCTTCCTCGTGCGTAACCGACTCCCGAACTCGTTTTCTGGATTTCGTAGACCAAAATCGTTATTTTGATAAATCAAACTGTTAATTAAAAACAACCGTTTTACGAGGTGACCCGATCACACCTCAACAAAAAAAGATTGGTGGCGACTCCCTGTCTTTTTTTTCGTTTTAAAAACCAAAGTCGAACCCCTTTTTGTTTTTCAAAAAATGGTTACGACACTTATATGTCACGTTTCATATATATTATAAACAATCATATTTTTTAGCTTTTAATTTTTACAATTACAGTGAAATCATCATAATTTTTTTATTAAATAGTAGTTATTGAAGAAAAAAATTAATCAAACTCTTTAAATCAATTTGGTTAATTATTTTCATCTTTAAATAAAATTGTTTCCCGTGTAAAAAAATTGACTAAATTAATTTTCATAAACCCTTAAATTCAAATTATCTTTTCCCTTCCTTATAAGTATGGAAATAATTAGATGTCCAAATTTACTTTTTTTAAAAATAAATTACAAAATCACAACATATATATTTAAAACTATTAAAATATATAATTTAATACAATTTCCTTCATTCTTAATCGCAGTAAAAATTTGTTACTAAAGATTATAAAAATATCTCTTGTAATTCGCAACATATAATGTACTAATATATGTCACATTAAAAAGGTACTACAAAAATAGAGATAAAATTAAATTTTTATTTTTTAAATAAAGGGTAAGAGAATTTATTATGTCTTAAAAATTGTTTTTGTTAAGAAATCTATAAAAAGAATTTATTAGTTTAGTGATAAGACCTTAACTTATTCTTAGGTCTCAAGTTTGAAACATTTTATGCGCTTTCAGCTAAAATATTTTATTTCTTTATTTTAATCAAATCCTAAATTTTTTCCTAGCAAATTTTCAAGAAAAACACCCTCAAGCTCTTTTCTTCTCAAATCAATTTTCATGCAAAAATGAGTCAAATTTTCAAAATCATCCCTCTCCCTCAAGTGGATCTTCAACCTTTTCTTCCAAACTAAAGTTTTTGTGTCTTCAAAATTAAGTGTGGGATCTAATTTAAAATAATTATGTATGATTAATTATGTTGAATCATTAAGAAATTAGGGTCAAAATACATAAAGAATAAACATGCGAGCCCCTCTTTTGTAAGTAAACCTATGAACCCCCTTGTGATTTACTATGCAAACCACATGAATTATTAAGCGAACCCTAGGAGGAAAAAATATATATATGAACCCTTAAATAATTGCACGCAAACCCTTAAAGTAGATGCTACATGAGCCCTAACATATTCATGTGAACCCCTATGTTATATAGTACAACATAGTATGCGAACCCCATGTTATATGGTATGACATAGTGCGAACCCTCATGTAACACCTTTCACCTGTCTCCCTCATATAACACTCATCACATTAATACCATAATGGAACATATTTACATGATCATTCTTGAATACAAATATTTAAATAGTTATGCATCATCATTTTAACATTAGATACATATTTTTAGTAATATGACTCGGATACTCAGGTTCCCCAAAACACACTAAAGAGCATCAAAATGCTAACAAAGATATTGAATGTTGAATAAAAGGGGTTTGAAAAACGCAGTAGAAAATAAATTTAGGAAAAATAAAGTTTTAATTTTTTTTTCCAAAACAAGTTATTGATTGTGATATCTAAAATAATAAATACTTAATTAAAATTGTACCTTTTTTATTTGTCTAGGATGAGTGTTTCGACCGAGTAGTCTTCTCCGCTATCCTCAAGCTCACGTCTGACTCACTTTGAATCAGAAAAATTTTCACAAAAATTACCATTGGAGTAATTTCGTAATTTCTCTAAACTTTTGAGTTAAGTTATAAATCAGAAAATTATCTTTAGAAATCTTCTGAAATAATCTATTCAAAGACTTTTTCTCTACAAATTTCTCTTAAATTAAATTTTAATATTAAATTAATAAAATACTATTAAAATAAGTATTAAAATAAATTAAATAAAATATTAAACTATTAAAATAATATTATTTTTGGAATAGTTAATATGAAATTAAATTTTCTAGTATTAAATTTTATTCGATTTGATTCGACTCGACTCAAATTTTATTTCATTCGACTTAATTCAAAAAATTACAAATTAAGATAAAATAATAAAATAAGACTCATAAACTAAATTAATTCAAAAACTTTCATTCAATTTAACTAAATTCGATGAAACGTTAACCCTTAAAAATAAAGTTAGAGTCATTAATTTGCAAAATAATAATAGTAATAATAAAATTGTGTTGATGTTTCTTAAACATGAATTGACCAAATGATTGCATTTCAGAGAGTTGGTAAGGCAAATGATTTTGATAATGATGAAATCCTAAAAGTATTAATGATTCACTATTTTTATGAACGAATTTTGAGAAGAAAAGAAAATTAGAAGATTAATTCATATATTGTACCCAAAAATAATATTATTTTATATATTTTATTTAGCTAGTGATGGAAACATATTTTCATTAAACTTACTGAAAATAATAAACAAAATTATTAGTTGTTTCATTTATTATAATAGTATATTAATTAATACAAGATTTATTAATTAAACTATCATTAATGTTTTCAATTAATCAAATTTGGCCACGTTGTAAGAAATTATGACAGTTACAGACATGTTTGTGTCTTGTCCCAGTTGTTCGTATTTAATATATATATATATATATATATATGTTCATTGCATCGTACCATTGCTTATATAAAATTCAAAATAATTGTTTATGGATTGAGTTAGAAGATGGATATAGTGAAGGTTAAATAAATTTGAAGTATTTTTCCATATTTAAATTAAGGTAAATGTTTTTATCATAAAATTAGTGTCGCAAGTTAATTAAGTATGACTAATGATTATATATATATAACATAATTTAAAGTCTCGTTTAGTTTTAAGACACATTTTATAAATATATTTTTACACCCACATCGCAAATATGTTATAATTTAGTACGACAATATCCATTTGTATTATATTTACACTTATAACTTCTAAATTATTATATTTTATATAGTATTTTTAAGGGTGAATGTATTTACATTGAGGTAAAACTAAAATGATTTTTTACCCTTTTGTATATTTTTGTGCCATTAATATTATAATATTTCAATCGTTAAACAACCTAAAATCTTTATTATATTGATTTAAAATATTGTATGTATTAATAAATATAAAACAGCTAAAAGGTTTTTACATAAACCATATAATTAAAAATTTTAAATATTCAATCAAATTTAACATGCATGATTTATAAAAAAAATATAGAATATGAGGATTAGATTATTAAAATATGTTTTTCAAAGAAAAAAAATCCAAAATCATTAAATTAGTGGATAGTTACATGTCATCAAAATTTTTTACTTCATACTCCGACTGTGGAGGGATCCAATCCAAGTTCCTTCACATTCAGTTCAGTCAAACTATTGAGATATAACTTATTATTCCAATTTTGCCCCTCCGCTCCTCACGCTCCTCCCTGAAATGACAATAACTAAATAAATAAAATTACAGTTTTGATCTTTAGATCTGGACCAACCAATACTTAAAATATATTCTTTATTCTTACATTATATATATTTTAACATGTTCTTTTTTCAATAAACAAGCTTAAAAAAGCTTCACTTAAACAATCAGACTCCAAAGATTTATTCACTTACACATGTTCTTTTTCCTTTTTCTGTGATTTCTCAAAATTTTCCCTTATGTGTTTGAAAATTCCAGCTCTCCCACCGTTGACTTTAAGCTCATCTTTCTCTTGCATGAAAGTCCAAGCCTTCATAATTACTACGGGCAACTTTTTTTCTTCCTGTTTTGGGTTTTATTTAACACAGTAAGATAGCTATAAAGTTGTTCTCTTTTGATTATTACAAGCTTTATTGATCTTTGGGTTTATCAGATTTTGTGCCATAGTCCAAACTTAGCTTTTTTAGGGTTGTGTTTAGACAAAAATGATTCTGGGTTTCTTTTTAAAATTTTAATTTCTTCTACAACCTAAATATAGATCTTTAGCTGGTTTGAGTTGTTTCTCCTTCTTCTTTTGAGGCATTGAAAATCTAAGCTGTTTCTCTATTACTTTTTTGTACTTTTGCCAACTTAAGACGTTTCTTAAATAGAAAAAGTAGAACCTTTGAGTATTTACATTTACTTTTTTACAGTTATTATTATCATTCATTTCCAGAAAATCTATTTGGTTGTTGCTGTGTTCTGAAGGCAAAAAAAAGTGTTGGTTTATAACTGCAAAAGGGGGTTGGATTGTTTGGTAAAAGAAAAATGTTGATTAGTAGTGAAACAGATGAAATCACTTTGCCTTCAAATGAAGTTAAAGTGTGTTCGACATCATCTCCAGTAGGATCAAATCCTGATTCCCTTAATGGATTGCCCCCACCACCAGATTTGCCTGATTCTCCATCACTGTCCACCATTTTCTTTGATGTCAATGTGGTTCCTGAGCATGAAAAGAGCCAGCTTGAGCAGTCCATACACAAATTACAAGGTAAAATTTTGAGCTTTTTCATATTAAGGATTGAGGTTATTGTATTGGTTTTTTAACATATGCTTGTTTTAATTTTTTTTTTAGGAGAAATTGCTGAATTGAGGTTAATGCTAAGGTCAATAGATGAGAAAAGGAGGGAAACGTTGAATAAGATAATAGACATCAAAGGTAAATTATCGTCTTGTTGTTGTGTTAAGAACATGAGCTTGTGTGTTTTTTCTGTTTGGTTTTAAGGATTGGTGTCAATTTGCAGGCACCATTAGAGTGTTTTGTCGAGTTAGGCCTTTCCTTTGGACAGACAAGAGACGAACCCCGGAACCTATTTCGAGCGAACTTGATCGGGTTATCGTCACATCAAGTGGAAGTCGAAAAGAGTTTGGATTCGATAAGGTTTTCCATCAAGAAGCTAATCAAGGTTAGCTTCAGATTCTACTCGGTTTTCCTCCAAATTCGGTAACATAATTAAGAGAGTTAATCAATTGATCTTGCTTGAAATCCTTGTAGAAGATATGTTTGTTGATGTTGAACCAATCCTCAGATCTGCACTTGATGGGCACAATGTATCCGTTCTTGCCTATGGTCAAACCGGTACTGGGAAGACATTTACAATGGTCTGTAGTTGAGAATTTTGCTTGTGTCATTCTTGCATTTATGAGGATTAATCTGATGAAGGATTGGAATGACTGTTTAGGATGGCACGACGGTCCAGCCGGAATCGTTCCTCGAGCTTTAAAAGAGCTTTTCCAGCAAGTGTCTTCAGACAAGTCATTTTCTTATACTTTTTCAATGAGCATGTTGGAGGTTTACATGGGCAATCTGAGAGATCTACTAGCTTCGAAGCCAGCATTACGAGCAAATGAGACCGTGTCGAGATGGTAATCATCTTTTTTCTCTGAACATCCTAACTATAGATAGCAAATCGAAATTTCTAGGCCATTGGTTAGACAGCTTACTATGATTTGGCTAACTCCACTACAGTAATCTAAACATTCAAACAGATCCAAAGGGGTCAGTAGAAATTGAGGGTCTGACACAGGTTGAAATACCAGATTTTGCAAAAGCCAGATGGTGGTACACGAAGGGTAGGCGGGCTCGATCGACATCATGGACAAACGTGAACGAGGCGTCCAGCAGGTCACACTGGTGGGTTCTTAGTTGAGTTCAATGTTTAATTTTCTTCGAGGGTTAATTTGGTTTAGTAATTAATATATCCGTTTTAGTTTGGTATGTATCTAGCTTAACAAGAATCGTCATTTCTCGACGTGGGGATACTCCGGAAGCTAAACCGAAAATAAGCAAGTTATGGATGGTTGATCTTGGAGGGAGCGAACGGTTACTCAAAACCGGAGCAACTGGACAAACCCTTGATGAAGGAAGGGCTATAAATCTTTCCCTTTCTGCTTTAGGCGATGTTATTGCTGCTCTAAGAAGGAAAAAGGGCCATGTGCCATACAGGCAAGTTCTTGGTTTCAAATATGGTCATGTTTGTACCTTTATATTAAAAAGGCTTGGAATGTCTGTAAGAACTACTTAAATGCCTTAAAATATTGAAATATTCCTTCATTCCTAATGCTTTTTTATTTCTTTTTGTTGCAGAAATAGCAAGTTAACTCAAATCCTCAAAGATTCCCTAGGTAAATTGTCACATGCATTGCCTTCATTCCCAATGCTTTAGACACATTGCATTGGCATAGGACAGAAAGGTTTTATATTGTGATATTATGTTGAAAACTTTTTGTAACTTGTAAGCCCATTTTGTTTAGGTGTTGGTTCGAAAGTTTTGATGCTCATTCACATAAGCCCGTGTCAAGAAGATCTTGAGGAAACCATCTGTTCTTTGAGCTTTGCAAAGAGGGCAAAAGCAGTGGACTCTAGCAGAGGACTACCTGAGGTACCGTAATTGTATTTGCAAATAGTTTCTCTGATAGTACATTCATTTGATTGTTACTGATATATATGTATAATCATGTAGGACTTGAAGAAGCTAAGAGAAAAACGGATATCTGAGCTTGAAGAGAACATGAGGGAAGTTGAAGAAGAATGTCAGAAACTTGCAAATCAAATAAGTAAGGCCGAGTTCTTATTAAGTGAAAACCGAAAACTTTACTCAACTGCTTATGGGGTACCTGATGAGAGTGCGGAAAAGAATCCTGAAAACCATGAAGAAGATGCAAAAACTCATGTCACCGAAACACCTAGAGTAACTCAGAAACCAATTCAACAAAGCATTCATCGGTCTCTCCCTCGGTTCATGTCCTCTACCGTGGCTAGTCGAGAAAGGCAAAGCGCAGCCGAAAAAGATATCGTTACAAGGGCAGGAACCTTTAGACCAAGAGCCAGGAGTTCAACGCAGCTCTCAGGTTTCCAGTCCCTCAGCTTTTCAGACAACCGCTTTGGATCACTTTTGCGACACTCAGTGAAGAATTCCCGGTTCAAAGACACAAATGGTCCAGCCATAGAGAGCCCAAATTGCAATGACTCATCTTCCTTGAAGACAACTTCCTTGTCAAGAAGCAAGGTGGTCACATCATCTGATCCAAACTTGAGAGTTAAACTCGGTCATCATAGAAGAAGGATGTCTGATTTTGTCTAACAATTAAGAGTTAAAACTGAAGTGTGTTGGATCCTATTTTTTCATTTTTGCTTAGTGTTTTCCCATGTTACTTGGACTCGGGTAAGTGTCCATGTTTGGATATATGTCGGGCACGAGTACTATAAGAAAAATGAAGAATCTGAGTAACATATAAGTCATTTTTGTTTGGTGAGGTGTGCCATCATATATATTTTTATTGAGGGTGGTTTGCACGGTTTTGAGAGGGATCTGTAACTTAATAAAGTATTTTATTTACAAGATCCCCATATTGAAATGGTTTGTTTTAGGTTTTGGGCTTTAGTGTTAAACAATTCATTAACATTATTATTGTAAACACTATACAAGAAAAACTAGCCTTGATTCCTGCCTTATTTTCAGCTTTATTTTAATCCATATCTGCATCTGCAATGGAAAACACCTCATTTACTTACTGTTCCCCTCCAAAAAGCGTTGCTTCCAGCAGTCACTGACAGGTTTAGAGAGGAAAATTATTGAGCCATGTGCCTAAGCAGTCTCACTCGCGCTATGTTACTCGAATGCGTACTTATTTTGTTATATGTTTGAAGGATGATATTTTTATATGAGCAGACAAATGATATGCTAATATGTATGTATATATATATATATATATATAATATTTAAGTTCCGAATGAAAGACGTCCTCCTGAAAGCATAATCATTGCTCAAGTCCCACAATTCGGAGCACGCCACTGTTCACTCAACTCCACTAATGATATTTTTGAACCATATGCTATCAGATTTCTTTCAAGTTTTCTCTCATAAATATATATATTGCACTTCATTGGATTTTAAAAATTAATTTTTTTTTTTCCAATGCCACCTTGGTTTAGTTAATTAGTCTACAGATAATTAATTTTACTTAACATTCGTTGTAATAATAGTTAGAACAAAATAAACAATTAATGTAAAAGAAAGAGTAGAGAAGAATTAACACAATTAATAACGGTCTTATGTCTGCGGAGCCTTGCCCAGTTTAATCGTTCGGACAACCTATTGACTTAATTTATCTACCCTTACACAAATAAGTAATTGTAGCCCCAATACCGACCCCAATCGTCACAAATCACTGACTCAAATATCTCACATATAATTAATAAACCTTTCAATATCATACATAAAAAAGTGTTGCAAAATAACCAAAAGAACACAACAAAGACGTCGACAAAGACACTCCAAAAATTGCCTTTTATGTGTGGCACAAAACAATTAGGCATCTTCAATTGGTCAATCAACAGTGTTTTGATAGGTTTTAAACTCTTATTTAAAAGCTAAAGTTGTCCCATTAATTATCTTGAGTATTTATCATATAAAAATTTTCATATATCAGTCTTTCAATTGCTTCAAAACTCTCTTGAATAAATCTGATATTAATCTCTAAAAAATAGTAGTTCAATAATAAGACTTTCATGGTTATTCAACCACCTCAAGCAATACGGTTGAGAGTCTTAGCATCCTAATCGATCCATGCTTCTAGTTTTGTTAAATATGTCACATTCAAGTAGATCGAACTTAACACAAACAAAATCTATTCAAGACCCAAGTCGATGGCCCAAGTAGAGAAACAGTTTCATTATAACAATATATGGAACGAACCTAACAATATCCCCATTGGTATTTTTAACAAAATCCTACAATAAATGCTTAACCCACAATCCAAACAAGTCACATAATAAGGGAGTTAGAATGTCCCCCCTTAAGGGGTAGAACCATGCTTGATTGCACCCACCTCCTATTAATATGCTTGTTCATCACATAATCAATTAAGGATGGACCAAAGTCATAAATATGCAATAAAAAAAATCATATCTCTCCTTTTGTTAAAGCAAAATGTAGCAAGCATATCCAAGAACATTTCATTTTATGCTACCATATCCCCTTAGTTTTTAGCAAAGATGCCAAAAGTGCAACCATAAGTGAAATCAAAGTAGACAAAATCACTAAAATAGCATTGTTATTCCCCCTTACTCTATTCATCCCCTATCGACTTCCATCATGTTGTTTAGATGAATAAGATCAAATATTATCTTTTCCACGAAACCTAGATAATGTTTCTCCAATCCTCGATAAATATTTAACGTGGTCATCAAGAGTTACAACATCATGTTTCATGCGGGCATCAATCAAATACTAATCTTCATTACTCAAATGTTTTCGATTCCTTCTTACCCAAATTTACCTATGTTGTGGTTTTTTTGTTCCATTAATTGTTCTAACAGGTTTTGTAGTAGAGTTGAACTTCTTTTAATCTCGCATCATTCTATAACAGTAGGGTCTAATATGTTCATCTTTCCAACAATAATAGCATAAAATCTTTCTAAAGTTTTTATTCTCCACCTCATGATGAAAACAAGAACTCACATCTTTAGTAACAAAAATTGGAGGAGCGATAAGTTTCTTACCTTTATTGATGTACCAAGTGCTCTGTGGCTTGGTTCAATTCTCCTTGAAGCCAAAATTTCATCAAGCTTCTCACTTTGGCCTCCAAATTTCTTCAAGACAACCTTTGCATCATCTAGCTCAGTCTTGGTTAATTTTAAAGCATCATCATTTTCTTGGACCATAATTTCAAGTTTTTCCTTTTCTCCTTTAAGACTTATAACTCATTACTCAACGAATCATTCAATTAGTACAATATCTTCATTTTCTTTAACATATGGCTGAAAGCATTTTCCAAATATTTAAAAGGAACATCATTATTATACGAATCTTCTTTAGAATCTATTGGACCATGGTTTGGAATAGTGGTAGTAAAAGCAACATAGTTGCTCACATCTTCATCTGCATTAGAGCTTTCTTCCTAAAAGTAACTTTTCTTTTTTCTTAGTATTAGCACATTCTGATTGTAAGTAATCAAATCCCTTGCATTCATAACATTGAGCATCCTATCTACTTTAGTTCCATTCTTAGCGAACCTCTTCATGCTCTTTTGAGCAAGACTAATTGCTTTTTGATTTTATCAATGTCCTCCAATGTTTGTTTTGCTATTGGGATAGTCTTTTAAGCATTGAACATTGCGTTCTTTGGCAAATTCATTTTTTTCATGTTTTTCTTCCTCTATATTCAACTCAAAGGTTTGGAGTGAGCCTATTAACTCATCCAGCTTGAGAGTGGTAATATCGTTGGCCTCCTCTATTGTTGTGACTTTAACGGTGAACCATTCTAATAAAGACCTCAATACTTTGTGTACCAGTTTATCATTAAAAAAATACTCACCAAGACAAAAAGCTTTATTAGAATTCTCACATAATCTTGCATAAAACTCAGAGATGGTTTCATTTTTAAACATTTTCTAGTTTCATTTTTAAACATTTTCAAATTTTCAAAACTAGTTGTTAAAATTTGAAGTTTTGACATGTGTATAACATCATTTCCTTCATGTTGGTTTTTCAAGATTGTCCATGCCTCCTTAGCAAATTCACATACAAAAATGACTTTAAGTTGCTCCAAGTCAACTCCACTGAAAATGACATTTAGGGCTTGTGAATTTCTATGAGAAGCCTTTATTTTTGCATTAGTGTATTTGTTTCTTTTTTTAGGGCGTGTGATGCCATCAACAACAGTCACAGTGGGTTGAGTCCACCAATCTTCAATAGCTTCCCAAGCTGCTTGATTGACAGACATAATGAAAGCCCTTATACAAGCCTTCCAATAAGCATAGTTTGTTGAACTAAGTAACAACAGGGATCGAGTAATCGAACTACATTCCTTCTGGATTCCATGGTCATAAACCGAACAAAGGATCACCTTTAAATAAATTTTAAAGTATGCTCTAATACCAAGTGAAAAATAATTAGTCTGCAGATATGATAAATCAACTTTGCTTAACATTCATTGTAACGATAGTTAAAACAAAAACAGACAACGCAAAAAATAAGAGTAGAAAGAATCAATACAATCGATCTTTGCTAATGCAGTTCAGACACAACGATCCTACGTCTACGAAGCCTCGTCTGGTGAATGATTTTATTCAATAATCATCTGCATCATCTAATAGCCATTGGCTTCATTGTATCCTCGAGGTTAATTTGCTTGGAACTCGTTTGCACACCGAAGATAGGTGGGGGCGAATATAACCTTAAAGATAGTGATTTGATACACGCCTTGGAGCCTTGTCCTATTTCTTCTTCTGTTCGAGTTTTCGTTCGTGTGTTCGAGATTTTCCTCACCGGAGTTTTGTACTAACAATTTTAAGGTTATATCCATAATGACTACCGCAACTCACGAAAGTGGAACACTAAGGGAGTTGGCTTCCAATTTTGTCAAACTTGATCGGTTTGATGGTGGCAATTTTCGACGATGGCAGAAAAAGATGCACTTCTTATTATCAACTTTGAAGATTGCATATGTTTTGGATACCCCAAGACCTGAGGAGACTGAAAACGAATCTGTTGCTGCAACCCGAGAAAGACAAAAATAGGACAATGCTGATTACATGTGCATGGGCCACATATTGAATGGTTTATCTGATGGTTTGTTCGACACCTACCAAAATGAGGTCACCGCTAAAGAATTATGGGACAAATTGGAGACAAGATACATGACCGAAGATGTTACAAGTAAGAAATTTCTTGTCAGTCGTTTCAATAATTATCAAATGATTGATGGTCGCTTACGTTATGGAACAATTTCGTGATATTGAAAAGATCTTGAATCAATTCAAACAATATGATATGAAAATGGATGAAATGATTGTTGTATCCTCCATAATAGACAAACTTCCTCCATCTTGGAAAGACTTTAAAAGAAGAGGAAATATCTCTTGAGGCTTTGGCAAATCATCTTCGTATTGAAGAAGAATATCGAAAGCAAGATCGAATCTAAATTCGAAAATGCCAAAGTGCATGTTACGGAGGAAGCAGACTACTAAACCATTCAAGAGAAAGTTCAAACAGATGATAGAGCACCTAAGTTTAAAAAGAAACAAAAGGGCTCATGCTATCATTGTGGTAAGCGGGACATTTCAAGAATGAATGTCGATTCTTAAAGAAGAAATCATCTTCTAAGGCGATAATAACGAAAAGTTCGTTGCAATGATATCTGAAATTAATGTGGCACAAGATGATAATACATGGTGTATTGATCTTGAGCAACCAAACACGTGTGCAAAGACAAAAGCATGTTCACAAAGTTTACACAATGTGAAAATGACAATGTCTTGTACATGGGAAATTCTTCCACCGCAGACAATCAAAGGCAAAGGGTCATTGAGCGCAATTCACTACGGAAAGGTTTTAACCTTAAATGATGTATATTATGTACCGAAGTTAGAAAGAATTTAGTGTTTGAAGTCATTAAATAAGTTTGGTTTCAAACTTATTTTTGAGGCGATAAATTTATTTTGTCTAAGGGAGGAATTTTTGTAGGAAAGGGTATATGTATGAGAGTATGTTCAAACTAAATATTATCAATAAAAATGAAAATACTATTTCGCTTATATGGTTGAATCTTTTGTTTATGGCATTATAGATTAGGTCATTTGAATTATAGAAAATTGAATGACATGTATAAGTTAGATTTAATTCTGCTTTTAATAATAATATTAAAAATGCAATACATGTATGTTGACTAAAATTACAAGAAACCCTTTCCCTAAGGTTAAAAGAAAACAAAATTGCTTGATTTGATACATAGTGATTTATGTGACATGCATAATACTCCTACATTAGGTGGAAAGAAATATTTTGTTACTTTTATTGATGATTGTTCTAAATATTGTTATATATATTTATTGCATTCGAAAGATGAAGCGCTTGATAAATTTAAAGTTTATAAATCGAAGTTGAACTTCAATGTGAATCATTTATCAAGTGCTTAAGATCGGATAGAGGTGGAGAATACTATAATCCAAGTTATTTTGAGTCCACCGGATTGTCCATCAAGTTTCAGCCCTTATACACCACAACAAAATGGTGTAGTGAAAGGAAAAATAGAGTATTAACTGAAATGATAAATTCAATGTTATCATATTCAGGACTTGGACAAGGTTTTTGGGGAGAAGCTGTTCTAACAGCTTGTCATATATTGAATAGAGTTCCTAATAAGAAAACTAAAATAACCCTTTATGAACAATGGAAGAAAAGGAAACCAAACCTTAATTATTTGAAGGTTTGGGGTTGTAGAGCTATTGTCAAAGTTCCAACACCTAAATGTAAAAAGTTAGGTGAAAGAGGAATTGAATGCATATTTATAGGATATGCACATAATAGCAAGGTATATAGGTTCATGGTAATTGAACCAAATGATTCAATTTCAATTAATACTGTTATTGAATCAAGAGATGCTATTTTTGATGAAAATAGATTTAATTCTATATCAAGACAATTACAGCCACAACAATTGATTCATTCTTCAAATGAGAATGAGATTCCATTGGAACAAATTGATAATAATGATGAATCTTGTCAAGAATTAAGAAAAAGTAAGAGGATTAAAAAGGTCAAAGATTTTGGACCAGATTTCATGATGTTTCTTGTAGAAGGAAAAGGTGAAAGTATATATAATAAGCTACCTTATTGTTATAATACAAAATCTGATCCTATTACATTTGAAGAGGCAATGAAATCTCAAGACTCTGCTTTTTGGAAAGAAGCAATAAATGATGAGATGGATTCAATAATGAGAAATCAAACTTGGATCTTAGTTGATCTTCCACCGGGTTCCAAACATATAGGTTGTAAATGGATCTTCAAAAAGAAAATGAAGGTCGATGGAACCATTGATAAGTTTAAAGCAAGGTTGGTAGCCAAAGGTTTTACACAAAAACAAGGTATTGATTACTTTGATACCTATGCTCCAGTAGCAAGAATTGCTACAATTAGACTCTTAATATCACTTACATCTTTATATAATTTGGTTGTTCACCAAATGGATGTTAAAACTGCATTTTAAATGGTGAATTGGAAGAGGAAGTGTACATGGAACAACCGGAAGGATTTGTTGTTCGGGACAAGAGCATAAGGTATGTAAGCTTGTTAAATCTTTATATGGACTTAAACAAGCACCAAAACAATGGCATCAAAAGTTTGACAATGTTGTTTTAGCTAATGGTTATAAAATAAATGAATCAGATAAGTGCATATATAGCAAATTTGAAAATGGAAAAGGTGTCATAATTTGCTTATATGTAGATGACATGCTCATTTTTGCACGGATTTGGAACAAATAGAAAACACAAAGAAATTCTTGTCAAACAACTTTGCTATGAAAGATATGGGTGTAGCAGATGTTATTCTTGGGATTAAATAACCCGAGATGAAAGCATCGTAGCTTTATTACAATCACATTACATTGAAAATGTGCTTAAAAGTTTAATCTTTTCAATCAGATACCAAAGATCTACACACATGGATCCTCAAATAAAATTAGTATCTAATGCTGGTAGGAAAATTGATCAATTGAAATATGCAAGTCTAATTGGTTGTCTTATGTACATAATGACTTGTACAAGACCGGATATTGCATATCTTTGTTGGGAAATTGAGTAGGTACACAAGTAATCCAAGTAGTTTGCATTGGCAAGCATTGAATAGAGTACTTAGGTATTTAAAGAAAACTATTAACTATGGATTGTGTTATAATGGATATCCTCCGGTTTTAGAAGGGTATTGGGATGCTAGTTGGATTACAAGTTTGGAAGATCATGCATCTACTAGTGGATGGATCTTTATTCTTGGTGGAGGAGCCATTTCTTGGGGTTCCAAGAAACAAACTTGTATTATGATTCCACCATGGCAGTAGAATTTATTGCATTTAAGAAATTTGCTTTATGATGTACCTTTATGGCCTAAGCCAATTTCACCTGTTTCTATCCGTTGTGATAGTCAAGCTACTCTAGCAAAGGCATATAGCCAAGTATATAATGGAAAGTCTAGTCACATTGGATTAAGACATAGTTATGTCCGACAATTAATCTCTGATGGAGTGATCACTATTAATTATGTGAGGTCAAGTGAAAATTTGGCGGATCCTTTCACAAAAAGTCTTGCTAGAGATGCAGTAAAAAGGACCTCAAAAGGGATGAGACTCAAGCCCATTAATTAGAGTCACCCATGATGGAAACTCGACTCAGTGCTGGGTATAACGTCAAGTCTTGAGTTCAATGAGATAAAGTATATCATTAGTATGTGACTGATAGCACTATAAATAAATCCATCCTAAGATTAAAGTGCTAGGTACCCGTAATGATAAGGGAAGGATGAGTAATGTACTCTTAATGGACCCATAACATAAATATGTTAGAGTGTTTTAATTACGGGAACACTTTTGATGGGATCTACCTATGTGAGTGGAAGTGTGGCCGTTTCTAGGAGCTCAAGGGCTTGGCTCTAACAGCACTCATGAAAAGAGGACACAGACACATGGCCATAATAGTGTCCCTAGATACTATGCATTGACCAATGTTGAGATCATTGTGTGAGATGTGTTCGGTTAATCAAATGAAATAGTTGGTTCAAAGCTTAGTCTACCATGCAATTTCGATTAACTTTAACATGTTTTCACCAAGTGAAGGTTCAATCGTAGGATACCTTCATTTATGCAAATTGATTTCCAAGAATATCAAAATCTAAAATATTTTGAAAATGGGGGGAGATTGTTGGAACATTTTCAAATATTTATAGTTTTCCAATAACTATAAATTATTGGGTATAATTAATTAAAATATTATATCTTTTGATTTTTGAAAAAGAATTATAACTATTTAAATAATATTATTTGAATAGTTATAATTAAATGAATAATAATGTTTTATTTTAAAACATTATTATTCGAAAAGGTACCTATTGATTAAAGATATCTCTATGAAGAGACATGAAAATTCCTATAAATAGGAATCATATTTCATTTGGAGAGATACCAAAATTCGAATATTCTTTTTCTTTCTTCATTTTCTAATATTGTTAGATTGTTCTATAAAGTATTCTTGCAAAAATCCTTTATAGAAATTGGTTTTCTTGTCATATATTGCTCGATTGTGTAGTGGGCTATTCTCAATCGAGTACAAAACGCAAATAGCCATTGGCTTCATTGTATCCTCAAGGTTAATTTGCTTGGAACTCGTTTGCACAATCAAGATAGGTGGGGCGAATATAACCTTAAAGATAGTGATTTGATACACGCCTTGGAGCCTTGTCCTATTTCTTCTTACGTTCGAGTTTTCGTTCGTGTGTTCGAGATTTTCCTCACCGGAGTTTTGTACTAACAACAATTAATGTAAAAGAAAGAGTAGAGAAGAATTAGCACAATTAATAACGATCTTATGTCTGCGGAGCCTTGCCCAGTTTAATCGTTCGGACAACCTATTGGCTTAATTTATCTACCCTTACACAAATAAGTAATTGTAGCCCCAATATCGACCCCAATCGTCACAAATCACTGACTCAAATATCTCACATATAATTAATAAACCTCTCAATATCATACATAAAAAAGTGTTGCAAAATAACTAAAAGAACACAACAAAGACGTCGACAAAGACACTCCAAAAATTGCCTTTTATATGTGGCACAAAACAATTAGGCCTCTTCAATTGGTCAATCAACAGTGTTTTGATAGGTTTTAAACTCTTATTTAAAAGCTAAAGTTGTCCCATTAATCATCTTGAGTATTTATCATATAAAAATTTTCATATATCAGTCTTTCAATTGCTCCAAAACTCTCTTGAATAAATCTGATATTAATCTCTAAAAAATAGTAGTTCAATAATAAGACTTTCATGGTTATTCAACCACCTCAAGCAATACGGTTGAGAGTCTTAGCATCTTAATCGATCCATGCTTCTAGTTTTGTCAAATATGTCACATTCAAGTAGATCGAACTTAACACAAACAAAATCTATTCAAGACCCAAGTCGATGGCCCAAGTAGAGAAACAGTTTCATTATAACAATATATGGAACGAACCTAACAATATCCCCATTGGTATTTTTAACAAAATCCTACAATAAATGCTTAACCCACAATCCAAACAAGTCACATAATAAGGGAGTTAGAATGTCCCCCCTTAAGGGGTAGAACCATGCTTGATTGCACCCACCTCCTATTAATATGCTTGTTCATCACATAATCAATTAAGTATGCACCAAAGTCATAAATATGCAATAAAAAAAATCGTATCTCTCCTTTTGTTAAAGCAAAATGTAGCAAGCATATCCAAGAACATTTCATTTTATGCTACCATATCCTCCTAGTTTTTAGCAAAGATGCCAAAAGTGCAACCATAAGTGAAATCAAAGTAGACAAAATCACTAAAATAGCATTGTTATTCCCCCTTACTCTATTCATCCCCTATCGACTTCCATCATGTTGTTTAGATGGATAAGATCAAATATTATCTTTTCTATGAAACCTAGATAATGTTTCTCCAGTCCTCGATAAATATTTAACGAAGTCATCAAGAGTTACAACATCATGTTTCATGCGGGCATCAATCAAATACTAATCTTCATTACTCAAATGTTTTCGATTCTTTCTTACCCAAATTTACCTATGTTGTGGTTTTTTGTTCCATTAATTGTTCTAACAGGTTTTGTAGTAGAGTTGAACTTCTTTTAATCTCGCATCATTCTATAACAGTGGGGTCTAATATGTTCATCTTTCCAACAATAATAGCAAAAAATCTTTCTAAAGTTTTTATTCTCTACCTCATGATGAAAACAAGAACTCACATCTTTAGCTTTAACAAAAATTGGAGGAGCGATAAGTTTCTTACCTTTATTGATGTACCAAGTGCTCTGTGGCTTGGTTCAATTCCCCTTGAAGCCAAAATTTCATCAAGCTTCTCACTTTGGCCTCCAAACTTCTTCAAGACAACCTTTGCATCATCTAGCTCAGTCTTGGTTAATTTTAAATCATCATCATTTTCTTGGACCATAATTTCAAGTTTTTCCTTTTCTCCTTTAAGACCAATAACTCATTACTCAACAAATCATTCAATTAGTACAATATCTTCATTTTCTTTAACATATGGCTGAAAGCATTTTCCAAATATTTAAAAGGAACATCATTATTATACGAATCTTCTTTAGAATCTATTGGACCATGGTTTGGAATAGTGGTAGTAAAAGCAACATAGTTGCTCACATCTTCATCTGCATTAGAGCTTTCTTCCTAAAAGTAACTTCTCTTTTTTCTTAGTATTAGCACATTCTGATTGTAAGTAATCAAATCCCTTGCATTCATAACATTGAGCATCCTATCTACTTTAGTTCCATTCTTAGCGAACCTCTTCATGCTCTTTTGAGCAAGACTAATTGCTTTTTGATTTTATTAATGTCCTCCAATGTTTGTTTTGCTCTTGGGATAGTCTTTTAAGCATTGAACATTGCGTTCTTTGGAAAATTCATTTTTTTCATGTTTTTCTTCCTCTATATTCAACTCAAAGGTTTGGAGTGAGCCTATTAACTCATCCAGCTTGAGAGTGGTAATATCGTTGGCCTCCTCTATTGTTGTGACTTTAACGGTGAACCATTCTAATAAAGACCTCAATACTTTGTGTACCAGTTTATCATTAAAAAAATACTCACCAAGACAAAAAGCTTTATTAGAATTCTCACATAATCTTGCATAAAACTCAGATATGGTTTCATTTTTAAACATTTTCTAGTTTCATTTTTAAACATTTTCAAATTTTCAAACCTAGTTGTTAAAATTTGAAGTTTTGACATGTGTATAACATCATTTCCTTCATGTTGGTTTTTCAAGATTGTCCATGCCTCCTTAGCAAATTCACATACAAAAATGACTTTAAGTTGCTCCAAGTTAACTCCACTGAAAATGACATTTAGGGCTTGTGAATTTCTATGAGAAGCCTTTATTTTTGCATTAGTGTATTTGTTTCTTTCTTTAGGGCGTGTGATGCCATCAACAAAAATTACAGTGGGTTGAGTCCACCAATCTTCAATAGCTTCCCAAGCTGCTTGATTGACAGACATAATGAAAGCCCTTATAGAATCCTTCCAATAAGCATAGTTTGCTGAACTAAGTAACAACAGGGATCGAGTAATCGAACTACATTCCTTCTGGATTCCATGGTCATAAACAGAACAAAGGATCACCTTTAAATAAATTTTAAAGTATGCTCTAATACCAATTGAAAAATAATTAGTCTGCAGATATGATAAATCAACTTTGCTTAACATTCATTGTAACGATAGTTAAAACAAAAATAGACAACGCAAAAAATAAGGGTGGAAAGAATCAATACAATCGATCTTTGCTAATGCAGTTCAGACACAACGATCCTACGTCTACGAAGCCTCGTCTGGTGAATGATTTTATTCAATAATCGCTGGATTATCTATTAGCTCAAGCCTAATCTATCCTTACACAAAGAAGTAATTGCAGCTCCAATATCGACCTCAATTGTCACAAATTACTCACCCAAATATTTCACAATCCAATCAATAAACTTCTTCAAATAACATCTAAAAGAGTGTTGCAAAATAACCATAAAACACTATAAAGTTGTCGACAAAGACACTTAAAAAAATTGCTCTTGATGTGCGCCATAAAACAACATATTTATAGGCTTCTTCAAATGTTCAATCAACAATGTTTTAATAGGCTTTAAACTATTATTTAAATGCTAAAATTATCCATTAATTGACCCAAATATTTATCACATAAAAGTTTTCATATATCGTCTTCCAACTGCTCCAAAAATCTCTTAAATAAATATGATATTTATCTCTAAAAAATAACATCTTAATAATAAGACTTTCATGCTTATCCAATCACCTCAAGCAATTTGATTGACAATCTTAGCACCCTAGTTGATCCATACTTCTAGTTTTGTCAAATATTCCACATTCACGTGGATCAAACTCAACAAAAATGAAACATATTTAAGGCCCAAGTAGAGAAACAATTTCGTTATAACAGGATATGGAACGAGTAACAACAACTGATACCGATTATTAATCTAGATGTGTTGTAATGATTTGTATCTATTTTGTGATTCTTTGGACATCTATGCTATAATAATTTGATACTTGTAATTTTTAAATATACATTTCTTCATACTTTAATTGTACTAGTAACACTTTCAAAGAAAAAAATCAACTTATTATTATAGGTAAATTTTGGCTAAACTATTAAAATATCCCTTTACTCCTTTCTTTTTCTTCATAAAAGAACATTCATTAAAAACTAAACAACGATTCAATACATGGGAGGTTTACCGATATCAGTGTTTTTTAAAAATATTTTTCATATCTTGTTGGCTTTTACTTAAAAAATACCTATGTTTATAAAATAAAAAAATATTTATTTTTATTGTAATGATTATTACATGTAAAATTAACATTAGTAATCACACATAATTTACCTAAATCAAAATTAAATTGGATAAGGAAAATAGGTGGTCGAGATTTAAGTCAAAATTTCATTTATACCAAATGAGATTTAAATAGAGAAAATTGATTTATGTTAAAGTTTTAATTTACGGGTAAGTAGCTTATTTAACTACAAATCAAACATTAAATATTTATTTAAAAATTAATTAAGAATTAATTAAAATTAGAAATATATTTAAATATAATAAAAACATAATTTTTTTTTGAAAATAATATCGTGACCTTTATTAAAATAAAAACCCACTACAAAAGAAATGGGCCTCCAAGATTAAAACCTTCGGGCTTTAAAATTAACCCAACACAAAATTGAAATGAAAAATAAAACAAATGTAAAACTTTCCAGATTCCTAAAACTAAACTCAAAGCGTAAACAATAAAGCAAGATAATAAAAGTTACCGAAAAAGGAAACTAGGGTAATTATTGTCACCGATTCACTTGTGCAAGTGGATATCATTCAACCCGATCTTCCTCATTCTCAGATTGCCAAGCTGCATCCACGATAGCCTTTCTCATTTTAGATCTACTATCTTTCCATCTTCTTCCTTCGTTAATCCTCTCAATCGTCTCCGGCGCCATCTACCCTCCGGATGGCTTGATGAAGATGTCGTTCGGCTCCTCTCAGGTACGATACTGAGTCTCTTATCATCGCTGTTTCTGCTACTTCATGGGCCACTGCATTTTCATTTCTGGGAATAAACGAAAACTAATATCTTGAAATTTCTTTGCTTCATCTTGGATGTCACCGATAATAGATCGATAATGATTTGTCTCTCGCTCTTGTGTTGCATTTCAATATCACCGCTCATGAATCCCTTTAATTTGAACTGAGTTGAATCCCATGGAAATTCCTAATCTAACTGCGTGAAGCCCCTCAAAAGCTTCTGATGCAAAAGAGGTAGGGACGTTTAAGTTCAAAATTGTCTTTGTATTTATTATCTCGCCCAACCCATCACGGACTACCAATCCATATCGATTTTGCTTCTCTCTCTTAAAAGCCGCATCAAAATAAATAGTTGGCCTTGAAGATGGAGCTTGCGATTCTGCACCCTACATTTGTTTAAGGTACACTTTTTCTCTTCAATACCCTCAACCTCTGCCAAATACCTGCGAACTTTTAATGCTAGATCTCTAACCGATTCTATTGTTTTTTCATGTACAAGCTTATTCCGCGACCCCCACATGATCCAGATTGTGCAACAAACCAGTCGACTTTGTTTGTGGTTGCTATTCAAAAGTGCCTAGGTAAGCCAATCTCTAAAATTCTGAAACGGCTGGTCTCTGATCCAAGAAATATCTAACAACTGCCATATCTCTCTCGTCACAGGGCAGAAGCGAAACACATGATCAATATCTTCTTCTCTACTTCTGCAGCTGGGACAATCCGCATTATCTGTAATTCTTTTTTATCTGAGATTAGCTAGAGTAGGCAAATAGTTCCAGGAAGCTCTCCAAATTGTAATTAAAATCTTTGATGGGAGCTGGATATTCCAGAGCTTGTTGTAAAATTTCTGTAGGTCACCCTGTATTGATAATTCATTAGAATCCAGATTATCACTCTGTAATAACTTGTAAGCGCTTCGAACCGAGAATTCGCCAGAAAGCTCCTCCTTCCAAATCGGAAAATCCTCACCTAGATTTGTCGCCAACGGAATCTGTAAGATCTTCTGTGCAATATCCGCTGAAAAGGTAGACTTCACCAACTCTGTTTTCCACATCTTGTTGAAAACATCAATTAGATCGACACTAATTCAACGTTATTGTTATTTCGCTCGCTTTCATCCATCACATGTCCCGGTATCCACCGATCCTTCCATACTCAATTCTAGTCCCCGCCCCACCCTCCATCCCAATCCACTATGAAGCGGACCCTTAGCCGCCCAAATCTCGCCGCTGTAAGTGAAGGTGAGTTACCTAACGTGCATTAAAAAATCGCTTGTGGATAATACTTTGCTTTAAGAACTCTTGCCAATAATGAATTTGGGTAACAAAACAATCTCTACCCTGTTTAGCAAGCAACGAATATTAAATTTGCTCATATTTCAAAGCCTAGGCCACCATAATCCTTTAAAATACATAGCTTTTCCATGTACACCAATGTATGCCCTTTCTCCCATGCCCTTTTGCCACCAAAATTTGGCCATAACATTGTCAAGATCATCACATAAAGACTTGGTAACAAAAGCAAGCCATCGAGTACGTAGGGATAGCTTGCAAAATGGATTTAATAAAAACTTCTTGCCCTCCCTGGGATAAATGCCGAATACTCCACTGATCTATTCTTTGCTTCATTCGATCTTTCAAAACTTGGAATGATTCCATCTTCCTTCTTCCCACCATATTTGGTAATCCCAAATAACGCTCTGGATCAGTTGAACATCTGACAGCCAAAATTCTGCCCACCAAGCGTCGATCAGAATCAAGTATTCCTCTTGAAAACACGGTGAGATTTCTCAAAATTTACCCGTTACCCCGAGCACCTCCTATAAGTTCGCAATATCTCCTTTAAGACTATAGCTCCCCGTTCTGAAGCCTCACTGAATAAAATACAATCATCAGCAAATAATAAATGAGAAACTTGTGGCCCACTCCTACTGGCTTTAACCTCTTTTAACTTTCCTTCTTGAATTGCTAGACGCATAAGGCTAGATAGACCCTCCCCACACAAAAGAAATAAAAAGGAGCTGAGCGGATCTCCTTGTCTTAAGCCTCTTTCTGGGTGAAAAACATCTCCTTTACAACCATTAACAAGTCCTGAATACTTGACAGATTTTAAACACTTCATAATAGTAGCTACCCATCTAGAAGCAAGACCCATTCTAATCATTACATCTTTAATAAACTTCCACTCAACCCTATCATAGGCTTTGCTCATATCCAGCTTCACGACCATGAATCCTTTCCTACTGCTCGCTTCGTTTCATGTATGAAGAAGTTCATATGCGAGCACTACATTATCTGAAATCAATCTTCCAGGAACAAACGCGCTCTGAGCTATATCAATACACTTACCAATAACCCCTCGTAGCCTATTTGCGATAGCTTTCGCCATAATTTTGTATAAGACATTACAAAGACTAATACGCCGAAATTGTTTCATATTAACAGGATTTACAACTTTTGGAATAAGAACAATGTTTGTAACATTTACCTGTGTATAATCTTCCCCTTCATTCAATCTCTGTAAGCAAAACTTGCTGACTTCCTCTCCCACAATATGCCAACATTTTTGGTAGAATAACGCTGGTAGCCCATCTTCTCCTGGTGCTTTCGTAGGTCCTATCTCAAAAGTGGCTAATCGAATCTCCTCCCGTGTGAACTGCTTTAAAAGTTGATGATTTTCTTCCTCTATTATGCAATTTGCAATTCGACAACACCGCTCACTCCTCCCTTTCTTCGATCGAAATAGTGTTTGAAAGTATATCTGCAATATCTCGTGATAGCCTCTCAGATTCTCGCTTCCTTCCACTCTCATCTTGCATTTTGTGAATCCTATTTCTTCTTCTTCACTGTGGCTTGACAAAGGAAAAAGCGATATTCACCACCATATTTTAGCCAATTAATTCATGCTCTTTGTTCCCAGTACCTTTCGTCCTTATCAATTTCCAGGTTCAATTTAACTTTGGTATCAATCAACTCACCCAGATTGTTATCATCTCTCTCTGCAGCAAGAAGATCTTCCAATCTATGAGTTAAGAAAACTTTTTCTTTTTTTCGAACATCTTGTATTCGTTTAGCCCATTTTCTCAGACCGTCTTTTAACGTTTCTAATTTCATCAACAAATGGCCTGAAGATGATTCCCAAAGAGTCTTAACTTCCTCTTCAAATGACTCTTCCATCGTCCACCAAGCTTCAAACCTGAAATCTACCTTTCCTGCTTGACAATTTACTCTTTCCGTATTCACTAAAATTGGACAATGATCAGAAAAAGAATGGCTTAGGTGTTGAATAGACACTTCAGGGAACTGTGCCGCCCAATCTTGATTCGCTACTCCTCTGTCAAGTCGCTCTCGAATGTTAGTCTCCGATAAATTTCCTCTTTCCCAGGTGAACCATCTACCCGAAAAACCCATATCTATTAGACCACATTTTGTAAGAACCCTCCGAAATGCCTCCATTCTTCTTTCGTCTCTAGGAATCCCTCCTTTTTTCTCAAAACCATACATGATCTCATTGAAATCACCACAAACAAACCATGGGATCCTCTCATCTCTATATAAATTCTTCAAATCAGCCCACGAGTTAGTCCTATCATTGCCATACGGGGAACCATAAAAACCAGTAAACCTCCATTTTCCTCTTGAATCATTCTCATCAACCTCCACGTCAATATATCTTTTGAAAACTGCCCCGCTTTCACACTCACCTCCTGCTTCCATGCCAAGCACAATCCCCTCTTGTACCTCGTGGATCAACCTCAATCCCATTTACATATCCACGCCTAAAACGAATGCCTTCCATTTTACTCTTTCTAACTTTCGTCTCCATGAAGAAGACCACTTGGGGTTGTTGACCTTGAAGTGTGCAAGTCATTAACCGCTCGTGGACCCCCAACCCACGAACATTCCACTTAGTAGTTTTATTATGACCGATTCGGCTTGCCTCTTGGCGTACCGATATAAAATAAGAACCTTCGGACCCTCCGATTTCTCTCTGTCAAAATATTCTCCTTCTCTAGACCTGCCATTTCCTCCATCTCCCCTCTCGCTCGTTTTTTACCTTCCTCGCCCATTAAAGCTTCATCTTCCAAATCATGCTCCATGGAAGCAAAATTTGCATTCAAATTTGGATTCGCCCTTGTTTCCGTCCCCAATATCTTCCGTCCATTCAAGTTAAAGCCCAGTACGGGGTCAATGACCTTTCCATAGCTCCCCAATGTACGTTCCTTAATTCCATCTCTACTACAATTCGTTAGAAATCCTTCATCATCATTTTTCCATTTCCCATCCTCCTCTTCTTTCAACCATACACTAGTTGGCACAACCACCCTATGCGATTGAGCTCGTAAAGACAGATCCCATCCCATCTCATTAACTTCCACCCCTAACATCATTTTGGCCTCGCAAAAAGAATCACTATGACCTAACCGACCACAGAAAAAACAAAACAGAGACAGCCTTTCATAACGAAACTTCACATATGTACTGTTTCCGCAAAACGAGATTAGTTTCTTCCTCTTCAAAGGACGTCTCACATCAATTCTAACTCTCACCCGCATATAATTTCTATTTTCCTTACCCAAATTTTTCCCGTCATATTCCACAAACTCTCCTACAAAATTTCCCAATTGAATTGCCAGATTTTCTGAAAATAAGCCAATAGGAACTTCATGAATTTGAACCCAGAAAGATGCCATAAACAGAGGGCTGTTGAGCGGATCCTCCCCCCATTGCAACTTATGCAAAATTAACAGATGGTTATTGAACATCCACGGGGAATCTTTCAACACTCTATCTAAATCCATAAGGTGATAGAATTGAAAAAGATACCTTTTCTCACCCAGATCCCGAATATTCACCCCTTTAACAGGATGCCACAGATTTGCCATTGTATTTTTCATAGCAGGAAAATGAATAACACTGGCAGTTAGAAAACACCCTACTAACCTGAATACTTCCTCTCTTCTTTCATCATTCTGCTCTACATGAATCTGTAAAATTTCATCCTCTTCTGTAATAGATAATCTTGCTAACTCCTCTTCCATTGCTTGCAGGAGAATCACTTAGAAAAATCAAGAACCAAATGACCTGTACTCACTTTCCGCCGCAAGAACCAATAAAGAACAAAGACAAAAACCTAGAAAAAAACGCTTGCTAAGAAGCAGACTTGAACCGTGCCAGTAAGGCAGACTTAATCATTTAATAAAAACATAAATTTAAGTAATTGTTTTAGTTGATGTCGCAAGTCGGCCGAGCACCAACTCGTTTAGAAAAAGTATGAAAATATCTTTTCATAATTAAAATAAGTTATATTATTTCTGGGTACTTTAGTCTTTTTAATTTTTTTAAATCTAATAAAAATTTACATGCGATAAGATTTGAACTCATGCTATTTACATGAATAAAATATTAATTTTACCATTAAGCCAATAATCTATTTTATTTAAAAATAATTTATATTATTTGAAGGTGTTTTAATCTTTTATTTTAAAAATAAATAATCTATACATGGTAAGATTTGAACCTATGATATTTGCATGGATAAAACTTTAATATTACCTCTCAACCAATGTTTTATCTTATAATATTTTGTACATTTTAATTTTATTATGCATGCATTATTACCTCTATCAATCGTATACCTACACGTACTATCATTTAAGCCCCTAGCTGGTTGATGTCACGAGTCAATCAGACACCAACTTGATTGGGAAATTAAGAAAATGTCATTTTGAAATTAAAATAAATTATATTATCCAAGAATATTTTAATCTTTCTATTTTTAGAAAATAAATAGATAACTTATATGTGGTTAAATTTAAACTTGTGCTATTTACATCAACAAAACATTAACTTTACCACTAAATTAAAATTTATCTTAACATAATATTTACATTTAAATTGTATTTTGCATAGTTTATTACCTCCATAAATTGTATATATTTTGATAATGTTGTTGAATGAGTTAGTGTCATAAGTTAACTCAACACTAATTCAAGACTGATAACAATACCATGATAAACAATTGTAGCGTATTTACTATTCTTAATATGATATATTTATGTGTTTAAATTTCAATTTAATATATTTTTTCATTTTAATAATGTACATATTTCTTGTGTTATTATTAATTAGTTTTAAACCATACATTTCATTATTTATTGTATATAGTTTTTAAACTAACATCTGTGTTTTAAGTACGTATGTGACAAAATTTCTACTTTTGATAATATTGTTGATTGAGTTAGTGTCATAAGTTAACTCGACACGAACTCAAGATTGATGATAACACTATTGTAGTAACCCATTTTGCCCGGGCCCATATACAGTTT
Source organism: Gossypium rotundifolium (assembly GCA_025506655.1). Classification (NCBI taxonomy): domain Eukaryota; kingdom Viridiplantae; phylum Streptophyta; class Magnoliopsida; order Malvales; family Malvaceae; genus Gossypium; species Gossypium rotundifolium. The sequence continues at coordinate 20,070,948 of CP106732.1, read as the reverse complement.
AAAAATAAAAATAAAATGTCCATTAAATGATCCTTTTACAAAGCGCCCAAGACCAAACAAACTACCTGCATCAATAACATTACACCCTTAGCCCAACCTATGGCCCAAACCTAATGGTCCAACATTTGTTCAGAAACTGGAAACCCTAGGTTTCAGATTCTTATTCTAGTCGAAACCCAATCGTCACGCCGCAAGGTATGGAGCCTAGTCGTCACAATTTGAGTTGGACCGTCACACCTTCAGCCCTTGATCCACGCCGCGATCCGCGCTTAGCCACCATCCTCCGTCTTCAAACTCGCAAAGGAAAGAAACAAGCAAGAGAAAGGAAACAAATCGCGAGCACAAATATGGAAAGATATGAAAAGATATCTTTTCCTTTTCTTTTATTTTGTTTTGGGTATAAAACCGCTTGTAAAAAACTCAGTAAAGGGGATTTTTCGGAGAGAAAAGAGGCATACACAAATCATCACTATTCTTGAGAAACACACGAACACATAGAGTACAAATCTACACCACAACAATGGCACGAAATATTATCAGAGAGATCAGAATAATAAAATACTTCAATTTTTCTCAAGAGGTGATTTTTTTATTCTGTTTATTTTTATATTTATTTATTTCGTATATTTGCGCATAACCATTCTGTTTAAAGAAAAAGTATAAGAGAAAGGAGGGTTACCTATTCGGAGAACGGTAGAAACAACACGTTTTAGGCCTCCGGCCACCGTCCACGGAGGCGCGTGGGGCGCGTCGAGGCAGTGGCCAGAAGACTGACGATCGGAGGCCTGAAAAACTTTCAGAGAGTTTTTAAGGTTTTTTTTTTTAAAACAAACTCAAAATGATTTTTTTATTAAAACTGATTTTTATAGGCGAAAGCAAACGGTGTCGTTTTGGTGAGGCAAGATCCGTGTCGACCCGGACCCGAACAAGGGCCCGCTTGTTTTTTGAAATGGGGAAATTACTCTTTTGATCCCTCCACTATTTTAGTTAATTTAATTACATCCTATTAACTAATCTATATTTTTAAAATTAACCTTGGAAATCTATTTATATTTCAATTTAATCCTTTTTATATATGTATTAAATCGATATTAATTTATGTATTATATTAAATACTTTATAATAATTATCTATATATATATTATTTCGTATTATTTATATATATATATTAAATATTATATTATTTTTAAAAGTGTTACATATTATGTAATATTATAATTATTCATAATGCGTTCATTTTTAATATTTTATTCTTTAAAATCATTTTTTACTTTGATTATATCGTGGCTCTTTTATTTATCTAAATTTTTATGAAATATATGCATAGTTAATTTTATTATTTATTATATTTGTCTATATTTCATCATATATTTGTAATTGCTTAGTGTAGGAATTATTATTTGTTGTGTTTCATATCATTATTGCTTATCTTAAATGTTAGTATGTTATATTTTTTATTTATGTTCAATAATGTATAAATATAATATTGTCACATGGATCATAATTATTTGAAGTATAAAATACATTTTTTAAAATTACTATATTTTATTTAAAGTTTTTTTTAAAAATAAGGCAAAGTTTAGGTATTTAGAAATTCGAAAAATAGTGTCCTAACGTGTTGGATGCGATTTTCCGTTTAGCTAAATAATCAAATATCCTTTTAACAAGTTTTGTAAATCATGAGACGATTTTGATTACGAAGGTTTTAAGATATCATGTCTTAACGTGTTGGATGTGATATTTATATTCCTTTGGAACAAGATTATCTCAAATTTTCACTTAGGCTCCCTTTGGATGCCCGTTTGGCTCCAGTGGAGGTGAGATTGGCCTAAATAATTGTTGCCCACCGCCTTCTTTGTCTTTGTTTGGTTTAGCAACAAGGTTCAATGAAAACCCATCCCCACCACATCGGTCTGCTGAAAATCAACTGGGAGTGAAAGCGACAATTAAAGGTCGATGAGCGAGTTGGTGTTTTCATCGGACCAAAATACCCATCTTGTTAAACTAATTTCTTTCCCAACCTTATTTCTTTCCCAACTTTCTCGTGTGAGAATCCCTCGCCTCCACCGCTACCTCTCTACTGAGAGCGTCCTCCACCGTGGTGAAGTGGTGAAGATTTTAGCCAAGTTTTTCCCAGTATCCCATCCCTACCAAGTAAGTTTTTACTCATCCCATTTGTTTTTTCCTCCATATGAACTTTGACAAAATCGGTTCGAAACTTGATCAAAATCGACTACTCCAAATGTATTAACTCTGCAATTCGGTAGGAAGTGGGGCAACCCCTTTGCTATTTGAGATGAAGCTGATTCAGCTCTTTCAATCGGCAAATTGGGTAAAAATTATAACAAACATGAGACATAATCACGATTTGTCAAAGATTAATCTTTTTAATACAAAGAAAATCGTAAATGCGATTTTTTTTTCAAATCTGATTGAAATTCAATTTCCAAGTTGGATTATATCAAAGATTCTCTACATAAAACAATGAAATAATGATATGATGACATACAATATTAATGGAAGAATAGAAGTTATTTTAGTTTAATTAATTGATTGATAAAGTGAACAAAATCCGAATTTAGTTTTAGCTAGTTGTTAATTGCCTATTAGTTTGTGCCCAATTGCATACTTTATGTATAGAATTATCTTAGTGGATGATCTCGTCTATTTCAAGTCTCTAACCTACTACAAAATTGCTAGGTGTTTTTTACTTGCCTTGAACGAATTCTCATGGGAGAATTTGAATACCCACTCTTGAGATAACCATGTTAGTAATATGTACATGTTGTGATGATTTGGAGAAGTTGAAGATGTGGAAAAGTTTTGGAAATTAGATTGGATTGCATCTTATTCATTGTTGTAATTGGCTAATTTGAAATTGTCAAATTGCTTGATGTATGCTTGCTTTGGCAATCTTACCTAACACTGGAAAATTTAACAAACAAACACCTTAACCCTCTGCTACACTTCAAATAGAGAGTTTATCCACAACGTGTTGATCGCTACATTTCGACCTTGTTGTTGGAGGATAGTAACAGAAGAATTGGTGCCTCTTCTTCAAGCATTAATCTAGTCCAGAAAGTTACAAGGGATTAATATAGGAATAGACTAAGTAAACCATCTTTCAAAATTGTAGAGCAACGGGGGTGTGGGTGGTGTGGGGTAATGGGTGCACCCACCAGCTTTGAAAAAATGACAAACACGTCTACCTAATTCTCCATGACGAAGTGAAGTTTTTCTTTGGTGAAACTGAAAGTTGATAGAAATTGTGGTTTAGAAAGGATCTTCACCAACCCCATATGTCTTTGTCAGCTAATCTCAAGAAAGTTGGATAAAAATGGATATTATATTCAATCCACCTACTGAACTTCAATCATGGAAGCAGCGATCAATATACTGGTATAGTGCATGTTTTCTTTTATCTCTTTGCATTAGAACTGTTATATGTTAGAACACATATTCGCATCTTTGCAGTTTGATTTTCTTTAGCTTTGCTCAATTGCTTCAATAATGTTATCTTTGATTTTCTTACATTCATGTTCTTTGTAGTATAACATGATTTTCTTCTAGTCTTGAGCATTTTTTTTGTTCTGTTATTATTCATTTCTTTTGGTTAATTTGGAAAGTTTGCGATGCTCCAATGAATTTTATGTGGAACATCTTGTTCACGGTGACGGACAATAAAATCATCTGTTGTTAACTTGCTAGTTTAATGTGCTTGCTTGTATTGTTTCTTCTAAATACGAGCATTGTGCATGGAGATATAAATCGATAATTTGTTGATTACTAGCACTGCACGGTGAAGATAGGGATTTCAATGTCGTCACCAAGTTTTTGAGGTAATAGTTTTACTTCACTGTAAATTCCTTCAAATTAGTGAGTTGTAATCGAATTAGTGAGATGGATCTGTTAGATGGTTTGGTTCAAAATGGAGATGCTCTTTGGTATGGTTGCGACATTGCTTATACATTTCCAAATATTATACAAGTTCATAAATGATATGCCTTTCTGCTTTTAATACTGCCATAGCTTCTAATAAGGTTCCATTCAAACCTTAAGGTTATTATTCTAAAAGAGCTATATATGTTTATTGCATGCATGTTTCTGATTCAAGGCCACCTATCGATTTGTTTGAGTAAATTCTATTCCAATTGATGAGATGCATTGCCCTTTTGTCAGGTTCATCACCCCTGAACATTCTTTTAAATTTCATGTGACAATTTTTTTTTAATCTTGAGTTGAGATTATATTTATCATTGTTATAAAAAATATTTAACTATAAAAATTAAAAATAATTTTTATTTTATCTAATAAATAATTTAAATTGATTATATAATGCATTAAAATATTTATAATAAAATATTGGAAGATACATTTTAATATTTTATTAAATGAATTTATAAATTCACATACTTTAATAATTTTATATAAGTAAAATAATTTAAAAACTTCTATTATATATCAATTCTAATATGATGTCCTTAATAGTCATTTTATATTCTCACCTCACCGCTACAGCTGCGTTTGAATCCAAACACATATTCCACCGCAGTGTCTAATCTCACAACTACAGTGTCCAATCTCACAGCTACAGTAACTAATCTCACTGCCACCGCTATTTTTAACCTCACCGGAGGTAAACACACCGCCCATTAAAGTGCTCGAAGTGTTTTTAAAAGAAATCATATTTTTAAATACTTTTAAATTTCAAACATTTGGACATGATTTTATGAATTAGTTACCAATTTTTTAGGCGTTATGAGGGTGCTAACCCTTCCTCATACGTAACTGACTCTCGAACCCACTTTTTTGTTTTTCGTAGACCAAAATCAATATTTTGAAATAAAACGTTTTTAAGGTGATCTAATCACACTTTAGTAAAAAGGGATTGGTGACGACTCTCATTTTATTTTTAAAGTCGATCCCCATTTTTCTAAAACTGATTTTTAAAATGGTTTTAAAATTGTTTTGACAGCTTGGCGACTCTATTGGGGAGCTTAGAGAGTCAGGTCGTAAAATTGATAATTTCATGTCCTTTTGTTCGAATTTAAAAATTTTGATTTTAAAAATATGATCCTTTTATTGCATATGGTTTTAAATATATTGCTCTGCATTGCACTGCATGACCGTCGTGGTCACACCCTTAAGTGGGAGCGAGACGCTATGCCTTCGTTAGGTTTTCACCTCCGCATGGGCTAGTGGATTGCTTTCGGGATACATCTGTACCTATGTCTTCGTGAAGTTTTCACTTCCGCATGGCCATAGGGAAATGTATTCCCCTGAACTGAACTCGGTTCGTATGAGCCTATAATGGGCGAGGATCGAGGAATCTGCTGGTTCGGGTACCTCAACTTTAGATCTAAACCACATATAGTAAACCCTAAAAACCCACTTTAGATAGAGCAATCCTAATTTTAGTAATTACCCAGATAGGTGTGTTTATTTCACTTGCCTTATATTTTATGTTGCAATACTAACTCATGGTGTTTTATTTTTGTGCATAACATCTCATCTTTCTAGAAGTATCGATTCACGGTCAGTTTTTAAAGTTAGAAAGCTGGTTATGGAGAATGGTTTCCTTGATAAAGTGGGAGACAATGCAGCTGTTCGCACTTGGTCAGAGCAAACGCAATTAGAGAAAGGGAATAGCTTAATTAAAGGGTATGTATCTGAACTTTGGGATTTTACTCGTGTTAGTATTACGCAAAATGAGTTTAGAGAGTTGAAAGATATATGGACTTAATGGGGCGATGGGGCAAAATAGCTGTTTTATCGAGATTATGGTGATCTACCTTACTTGTTGGATATCAAGGTAGATAAGCATCTATTTCAAGCTATGACTCAGTTTTGGAACTCTGTTTATAGTTGTTTCACTTTTGGGGAGATAGATTTAGTGCCCACATTGGAGGAATATACGACTTTGCTTCGTTGTTTGAGATTTCAAGCCGACAAGGTTTATTTTAGGGCTCCTAGTGTTTCGACTTTTGTGAGAAAATTGATGGGCATCACAGGGATGAGTGAGCAGTAGGTTACAACTAGGATACAAGAAAAAGGTGAAGGTAAATGCATACCTTGGGAGAGTTTGAGGGACTTGATTCTGACACATCTAGATGAAAAGAAGAAGATTGATGTCTTTGCTTTATGTATTTATGGGTTGGTGATCTTCCCCAAAGCACTACGACATATAGACGAAGCGGTTACAGATTTGTTTGATCGGCTTAACAAAGGAGTCACCCCTATACCTGTAATTTTAGCTGAGACATTCAGGTCTTTGAATGCTTGTCAAAAATCTGGTGAGGGTAGATTCATTGGATGTGTGCAGTTGCTATTAGTTTGGTTTCATAGCCATTTTTGGAAGGTTGATAGAGTTTCTTACCGAGTGTTCTCTGAAAGTTATTCCCTTTAAAAGAAACCGCAGCTACAATAAGGAGAGATAATCTATCAGAGAAAAGGTGGATGGAAATTCTTCAAAACCTCCGTGAAGAAGATGTTGAGTGGAGAGCCATTGGTTGGTTCCTGGCGAAATCCTTTATCGGTGCAGAAATTTTGGTTGAGTACCTTTGCGAAAGTTTGGAGAGCTGTGGGGTATGCATCGTTGCTCGTACTAAGGCAATACAAAGCAAAACAGTTCATACCGGTAACGCATGTCTTAACTCAAAGTGAATTTTCATATAAGAGGGAAATTATAAGAAGAGGATTGGAGAAATTTCTGAGGCTTGGAAGCAGACTCGCCGTATAAAGATATTGACTCAAGGACCGATGGCAACCCCGGAGTATAAAGAGTGGTTGAGAAAAAGGATCAACGATAACATCCCTAAGCCAAGTTCGGGGGGTGCTCGATCATTGAAGGAGTGTTTACAAGTCATCCCATCGGAGTTAGAGATTATAAAGCAGGACTTCGAAAAGTAGAGTTTAGAGTTCGAAAAGAAGATAGAGAAGCTAGAAGAAGAAAATGTATTTGAAGCTAGATGTGGATACTCGTAAATCGAAGCGAGAAAGCATGAAAGGAAAGAGAAAGATTGAGGAGGATCGAGATAGCTTGAAGACTGAATACAAAAAGATGCGTCTATCAATGAAGAATGCTGGTTTAGGGAAGACTTCAGAACAGTGGCGACAAGAGGTTCAAGAGGAAAAAGCTAAAGCTGACTATTGGGAGAAAAATTTTCAAGAGATGCGAAACGAGGCCTTAGAGCAGAACTTGGCAGAAAGTTTAAATGAAAAGGGTGAATTACAAGCTAGAGTGGCTGAACTTGGACGGTCTCTTCATCACTATCGAGCCGTAATTCCGTGATCGAGTTAAAGGCAAGCCTAAACAAGATTAAAGAAATGAAGGTAGAATTGAAGAGTTAGAATCAAGACCGCATGCAGCCAGTGAACTTGGATCGAGTGTCTTGAAACAAGAGAAGGGCATTTGAAGGAAGAACTCCATCATTTACATGTTCAAGTCAGAAATCGGGATTATCTCATGGGAACCCATAGTTCAGATTTGAGAGGTAGCTGATCACCTACAGACTTTGGCAGTGCAGGCTGACATATTGAGCATGAAGTATGAGCTACAGTCAAATCATAATCAAGAGCTAGTTTCATTATTAGGGAAAATTAAGACTTTAGGATGTAGGGCGAAAGCTTATTTGTAATCCATTTTATGTAAAAGAATTTGTTTTCTAATAAAGTTTTCTATAATGAAGTTGATCAGAATCGATGCCTCTTTTGCATTTATGCATTTGCATTACATAACATCATATGCATTCAAATCTTTAGAAAGAGTCTAATTAGTTTAAATTATAAGAGAGAGAGAGAGAGAGAGAGAGAGAATTTGAAAGCTGAACACCCTTACGGTACACGAGCAAAGTCAAGGAAAATAGACCAAAGGATGGAACAATTCCAGAGAGAAATGCAAGACCAGATGCAAGAGAAAATGGCAAAACTCCAGTAAGAGATGAGGGATCAGATGTTGGAGGCACAAAGGAATATGATGGCTCAAATGACTCAGATGATGAGCGGAATGTTGAAAAAAAGAAAGGGCACCATGGACATTACTGGAGAAGAGAGTGAAGGAAACCCTCTAGGTTTTATCCCACCACATGCGCCAGCATAGCCTGAAGGGTATCCCCAGAGGCCATCTATTACAAGTAGGCCTTAACAAGGACCGGCGGATACTAGACCACCCATGAACTTCCTAGTCAGCTCTGGATCTAACCCAGAGGACAACCTTGCTAATCCTGTTGTTCCTAACTTAGACATAACAGAGGGAGAAGGGTTCAATATTGAATCTGTAAAACAGTTGGAGGATCGTTGTAGGTGGCTAGAGGAAAAATTCAAGGCTTTAGAGAATGCTGACCATCATCATGGTATTGACGCAAAGGACTTAAGTCTGGTCCCAGATTTAATGCTTCCTCACTAGTTCAAGATGCTAGAATTTGAGAAGTACAATGGAACTTCTTGCCCTGAAGCCACATTACGATGTTCTGTAGACGTATGACAGGATATGTGAACAATGATCAACTTCTGATTCATTGTTTCCAAGATAGTTTAACAAGAGCAGCCTCTAGGTGGTACAACCAACTCAGTCGCGCTAACATTAATTCTTAGAGGGACTTGGCCCAAGCCTTCATGAGGCAGTACAATCATGTCACGGATATGACGCCTGATCGGATCATGTTGCAAAACATGGAAAAGAAATCAAACGAGCGTTTCAGGCAATACACGTAGAGATGGAGGGAAATAGCTATGCAAGTTCAACCACTTCTCCTGGAAAAGAAAACCACTATATTGTTCATCAACACTCTAAAGGCGCCATTTATCACCCATATGATAGGAAGCACCACTAAGAGCTTTGCAGATATAGTTATGGCAGGAGAAATGATTGAAAATGCCATAAGGGGTGGCAGGATCGAAGCGGGAGAAACCACGAGGAGACCTGCTCTTAGAAAAAAAGAGAGTGAGGTAAACAATGCAAGTAGGTACAACAAAGGGTACTCAAAAGCAGTTACTATTAATCAGCCAAAAGTAGTTACTACCGAACAACAAAGGTTGACAATACAAGAATTAGGTCCCAAACAAAATATTAATAAAATCTAATTTACGCCAATCCCAATGACGTATAAGGAGCTGTATCATACTTTATTAGAGGAACGAATGGTGTCCCTTTTATCTACATACCATTACATTTCGTATCCTAAATGGTATGACTCAAATGCTCAATGTGATTACTATGCAGGAATAAGGGGGCATTCAATAGAAAATTGTAATACTTTTAAAAGGGTAGTTGAGAAGCTTCTTAAGTTGGGAGTTATTGAGTTGAATGATACACCTAGTGTGGAGAACCCATTACCCAATCATGGGGATAAGGGAGTAAATGCGATTGGTAAAAATCTAATAAGAAGGACCAAGAGGGATATCTCGGAAGTAAAGTCCTCGTTAAGAATAATTTGAAGGGAAATGGTGAGAAATGGGCTAATAAAATCAAGTCTTGAGGGAAGAAATGAAGAACCAAGGAACTACTGTGAGTTCCATGAAGCTGATGGACATGAAATCCAAGAATGTGCTAGGTTTCGGGCATTGGTACAGAGCCTTATGGATAATAAGGAGCTAGAGTTTTATGAAGAAGGCTCAGAAGGAGGACATATATATGCAACTGAGGGAGAATTGACAAGTCAAAAAGTCAATTATCCGAAAATCATTATCTCCCGACCAAGAAATGTAGAAGGAGAAGCACAAATAGCGCCTAAAGTCGTAATTTATAAACCTGTATCCTTTCCTTATAAGGACAGCAAGATGGTACCATGGACTTACAATTGCAACATAGTGACACCGAGAATAAAAATCTCAACTAATACTTCCAAGGAGGTCCCAAGAGAGGGATCTTATACACGAAGTGGGAGACGCAACGACTTGATAAACGTCAGAACAGAACCAGCAAAGTCAAAGGATATATTAATTGAATCAGAAGAAGGATTTGATAACCTTATCAATGTACCTGTGAAGGAGGAAGAGGCTAAAGAATTTTTAAAATTCTTAAAGCACAGTGAATATAGTGTGGTGGAGCAGTTACGCAAACAATCGGCTCGTATTTCGGTGCTAGCCTTACTTTTAAGTTCTGAAGCTCATCGAGAAGCTTTGATGAAGGTGCTGAATAAGACTTATGTTACTAAAGACATATCGGTCAACAAGCTGGATCGATTAGTTGGTAACATAAGTGCTGATAATTTTATTTCCTTCAGTGACGATGAGATCCCACCTGGGGGTATAGGGTCGACTAAGGCCCTACACATAACCACTCATTGCAAAGGATATACTGTATCGAGTGTGTTGATTGATAATGGATCAGCCTTGATTGTTCTACCATTGTCGACACTGAAAAGGTTGCCAAAAGATAGTTCTCACATAAAGACGTGCCAAAACATAGTGGAGCGTTTGATGGTACTGAGAGAAGAGTAATGGGGAGAATTGACATACCTTTGCAGATTGGCCCAAACACATATGAGGTGGACTTTCTAGTGATGGATATAAAGCCATCATACAATTGTTTGCTAGGAAGGCCTTGGAGCAGTGCCCTCATCTCTTCATCAAAAACTGAAGTTAGTGACGGATGGTCGACTGGTCACTATAAATGCAGAAGAAGACATTATAGCGATTGTTACCAATGATACGCCCTATGTAGAGACAAATGAGGAGGCCATCGAATGTTCTTTCTGCTCTTTAGAGTTTTTCAATGCAACATTCATCTCAGAAGGGAGTAAAGTCCCTGTGCCTAAGATGTCCAAGACCATGAGGATGGGTCTACAAATGATTGTGGGGAAAGGAGTCTTACCAGGGAAAGGATTGGGCAGATACCTCCAAGGAGAGATTCAAGTACCAATGTTGAAAAAGAAGAGAGATCGTTTTGGCTTGGGTTTCAAGCCAGATGTTAGACAAAGAAGGAATGACATAGAGAAGAAGCAGGAGAGAAGAAGGGCACGCTTGAATGAAGAAGATGTCTAGTAAGAACCGATGATATTCCCTCACATATCCCAGACCTTTGTATCAGGAGGGATAATTCACCATGAGAAAGGGTTATTGGAAAATCCTCACATCAATGCCATACATGAGGAAAGAATGGAACAAAGAAACTTGATAGGCATTCACCCTTATGAACCTAGAAGCGTTCTAGACAATTAGACTGCAGAGGAACTTCCTGTAGTTTTTAGAAATAATACAGAGTAATATTCAGAACGCTTTTGTTGTTTTTTTAGCCTAGGAACAATAAGTTTTCTTTTATGAAATAGGCTTATGTTCAGAAATTATTATTTCAATAAAATACATTTTTAATAATTAACTTGAGTAAATATTCTTTCATTCTTTTAAATTTCTAATTTCTTCCCAAATTGTATATTCTTTCATTCATATCATGTGAATATTTGTCCTCAAATTCATTTGTTCTTTGTACATTCTTTCGTACCCATCACAGGTCCCTAGATATCAATGACATAAGCAACGATATTACGGATCCAGAAGACCATTTTGAGCAGGACATGTGTTTAGAGAAATCTCGAGATTTTGAAGATGACCGAGATTGTGATTTATCTCCAGATTTATTAAGAATGGTAAATCAAGAGGAGAAATAGATCTTGCCCCGTGAAGAAGAAATAGAGAATATAACCTTGGAAGAAGGAAAGGTTGTGAAAATTGGGACGCACATAACCAAGGAGACGAGACAAGATCTTATTGAGTTATTGCGAGAGTTCAAAGATGTCTTTGCGTGGTCATACCAAGATATGCCTGGGTTAAGTATTGATATTGTGGTACATCACCTTCCCATCAGAGAAAAATGCAAGCCAGTTCAGCAAAAGCTACGAAGGATGAGGCCTGATATAGTATTGAAAATAAAAGAAGTCCAGAAATAGTTTGATGCTGGTTTTCTACAAGTGGTCAAGTACTCAGAATGGGTTGCCAACATTGTTCCAATGCCTAAGAAAGATGGAAAGGTTTGAATGTGCGTAGATTACAGGGATCTAAACAAAGCTAGCCCAAAGGACAATTTTTCTTTGCCGCACATTGATACGTTAGTGGATAATACGGCAGGATTTTCATTGTTTTCCTTTATGGATGGCTTTTCAGGATACAATCAGATCAAGATGCATCCTGAGGATATGGAGAAAACTACCTTTATAACACTGTGGGGTACCTTTTGCTATAAAGTAATGCCTTTTGGACTAAAGAATGCTGGGGCAACATATCAAAGGGCCATGGAACCTTGTTCCACAACATGATGCACAAGGAGATTGAGGTGTACGTCGATGATATGATTGTCAAATCTCAAACAGAAAAAGAACACATTGAAGTTTTGAGAAAGTTATTTTTGAGATTGAGGAAATTTCAATTGAAACTCAATCCGGCAAAGTGTACTTTCGGATCTCGATCAGAAAAGTTACTGGGATTTGTGGCCAGTGAGAAAGGAATCGAAGTTGACTCAAGTAAGGTCAAAGTGATACAAGAATTACCTCCACCGCGCACTTAGAAAGAAGCCCGAGGTTTTCTTGAAAGGCTGAATTACATTGCTCGATTTATTTCACAGTTAACTGAGAAATGTGATCCCATATTTCGTCTTCTCAAGAAACACAATCTAGGTGTTTGGGATGATAAATGTCAGAGAGCTTTTGACAAAGTCAAAATGTATCTGTCAAATGCACCAGTATTATCTCCGCTTAATCTAGATAAACCATTGATACTATATTTGTCAGTATTCAATAACTCCATGGGATGTGTGCTAGGACAACACGATGAGACAGGAAGAAAAGAAAAGGCGATATACTATCTTAGCAAAAAGTTCACTGATTGCGAAATGAGGTATTCGTCAATCGAGAAATTGTGTTGTGCTCTGATTTGGACAACTCAGAGATTGAGACAGTATATGCTATATCATACAACTTGGTTGATTTCCAAGCTTGATCCTTTAAAATACATGATGGAGTCCACTGCTTTGAATGGAAGAATGGCTAGTTGGTAGATTTTGTTATCTGAATTCGATATCGTCTATGTGAACCAAAAGGCTATAAAAGGGAGTGCGGTAGCAGAATTCTTGGCTAGTAGAGCTTTGGAGGATTATGAGCCCTTGAACTTTGATTTCCCAAATGAGGAACTGATGTATGTGGCAAATATTGAAGATTGTCGGTGGATACTAAATTTTGATGGAGCATCGAATGCTATGGGAAATGGAATTGGGGCAGTCTTGGCATCCCCTAGTGGTGATTATTATCCATTCATATATAGATTGGATTTTGACTGCACAAATAACATGGCAGAATACAAAGCATACATCATGAGACTTCGAGCAGCCTTAGAACACAAGATCAGAGTGCTAGAGGTATATGGGATTCAGCTCTAGTAATCTACCAACTTAAAGGAGAATGGGAGACAAGAGATCTCAATCTAATTGATTACCGAAAAGTAGTTCTAGGATTGATTGAGGAGTTCGATGACATTACCTTCAATTATCTTCCACGCGATAAAAATCAGATGGCGGATGCTCTAACGACTCTGGCTTCTATGATCAAAGTGAATAGACCAGAGGATATGAAACCTATTCAAATGAGCATCTTTGAGGTTCCAACTCATTGTTATGACATAGAAGAAGAAAAAGACGACCACCCTTGGTATCAGGATGTATTACGATATGTAAAAAATCGTGAGTACCCAGATAATGCCACTGAAAATGAGAAAAGGACTTTAAGAAGAATAGCCTCTGACAATGTCTTGGACGGGAATATCTTATACAAAAAGAGAAAAGATCAAGTGCTATTGAGATGCGTTGATGCTGTTGAAGCTAAGCAAATCCTTGAAGAAGTTCATGAGGGCGTTTGTGGAACACATGCAAATGGATTCACAATGGCCAAACAGATAATGAGATTTGGATATTACTGGTCTACCATGGAAGGTGACTATATCAGTTATGCTAAGAGATGTCATAAGTGTCAGATTTATGGAGACAAGATTCATGTGCCTCCGTCACCTTTGCACACTATGACTTCTCTATGTGGGGCATGGATGTTATTGGACCAATTTTGCCGAAAGTATCGAATGGACATCGGTTCATCTTTGTAGTAATTGACTACTTCACGAAATGGGTAGAAGCTGCTTCATACGCTAACTTTACAAAATCAGCAGTTAGCTGATTCTTAAAGAAGGAGATTATTTGTCGATATGGAATGTCTGAGAGGATCATATCAGACAACGTACTGAACTTGAACAATAGTTCGATAGCAGAAATTTGCAGCCAATTTGGAATCAAACACCATAACTCTTCCCCGTACCGTCCAAAAATGAATGGGGCAGTGGAAGCGGCTAACAAAAACATTAAGAAGATAGTAGGGAAAATGACTGAGACTTATAAGGATTGGCATGAGAAACTACCGTTTGCACTCTATGCTTATCGGACGTCTGTCAGAACCTCTACTGGGGCAACACCTTATTCATTGGTCTATGGGATGGAGGCGGTCCTACCCATTGAAGTGGAAATCCCTTCTCTTCGCATACTATTAGAAATAAAGTTGAATAAAGCCGAATGGATTCGGGCTTGGTATGATCAATTGAACCTAATTGAAGAAAAGAGACTAAGGGCTATTCATCATGGTCAGATGTACCAGAAACGAATGATGTGAGCCTATAATAAGAAAGTTCGCCCAAGAGAGTTTCATGAGGGGGGCCTTGTGTTGAAACATATCCTTCCAATACAAAAGGATTTCAGAGGAAAATGGATGCCAAATTGGGAAAATGGATGCCAAATTGGGAAAGACTATATGTGGTGAAGAAGGCTTTCTCTGAAGGAGCTCTGATTTTGACCGAGATAGATGGGAAAAGCTTACCTAATCCCGTGAACTCTGACTCAGTCAAGAAATATTTTGCTTGAAAAGAAGAAGGGGCCAAAGTGAAAACCCACAAATGGCACTTTGAGTTTCTTAAAAAAAAGAAAAAGAGGCCAATGCGAAAACCCACAAAAGGGCGCCTTGAGACCAAAGAGGTTTTGAGTTGAAAACCCAAAAAGGTGGCTCAAAGGGACACGCAGTCATCTCGCTACACTTAAAAAGACAATGAAGGGAAGAATGTCGCATATTGGGGCATCAACAAAATACTTTGGGTCTTCTAAACACGTGTTGAACTCAAGGTAGTCTTCATAAAGTTCGTATATGGAAGCTCAATCGGTGATATCTAAGGCATCTGATTTTTGTCTTATTACTATCTTTGAATTCTTTTCTTCTCAAAGATATGTTCCAGTTAATTTTTCTTTGTATTCTTTTTACAAATTTATTCAAATATTAATTTTTCTTTTAAGATCAATTTATTTGTTACCCATTATTCATAAATGTGTTGCATTGAAATAATGATTGGTGAACTAATAATTTCACAAAAAGAAGTTTTACATATTACTTTAAAAATTTCTAGATAAGACAATAAGCCAAAGCAGGACAGTTGTTTAGAATTTCTATGTACCTAGAAATATTCGAGAAAGAAGAGTCTGGGTAGAGACTATTTCTCTGAATTCTTTGTCCAATTGATAAGCAGACGTGATGTCATCAGATCATGACACTTAGGGGTGGTATGATGAGCTAGGAAACCCTGAATTGTGGTGGAATGGGTTGAATTTGAAATAAACCCTAAAATTTGTGGATGGATTAGATTGAAAGAGTTTTGGCTCTCAATGTGGTAGGACGGAACAAGCCTTGTGTTCTCAGGATCCGAGCAAAGTTGACCCAGAAGTTACATTGGGACAAGCTGGTCAAGCAAAACGTGATTAATGAACAAAAATGAAGAACAAATGAGTGATAACACCTAGAGTAGGAATCATGCTCATAACATTTTTGTATCATAGCAAATTTCATTAGGTGCATTTGATTCATTCGGTCATTATATTCTAATCCTAATCATTTTCATGACATGTTGCATTCATGTCACCCATAACACATGAAATCGAGTCTACAGGATATGTCCTTCAGTAGGCGGTGTAGCAATATTGATGAAGTTTTAGATCTCATCTTCCTAAAGTTGTAGGAAGCAGATCGAGGACATTTTAGTCTTATCTCCCTGAGGTTGCAGCGGAGTAGGCTAAAAACGGAAGATTTTATCTCCTTGAAGTTGCAGTGGAGCAAATTGAAAGCAGAAGATCTTATCTTCCTGAAGTTGTAGGAAGCAGATCGAAGACGTTTTAGTCTTATCTCCTTGAGGTTGCAGTGGAATAGGCTAAAAACGTAAGATTTTATCTCCCTGAAGTTACAGTGGAGCAAATTGAAAGTAGAAGATCTTATCTTCCTGAAGTTGTAGGAAGCAGATCGAAGACGTTTTAGTCTTATCTCCCTGAGGTTGCAGCGAAATAGGCTAAAAACGGAAGATTTTATCTCCCTAAAGTTGCAATAGAGCAAATCAAAAACAGAAGATCTTATCTTCTTAAAGTTGTAAGAAGCAGATCAAAGACGTTTTAATCTTATCTCCTTGAAGATGCAGTGGAGTAGACTAAAAACAGAAGATTTTATCTCCCTGAAGTTGCAGTGAGCAAATCGAAAACAGAAGATCTTATCTTCTTAAGGTTGTAGGAAGCAGATCGAAGATGTTTTAGTCTTATCTCCCTGAAGTTGCAGTGGAGTAGACTAAAAATAGAATATCTCATCTTCCTGAAGTTGCAGGAAGCAGATCAAAAAGACACTTTCAGCTTTATTTCCCTGGGGTTGCAGTGGAGTTAGAAGCCACTTGAAGAAGACCAAAAAGCCAAGACTCTGCCAAGGCTGGACAAAATTGGTCATTTTATAGTCTTTGCTCTATTTTCGTTTCACAATAATGAGCAAATAGGGGCAGCTGTAGTAACCCATTTTGCTCGGGCCCATATACAGTTTAAAAATAAAAATAAAAATGTCCATTAAACAGTCCTTTTACAAAGTGGCCCAAGACCAAACAAACTACCCAGACCTAATTACATTACACCCTTAGCCCAACCTATGGCCCAAACCTAATGGCTCAACATTTGTTCAAAAACTGGAAAACCTAAGTTTCGATTCTTGCATAGTCGAAAACCCAATCGTCACGCTGCAAGGTATGGAGCCTAGTCGTCATAGCTGGAGTTGGACCGTCACACCTTCGCAGACCGCTAGTCATGCCGTGATCTGCACTTAGCCACCTTCCTCTGTCTTCAAACCTGCAAAGGAAAGAAACAAGCAACAGAAAGGAAACAAATCGCAGGCACAAATATGGAAAGATATGAAAAGATATCTTTTCCTTTTCTTTTATTTTGTTTTTGGGTATAAAACCCCTTGTAAAAAACCTGTAAAGGGGGGATTTTCGAAGAGAAAAAGAGGCATACACAATTACTGTCACTATTTACAGAGAAACACACGAACACATAGAGAGTACAAATCTACACCACAACAGTGGGCACGAAATATTATTAAAGAGATCAAAATAATAAAATACTTCGATTTTTCTCAAGAGGTGATTTTTTTTTATTCTGTTTATTTTTATATTTATTTATTTTGTATATTTGCGCATAACCATTCTGTTTAAAGAAAAAGTATAAGAGAAAGGAGGGTTACCTATTCGGAAAACGGCAGAAACCACACGTTTTAGGCCTTCGGCCACCGTCCACGGAGGCGCGTGGGGCGCGTCAAAGCGATGTGAAAGATTGACGATCGGAGGCCTGAAAAACTTTCAAAGAGTTTTTAAGGGTTTTTTTTTTAAAAAAACAAACTCAAAATGATTTTTTTAATTAAAACTGATTTTTATAGGCAAAAGAAACAGTGCCGTGTTGGCGAGGCAAGATCCACATCGACCGGATTCTGAACAAGGGTCCGCGTGTTTTTTTGAAATGGGAAAATTACTCTTTTGATCCCTCCTCTATTTTAGTTAATTTAATTACATCCTATTAACTAATCTATATTTTTAAAATTAACCTCGAAAATCTATTTATATTTCAATTTAATCCTTTTATATATGTATTAAATCGATATTAATTTTTGTATTATATTAAATACTTTATAATAATTATCTATATATATATTATTTCGTATTATTTTATATATATATATATATATATTAAATATTATATTATTTTTTAAAGTGTTACATATTATATAATATTATAATTATTCATAATGTGTTTATTTTTAATATTTTTATTCTTTAAAATCATTTTTTACTTTGATTATATTGTGGCTCTTTTATTTATCTAAATTTTTATGAAATATGTGCATAGTTAATTTTATTATTTATTATATTTGTCTATATTTCATCATATATTTGTAATTGCTTAGTGTAGGAATTATTATTTGTTGTGTTTCATATTATTATTGCTTATCTTAAATGTTAGTATGTTATATTTTTTATTTATGTTCAATAATATATAAATATAGTATTTTCATATGGACCATAATTATTTGAAGTATAAAATATATTTTTTAAAATTACTATATTTTATTTAAATTTTTTTTAAAAAATAAGGCAATGTTTAGGTATTTAGAAATTCGGAAAATAGTGTCCTAACGTGTTGGATGCGATTTTCCGTTTAGCTAAATAACCAAATATCCTATTGACAAGTTTTGTAAATCATGAGACGATTTTGATTACGAAGGTTTTAAGATATCATGTCCTAACGTGTTGGATGTGATATTTATATTCCTTTGGAACAAGAAAATCTCAAATTTTCACTTAAAGTGCTCGAAGTGTTTTTAAAAGATATCATATTTTAAATACTTTTAAATTTCAAACATTTGGACATGATTTTATCAATTAGGTACCAATTTTTTAGGCGTTATGAGGGTGCTAACCCTTCCTCATACGTAACCGACTCCCGAACCCACTTTTTTGTTTTTCGTAGACCAAAATCAATATTTTGAAATAAAACATTTTTAAGGTGATCCAATCACACCTAAGTAAAAAGGGATTGGTGGCGACTCCCATTTTGTTTTTAAAGTCGATCCCCATTTTTCTAAAACCGATTTTTAAAATGGTTTTAAAATAGTTTCGACAGTCTATGATAAACAATTGTAATATATTTAATATTCTTAATATGATGCATTTATGTGTTTAAATTTTATTTTACTTATAATTTAATCTAATTTTTCATTTTGATATCGTATATATTTTATATGTTATTATTAATTAATTTTCAAATCGCATGTTTTGTTTTTATTGTAAACTAAATTATGTATTTTAAATACATAGTTGATAATCTAAATAAATGGACAAAGTTGAAAAACATAAATTCTTTTCATAAGTATTATTATTCATCCAAAATAACACACAGACAACTACAAAGAAACTGCTCAAATAGCAACATTTAGCTGCCATTTCTTATATTAAGGAAATGCTTAATTCTATTTTTGGCTACCATATCCTCCTAGTTTTTAGCAAAAATGCCAAAAGTACAACCATAAGTGAAATCAAAGTAGACAAAATCACTAAAATAGCATCGTTATTCCCCTTACTCTATTCATCCCCTATTGACTTCCATCATGTTGTTTAGATGAATAAGATCAAATGTTATCTTTTCCACGAAACCTAGATAACATTTCTCTAATCCTCGATAAATCTTTAATGTGGTCATCAAGAGTTACAACATCATGTTTCATTCGAGTATCAATCAAATACTAATCTTCATTACTCAAATGTTTTCGATTCTTTCTTACCCAAATTTGCCTATGTTGTGGTTTTCTTGTTCCATTAATTGTTCTAACAGGTTTTGTAGTAGAGTTGACCTTCTTTTAATCTCGCATCATTCTATAACAGCGGGGTCTAATATGTTCATCTTTCCCACAATAATAGCATACATTCTTTCTAAAGTTTTTATTCTCTACCTCATGACGAAAATAAGAACTCACATCTTTAGCTTTAACAAAAATTGGAGGAGCGATAAGTTTCTTACCTCTATTGATGTACCAAGTCCTTTGTGGCTTGGTTCAATTCTCCTTAAAGCCAAAATTTCATCAAGCTTCTCACTTTGGCCTCTAGACTTCTTCAAGATAACCTTTGCATCATTTAGCTCAATCTTGGTTAATTTTAAAGCATCACCTTTTTCTTGGATCATAATTTCAAGTTTTTCCTTTTCTCCTTTAAGACCAATAATTTCATTCCTCAATGAATCATTTAATTAGCACAATATCTTCATTTTCTGTAACATATGGCTGAAAGCATTTTCCAAATATTTAAAAGGAACAACATTATTATACAAATCTTCTTTAGAATCTATTGGACCATGGTTTGGAATAGTGGTAGTAAAAGCAACATAGTTGCTCACAACTTCGTCTCATTAGAACTTTCTTCCTAAAAGTAACTTCTCTTTTTCCTTAGTATTAGCACATTCTGATTGTAAGTAATCAAATCTCTTGCATTAATAACATTGAACATCCTTCTTCTTTGTCTCGCTGGTATCTACTTTAGTTCCTTTCTTAGCAAACCTCTTTATGCTCTTTTGAGCAAGACTAATTGCTTTTTGATTTTATCAATGTCCTCCAATGTCTGTTTCGCTATTGGGATAGTCTTTTAAGCATTGAACACTGCGTTTTGGGTTGGCAGATGGAATCCCACTCGACTAAAGGCATCTTTCTTTTACCATCAGAGGAGCCCCAAATGAACCTTTTAACCAAACTTTCGATTTCATCACAGATAGATCTAGGTACTAGCATGGACTGCATGAAGTAACTAGGAATGGAAAAAAGAATTGATTGTGCTAATGTAACCTAACCAGCCGTGGAAAGTTGTCTAGCATCCCAGCTCTGAAGTTTTCGTCACACCTTTTCAACCATAAAGTGCATAATACTATTTGTGGCTCTCTTATGAAAGAGGGCACTCCAAGGAAATGACCTAGGTGTTGCATTTTTTGGAACCCAAACATATTGCTAATCACATCTGTCATAGAACCCAAACGTATAAATATAACATTTCTCACCATACAAGTAATGTCTCCATATCTTTAGGGCAAAAACCACCGCAGCTAACTCTAAATCGTGCATCGGATAATTACGTTCATGCGTTTTCAGTTGACAAGATGCATAAGAAATTACTTTTCCATCTTGCATTAAGACACAACCAAGACCGCTCAAGGAAGCATCACTAAAAATGACAAAATCCTTTCCTGATTTTGGTAAAGTCAAAATCGATGCTTCATTCAACATTTGTTTCAATTTCTCAAAACTTTCTTGACATTGATCGTCCTAAATGAACTAAACATTCTTATGTAACAACTTTGTCATCGAAAAAGCTATCTTTGAAAATCCATTTACAAGTCTTCGATAATAACCTGCTAATCTAAGGAAACTACGAACTTTTGACACATTCCTTGGTGTTTTAATCTTTTTTAGATTAACCCTAATTCCATCTGCCGAGACAACATGTCCCAAGAATACAACCTCTGATAACCAAAATTCACATTTACTGAGCTTCTCGTAAAATTGCTTCTCTCGTAACACTTGCAAAACAATTCTGAGATGTTGCTCATGTTAGGATTCAAATTTCGAATAGACCAAAATATCATCAATGAAACTACCATAACTTGATCTAGATACGATTGAAAAATACGGTTCATAAGATCCATAAATACTGCAGGAGCATTTGTCAATCCAAAAGGCATCACTAAAAATTCATAATGACCATTCCGTGTTCGAAATGCCGTCTTCGGTACATCACTTTCTTTCACTTTCAACTAGTAATAACCCGATCTCAAATCAATCTTTAAAAAAAATATAGAAGCTCTTTTTAATTGATCAAATAAATCATCAATACGAGGTAAAGGATATCGATTCTTAACTGTCACCTTATTCAATTGTCGTAATCAATACAAAGTCACATCGAACAAATTTTCATTTTGACAAAAAGCACTGGAGCTCCCCAAGGCGATATTCTAGGACATATAAAACCACGATCCAATAAATCTTGCAATTGTACTTTTAATTCTTTTAACTCTGTGGGTGACATACGATAGGGAGTATTAACACCGAAGTCGTACTAGGAAAAAATTCAATTGCAAACTCAACTTCTCGATCTGGTGGTAATCTCGATAATTCTTCAAGAAATACATCAAGAAATTCACAAACAGTTCAAATTTTTCTACACTGACTTTCAACAGAATCTGAATTGATAACATAAGCTAGAAAAGCTTCACAACCCTGATTAAGAAGTTTATTAGCTCGAGTTGCTGAGATAATACAAATTGAACCACTTGTTTGAATACCATTTACTTCAATCTTATTATCGTTTTAACTCTGAATAACAAACTTCTTAATTACCCCGTGCTCAGTAAACCAATCTATACCCAAAATTATATCAAAATCACCAAACGACATTATCAATAAATCAACTGGGAATGTTATATTATGTATCATTAACGGACATCTCTTACACACCTAATCCACTAACACAGATTGTCCCAACGGACTAGATACCACTATCGATACTCTAGACATCTTAGACTTTAAACTTCCAGACTCAACCAACTTAGAATTAACATATGAATGTGAAGATCCCGGATCTATCAAAGCATAAACATGTTTTGATTGTAATAAAATATACCTGTCACAACATCATTTGCTTCACCCTCCTCATGGGTCCGTACAACATAAGCTCGAGCTGGCGTTCTAATCTCTGACTGTTGAGTAACTACATCATTCCCCTTTCTAGCACCATCTCTCGAAAATGAACCACTTCGACTCGACCCACGACCTCTAGAAGTAGGCATAGATCTCTGAGAAGTAACAGATGTAGCATTTTCATTCTTTGGACAATCTCTAACAAAATTTTCTGTAGATCCACATCGAAAACATCCTCTAGTTAATTTACAACATTCACCACGGTGCTTTTTCCTACAATGCTCACAGTTTAGAATTTCAGTCTCCTAAGATGGACCTCGTACACTACCCGTAAACACTTTCGGCTATCTATCATGGTTTCTATCAGTTCTATCTGATCTAAAATTTGATCTCCAGCTTCCATAAAATTCTTTTGATCTCTTCGGTTGTGGATTTGAACTAACAGCTCCAGGACATTTTCCAAACAGACAGGTATTTTCAACCTTTTTATCAAGACCCAGTACTTGTTCTACCATTTTCACCCTCTCCACAAAATTTGCAAATTTAGTGATTCTATGCGATACCAGTTGCACTCGTAACTCATCGCGTAAACCACGTAAAAATAACTTGCAACTGTTGGCTTCAGTCGGCACAAATTCCACAGCATACCTACTGAGTCATGAAAATTCTCGTTCATAATCAACCATGGACATTTCACCTTGTTTCAGCATTAGAAACTCTTGTCTTCTATCTTCGATATATAATCCACCCACATATTTCTCTTGAAATTCCTTCTGAAAAATTCCCAATTTACCTGATCTATGGGTACATGACGTATTACTAACTGCCACCAAATATAAACTTCTCCTTGTAGTAGAGAAACAACACACGATAAACTTTCTCATGGATTACACTCAAGATGTTGTAAAATTCTTTTTGTAGATTCCATCCAAATTTTAGCTGTAGAAGGATCAACTTCTTTTAAACCCAAAAATTCAGTTGCATCATACTTACGTAATTCTTTAATAGGAGCTCGACGAACAGTGGGGGTAGATGTCGTAGCGGATGTAGTTCCCGCCACTCGCTAAAGAGCATCATCAATAGCTCTAAGTAACTATGAATCATCACTTTCTCTAATATTACCTCGTTTAACATTAGGTTGTCGAGTACTAACTGGGTTAACGCTCGGTGTTGCCGACTCAGTTTCATCTAATTCACGGGAAACATTATCTCCAGTATACATTTCTTGGTCAATATCATTAGCATATTCATCCGACATTTTTAACTATAAAACAAAAACAAATATATATTAGCATCCAAATCTCGACTCAATTTGACTCAATTACAGCATGTACCCCTATACTCAATGTAACACCCCTTACCCGTATTCAACGCGAGAATCGGGTACGAGACGTTACCGAACTTATCTTACTTGAACGTATAAATTTAAGCTAAAAATTTCATTCCAACTTAAAACTTCTCATTCACATTCATAACATACTTATCGTGGGCCTACGAGGCCTTAAACATGCAAATGGAGGTCTCGGAATCAAACCGGAACTTTTGTATACTTAGAAAATTTTTGCCTAAACATGGCCACACGCCCATGTGAAATGGGACACGCCTACTAATACATTATGATCAGTCAACCAATCCATACCAAGAATCAAGTCAAATTCATCAAACGGCAACAATATGAGATTTGCCAAAAACAATGACCTCAAATTGTCAAAGGACAATTCCTACACACCTTGCCAACTAGCACATGTTTGCCTACGTAGAAATTTTGATGTATCATGAATTATAAAGTGATTGAATGAGTGAATTTTATTATTATAGATCAAGAAGAACGCAGAAACCACCTTGGCCGAGGAAAAGGCAAGGTTACGGACTAAACCGTCGACTAGTACATTTTGCACCGAGGTAAGTTTATGTGTAAACGATACATCTTTAATACATATGTCGTTACTTATTGATGCATTGTATGAATGAGATCAATTATGATTGTGATTGATTGGAATTGATGGATAGTGAGTAATTCTCGTTGAACCTCAGAATAAATATGTAAGTGCAGAAAAATATTCGTAATAACTATTTGGTGGGCTGTGTGCAATACCACCGTAAATATCTTTTTGGTGGGCTATGTGCGATACCACCTTACTATTTATTCACGATGGGTTGTTTGCGATACCATCGTTTATATTGTTATTTGGTAGGATATGTGTGAAACCCCGTAATTATTCTTATTGGTGGGCTATGTGCGATACCACCCTATCATTAACTATTGATGGGCTGTGTGCGAAACCACCGGTACTTAGTATCATTCCGAGGGGTTCATCGAGAAATTGTCTAAGTAAATATATTATGTGGTTTGTGGTGATGAGTACAGGGGATGTGTGCAAGTAAATGTGAGCATTTTATTTATGGTATGGATGGAATGTGGTAAGAGATGAGATGAGTAAGCATTATTATGGAAATGTGATTTGTTCTTGCTTATTATGTAATATTGTTGGTTGATTGACATACGTTATGATGTTTATAGTTTACATGTAAACTTACTAAGCTTAAAGTGTAACACCCCTTACCCGTATCTTATGCCGAAACCGAGTATGAGGCATTACCAGACTTAACAATACATTTGGTCAAATTAATTAGCACATATACAAAATGACTTAGCCAAGCCCTATACATGCCATAACTTAAATCATTTATAAATAAAGATACCCATAGATAGCTTGATAGTGTGAAGCGATCTCCCAGCGATCTCCAACCCCGAGTGACTCGACAAAACTAAAAGAAATGGAAAGGAGGGAGTAAGCTTTACGCTTAGTAAGCTTGCATGAAAATAATAAGCAATACAATAACATGCTATTTTCATATTCTTTCTATTTATTCATATTCCGATAAACTGCTTTCTCGAGTCATAGTCATTAAATAATTTATATCTAGAGCTACGAACTCCAAATTAAGACACATTAATTTTTTTCTTGAAACTAGATTCATTTATCTTCTTACCATAAAATTTTTAGAATTTTAGGCTTAGCCAATTTGTACAGTTTATTCATTAAATTTTTCTATTTCACTGCTCAACTATTCGAACTCTCTTCACTATAAGTTAATTTTCTCTTTGTCCAGAATTTATATGGTCTACTTGTTTAGTTCATTTGAAACTAGACTCATTCAGGATTTCGTGCATGTAAATTACATCTCATAATTATTTTTGTACAAATTTTAACGATTTTTTTTTCAAATGCGAATAGGGGATCACGTGATTATTCGAACCAGCCTCACGAAATTCAAATATCTCAAAATATGCGAATCATTTGTTTATCATATTTCTTTTATATGAAAATAGACTCAATAAGCTTTAAATCAATACCTCATCCAACTATAATTCAATTTTTACTATTTTTGGTGATTTTTCAAATTCATGTTACTGCTACTGTCCAAAGCAATTCTATTGTAAATTTTTTGCTCTCTTTGACTTTAGTTGTGTTCATCACTTGCTTATACCAATATTTCTAATTTTCGATTACATATCGAACATATTGTTCATACGTACATTTGCCACGTGTCTCAATTGGTCACATTCACACAATTCAATCTTAGCTATTCAACAATTGAAATCATTCACATTCATGTTGAGCCATTATCCATCTCATGAACCAATGGTTCATATTTTCCATTCCCATACTCCTCTTCAAATCACATTTTCAATTCATGTTCTATTTTCACATTTCTTCCAATGGCTCAACCATTTCATTTTATTCAATTTAATATTTCCTTTAGTTACCCCTATTAATAGACTCGCACTCAATCGGACACACCTGATTCCAACCCAAACACACCAGTACGGCTCATTGTGCCTAAACGGTACATAGTACCTGATCAGAATACGACACATAAGTTCCTGAAACGAAACACGAGGTGCCTAGTACGACACACGAGGTGCCTGAAATATGACACACGAGGTGCCTGAAATACGACACACGAGGTGCCTAAAATACGACACATGAGGTGCCTGAAATACGACACACGAGGTGCCTGAAATACGACACACGATGTGCCTAAAATACGACACACGAGGTGCCTGAAATACGACACACGAGGTGCTTGAAATATGACACACGAGGTGCCTAAAATACGACACACGAGGTGCCTGAAATACGACACATAAAGTGCCTGATCGGCAAAGCCGATAAATCCCGTACTCTTCCAAATCCTATGGCATGCCAATTAAATCCTACCACCGACTAATTAATAGGGTATTTCGTTCTCAATTTCATTTTCATTTTATAACAAATTCAATTTCAATATCAAATACACTTTTCCAATCAATATACAATTCATATATTCACACATATTCACATTTTCATTCATTTCTTGAACATTCAACTCAATCACTTCCTCATACTTTCAATCCATGTACATTTCAAATAATCACATTCAATTCAATTTGATTTAATTTCAAATCACTTTTCACTTTTCACATTTCCATTCCATTCATATATATATATCATCAATTCAATGCATTTTCCACTTTCTAATCAATATATCATCAAATGCTCATACATATTCAAACTTCATTTCAATTTCATTCAATTCACAATCAAATTCAGTTTTATCTAATTCAATATCAATATTAACCTTATTTTTATTTACTAAACATATTACTCACAATTCAACAGCTACTAATAATAAATTCAATTCCAATACATATTTATCACTTAATTCATTCTTGATACTTACTTCAATTTATTTATCATATATACATATATTAATTTAAAATTTAACAATAATCAAATTTGAATTATAGTAATACTAACACATATTTCTCACTCAATTCACTTTTCTAAATTCAATTCAATAAAGTTACTTACCTCAATATTTACTTACCATAAAATAAATAAATATAAAATTAGTATTTAATAACTTGAATTATAGTAATACAAAATATGGTCATACATATAAATTATACAAGTTTTTTTTTCAATATCAAATTATTATCGAACTTTAATCATTATATCTCAAACTCAATACTAAAGTATTTACGGCCAAAATATCAATTTATCATTCAAATATGCATAACTAAATGCTTATTAAACATATGAACTTACCACAATACCAAAACGGTCATTTTACTAACTTTCCGATTTTCGATATTCCTCCGTTCTAGGTCCAAATCTTGTTTTTTTTTTTCGGGTCTAAACATCAGATTTCACTTATTTAATTAATGTACTATTCAAAACAATCCCTAACTCAACTTTTACAAAATTACAATTTTGCCCTAAACTTTTACATATTTATACTTTTGCCCTAATACTCGAAAATTAAACTTCAGCCCTTATTCCTATGTTATATAACCTGCTGATCATTTTTCCCTTCTATGGCAACATCAAATTCTTACTCTAACATACACTTATGAACAATAACAAATTTTACCAATTAGTTCGTTTTACTCGTTTTTACCGAAAATCACTTAGTAAAATCGTTCCTCTATTCATGAACATGCATAATCCACCATTAATCATTAAAATACACACTTAATCAACCATGGAAAAATTCACAAACTTCAACAGTTTTGAAAATAAAGGTACTGAAATAGCTAAATCGAGTTACAACGACTCAAAACGTAAAAATCATTAAAACTAACAAAAACCACTCACCTATCAAGCTCCTTAGATTGGCGAATATGGCTTTCTCCATGGTTGCCCATTTCTCTTCTCACATTCAGCTGGAGAAGAAGAGAAGATGGGTGTTTTTTTTTTTATTACTATTTTGTCTTATTATACCATTTAACTTAACTTCCAAATTTGTCCTTTTTCTTTTAACTAATTTCAAGAATACCAAACAAATATCTTCCATCAACTTATAAGTGGACTAATTTCTTCATAAGGACCTTCACTTTAAAACCCATCACAATTACACCCTTTATCATCCTAAACACACACTTCACACTTATAACAATTTAATCCTACTAACCAAATTAAACACTTTTTCGATAAAATTTCTCAACTAAATTTTCACACAACAATTTAATCACATTTTAGACCTCAAATTGATAATCTAAGTTATTTCATACTTAAAGCTTCTAAAACCTCATATTTTGCAACTTATTTAATTTAGTCCAAAAGTCAAATTAGACACTTTATGCCTAAAATTTCTTCATGAAATTTTTACACATGCATACTGAACATATCATAAACCCCATAACACCATAGAAATAATTATTTCTACTTGATTTGTGGTCTCAAACCACTATTCTAACTAGGCCCCAATTAAGGATGTTACAATTCTCCCCTTTAGGGATTTTCGTCCCGAAAATCTTACGAGTAAATTACTCTTATCCTCAATGAGATACCTTCACAATCTCTCTAGAATCACAAACCCAGATAACTTCAGATATCTCTTTGCGTACTCTTTAACCTATAGTGCCAAATACATCATCAAAATCTCTTTTCTTTTTAAGTACATTTACTCAAGAATCCGTCAAATAAGAATTTTGTATCATACGGATCCTTGACAACTAATTAACACCAATCCAAATAACATCTTACTTTTCGTAGATTTTGACAATCCCGATTCTAAAGCTTATGGCAACTCTATCTAATCTTCATTCTCGCTCCATCACCGATCGTAATAGCCTTGGATACACTTGATTTCGATTTACTTGCTAGCGAATAGACATCATAACATTACATCTTTAACTCGCTCATATATATATCAAGATCATTTGAAAAGTGAAAACAAATACAGTGTCTAAGTTGAACTTCCTATCATTCACACTTTGCCAACTTCAATTTCTTCTCAAATCTAGAGAAAGATTAAGCTTATAGTAGAATTTACTTCAACTCATACTCGTCAAGCACTTAACTATACTTGATGCCACAATACTCATACAACTTAAAATCATAGTCCCATAATAAGACTAACTTCTCACGATCATTGGAGAAATTTAAACACAAATTTCATAACAACCAATACAAAAGCACAATCTTTATACCTCCGTAATCAGATCAAAGTACTCTCACCATCAAGTCAAAACTTATAATCATCATAAGTATTTTAATAATAAAAGAAATCATTTTCATCAATAGAACA